>JXCR01146710.1:93155-134661 GCA_002079205.1 Phalaenopsis hybrid cultivar
AGGGCTATACAAAGGCCTAAAGATAAGGTGAGGATTTAAGTTGCATAAGCAAGAAACCTCGAAGTCCTATGGCTTTGTTGTCTATATCTAAGGTAGGAAGATTGGTTTAATTGAGGAAGACTGGTTTTGTTGTTGAAGATGGCGGTGCTACCTACCATGCTAACTCCAAGCTCCCTACTGTGACGAGTTTGAGTTTTCTAGTGTGTCAAGTTATAATGCCAAATCAGGTGGCCCTATGGTTGAAGTTCTTTAAATTTTATGAGGGCATATTAAAGTTGATGTCAAATCAGGTGGCCTTATGGTTGAAGTTCTTTAAATTTTATGGGGGCATGTTAAAGTTGATTAGGGCGACACTTGTTAAGATCTTATGGTTCCCTCGTTCCGGCACCACTATTTTCTATTGGATTCACTTAGTCCAAATGACAAACCCAACTTAATGAGTTCCATAATTTCATTTAAACCGTGAGAAGCCTCGTTAGCAATCGTAGGGCAATCTTAATGAGTTCCATAATTTCATTTAAATCGTGGGAAGCCTCGTTAGCAACCGTAGGTTACTCCCTCATTCCGGCACCACTATTTTCTATTGGATTCACTTAGTCCAAATGAACTTACTAAACCCATCTTAATGAGTTCCATAATTTCATTTAAACCGTGGGAAGTCTCGTTAGCAACCGTAGGTTGAACTTAATGAGGTCCATAATTTCATTTAAACAGTAGGAAGCCTCGTTAGCAACCGTTGGTTACCTCCTCCGAGGTATTCCCGATCATGTGATAGAGATGTATTAATTTAGTTGAAGTTGTAGTTTTATGTGATGTTTGTGATTAAATTTTGAGTTGTTTTATATTTTGAATGTTGTGGCAGTGAATTTTATCTTGGTTGATTTTAGTTTTAGTTTTGGTTTTGGTTTTTTGGCTATCATGATAGTTTTAGTTTTCCATGCAAATTTGTATAAGCATAAAAGTACAAGAAAGACACTGAAAACTGTAAAAACGTACATGGCAAGTCTTTTCGTTCCACCACCTGAAACTTAAAATGCATGTCAGAGCAATTTATATAGAGGCAAAAAGTAAGATTTTGGTAATTTTCCTAACCCTATTTCATATCTTGATGGGTCCTTAAGAGTTTAATTAAGGATGATTTTGTCAAGATAAACNTTTTTTGTTGTATGTAGGCTTAGACAAGAGAATCCTTTGAACCAAATTTCATGATTTTTTAAATTTTATGTGAATTTTAAGAATTATTGTAAATTCTGGGGTATTTATTAAATATAAAATATTTTAAATGAGGAAAATTAAGTTTTGTATTTTTGGAAAGTTTCCCTATGGTTAAAGAGCACAGAGAAGAAGATTTTATATTTTTCTAAATTTTATTTGATTTATTTGAATTATTTTAGTGAAAACTCATTTTTAGCCTTTAAAAATTATTTTTAAACTTTGAAATTTAGTTTCTTTATTTAGAAATTTAGGAAAAATATTCTAATTGTTCCTAAGTGATTAGGAAGCAACTTAGAACATTTCCACGAGTCTTATTATTTTTGTGATTTTTATGAATTTTTAATTATTTTATATATTTAAAAATAGGCTAAAAATGAAGTTTTTTTTTTAAATATCATTTTATTTTTATAAAATTTTCCTGATCACAGAGAACTCCAAAAATAAGTTTTCATATTTTTTTTGAGTTATATTTTGATCATTAAAAATCATTTTAGTGTCAAAAAAGATATTTAACTTGGAAAATCAACTTGGACAATCAAATGTAATCAACTTGGACAATCAAATGTACTCAAAATGCTTTGAAATTTTTATGGAGAGTTCTCTGGATCTTAGAAAGCAGTGGAGATAAAAAATTAGGTCATCTTGATGTTTATATTTTCCAAAATTAATTATCTTAGTGATCTAGTGTTTGTGAAAATTTGGTGAATTTTAAATGACTTGACTCATGAAAATTTTTTCTAAAGGCTCCCTGGTCATCATAAACATTCCAAAATTTTCTTGGAATTTTCTAATCAACATGCTAATTTTCATGATTAATTTAAGAAAATAATGTGCATAAACTTGAAAAATATAGATCTGTGTCTAGAGACTTCTTATGATTTTGGAAAAATCAGATGATGTTTCCCTTGATAGAGGATATAACATGTTAAAATTTCAATCCATTGTGAAGTGCCAATATGCATGGAGAATCAAAACATTCAAATCAGTATNGGAGGTTACCCATTTTTCTTCTTGAATTAAGCCTAAATGTTAACTAAGGCTAAATTTCAAAAATTACACATTTGCCCTTAAGNAAATTGATGAAGATCAGATTTTACCTAGTTTTTTTCTTGAATTAAGCCTAAATGTTAACTAAGGCTAAATTTCAAAAATTACACATTTGCCCTTAAGGCTCTAACACTTCATAACTTGTCAAATTCAATTCAAATGACTTTGAAATTTTTATCCTACCTCATTTATAGGTCAATTAAGACATTAGTGGAGAAAATGATTTTTTTCAAAATTTAATTTATTTTATATAATTATTTTTATGGAAAAATAAGATTTTTCAAAGAAAATTCCTAACCTAACCAAGGTAAATCCTAATTCCTTAAANACACTTCATAGCTTGTCAAATTCAATTCAAATGACTTTGAAATTTTTATCCTACCTCATTTATAGGTCAATTAAGACATTAGTGGAGAAAATGATTTTTTTCAAAATTTAATTTATTTTATATAATTATTTTTATGGAAAAATAAGATTTTTCAAAGAAAATTCCTAACCTAACCAAGGTAAATCCTAATTCCTTAAAATTTTTGTTGTATGTGGGCTTAGACAAGAGAATCCTTTGAACCAAATTTCATGATTTTTTGAATTTTATCTGAATTTTAAGAATTATTGTAAATTCTGGGGTATTTATTAAATATAAAATATTTCAAATGAGGAAAATTAAGTTTTGTCTTTTTGGAAAGTCTCCCTATGGTTAAAGAGCACAGAGAAGAAGATTTTATATTTTTCTAAATTTTATTTGATTTATTTGAATTATTTTAGTGAAAACTAATTTTTAGCCTTTAAAAATTATTTTTAAACTTTGAAATTTAGTTTCTTTATTTAGAAATTTAGGAAAAATATTCTAATTGTTCCTAAGTGATTAGGAAGCAACTTACCATGAGTCTTATTATTTTTGTGATTTTTATGAATTTTTAATTATTTTATATATTTTTAAAAATAGGCTAAAAATGAAGTTCTTTTTTAAATATCATTTTATTTTTATAAAATTTTCTGATCACAGAGAACTCCAAAAATAAGTTTTCATATTTTTTTTGAGTTATATTTTGATCATTAAAAATCATTTTAGTGTCAAAAAAGATACTTAACTTGGAAAATCAACTTGGACAATATAATGTAATCAACTTGGACAATCAAATGTACTCAAAATGCTTTGAAATTTTTATCGAGATTTCTCTGGATCTTAGAAAACAGTGGAGATAAAAAATTAGGTCATCTTGATGTTTATATTTTCCAAAATTAATTATCTTAATGATCTAGTGTTTGTGAAAATTTGGTGCATTTTAAATGACTTGACTCATGAAAATTTTTTCTAAAGGCTCCCTGGTCATCATAAACATTCCAAAATTTTCTTGGAATTTTCTAATCAACATGCTAATTTTCATGATTAATTTAAGCAAATAATGTGCATAAACTTGAAAAATATAGATCTGTGTCTAGAGACTTCTTATGACTTTGGAAAAATCAGATGATGTTTCCCTTGATAGAGGAGATAACATGTTAAAATTTCAATCCATTGTGAAGTGCCAATATGCATGGAGAATCAAAACATTCAAATCAGTATTTAATTAATTAAAAATAAAATATGCATCACATGGACTTTAATTTTTTCCACATTATTTTCTTTTGTTCACTAAGCAAGAGGGTATTGTTATTTTATTTTTGTGATTTTTCTACACCAAGATATGAATTTTTGAAGTTAGGGGTATTTAAATAAATAGGAGAAATACCTATTTATCTATTTAAACAGTGCGGCGCCATGTAGATCCTAGGCAGCTCCAAACTCTACGTGGCGTGCTCCCATTTGATGTCGCCATCCACCTCAGTGCTGACTCGGCCAACAGTTTATGTTCCAAAGCTCTATCTGGCTTGATCTCCTTCGTCCATCTGATACACGCGCGATCGGATGGCTCCCAGTCATCGTCCCCGATAGAGTGATCCCGTGACCGTCCACACTAAAACCCTAAGATCTCAGCCTAGACTCAACCAAATCACTTTCGTGCCCGTCCAGACTAAAACCTTAAGATCTCGGCCTAGACTCAACCAAATCACTTCGGGTTTGATTATATCGACTCGTCTAAGTGAGACGAACAAGGTAATCATGCAATTAAATTAAGCTTAATCAAATGGAGAGTCAAAATAGGCTCAGGAGAAGGAGAAGTCTTANCACGCGGCGTGCTCCCATTTGATGTTGCCATCACCTCAGTGCTGACTCGGCCCACAGTTTATGTTCCAAAGCTCTATCTAGCTCAATCTCCTTCATTCATCCGATACACGCGCGATCGAATGGCTCCCAGTCATCATCCCCGATAGAGTGATCCCGTGACTGCCCACACTAAAACCCTAAGATCTCAGCCTAGACTCAACCAAATCACTTTGGGTTTGATTATATCGACTCGTCTAAGTGAGACAAACATATTCATGTGGTAATCATGCAATTAAATTAAGCTTAATCAAATGGAGAGTCAAAATAGGCTCAGGAGAAGGAGAAGTTTTATACCCTTGCTCTGAGAAGTGAAGCTTCAATCTGAGGGTCTTGGCACTTTCGTTGGGGTCTAAGGAGGCTAGGGATTAAGCATCTTGCTGTGGTGTAAAACCAAGGTATGAATTCGACCAAGCTTGATTTGATGTGTTGTTCTAAGGCTATGGTGGAGGCTATTTCATAGGGTAATTTCATGGGGCTTTGTCTTCTCTTGCTGTTGTGAAGGTGTGGACACAAGCAATTGAAGTTTGGTGGAGTTTTCAGAGATGTCCTATTTTTGCCCAAATTTTTAAGCTCAAAATTAGGATTATACAGGGATAACCAAGGTAGTAGAGTGATCGGAATGGGCTATGGAGGTCTCAAGGAAGCTCGATAAGTGATTTGGGAAGCTCTCTCTGAGAAAATTTTAGCACACCTCCCATGGCCGTGGAGGTGAGTTTTTATAAAAATGACCATGAGGTGGCTTTCAGGGCATAAGTTTGGGTGCATTGTGGTGCTTAGGTGGAGGGCAGAGGAGCTCTACAGTTTGATTTGGATGAGTTGGCCTCTAGGTTTGATTTGGGTGAAGCTCCATGGGGTGGCTCTCAGTTTGGCCATTTTCCGGCCACTAGGCTGGCCGGCCGACCAGAGGGAGGTAGCTAGGAGCTCAGGGAACCCAGGGGAATATATCACAACAATTTAGTAGATTGAGGTTTAAGTTTGGCACACATATTCTAAGCTTAAGCAAAAACGGAATGAAATCCCTTAATTTAGGGGACCCTTGGTCAATGGCTTAGTTTAGGTGGTTAGATGGGTTTTGGCTTAGTCTTAGGGTCTAACTAATGGCTGAGGTGCAGTTAATTTGGTGACTTTGGGGTAGTTAGGCCATCTTTAATGCATAGGTTCAAGGTGGGTTCAAGTGATCAAAGTTTGGGTATGGGCTAGGTTAGCCATGTCAAATGACCCAATTGATTGATCAAAATTGTGTAGCTGATTGTTATGAAGATTTTTGGTGAAGGGTTGAAGTGATTTTGAGTCAACTGGTAGGTCAATTTGAGGGATTTTTGAGATTTGGCCAATTGGGGCATGTTAGGCTAGACATGGGTCTAGGTTGGGCTAGACTTGGGCTAAGTCTAAATTGAATTTTGGGCTAATGAGGGTATTTTGGTAATTTGACCAATTTGGAGATTTTGGGTAACTTGGGTGTTTTCAGGGTGTTTGAAATGATATTTGAACCAATTTGGGTATTTTGGCTATATTTGGAGATTTTGGCCAAATTTGGGGTCCCAAGGGTATCTGGGTAATTTGGGGGAATTTAGGGGCAATAGGGTAGGTTGGGTATCTTGATAGAGTTGGATTGCCAACCACCATAAATAAGCCATGGATCAATGGAAACCTCATTTTGGGTCCTCTATGTAGTGGTCTTAGCTAAACCCTAGCGTGTGGCTAATAGGTTTAGGGAACCACCTACAGGAGTCTCCCAAAAGTATCAAAGGACCAAAGCCTAGAAGTTATAAGTTTAGGGTAATAAGTGATTGTGAGTACAAGTGATTGCAAGTAAGTGCCTTAGCCTTAGACCAACACCCAGGGTTAACCCTAAGGTCCAGCAATCTTAAGGGTGACTCATCTTGAGTTTCCCCCCATAGTGATCCAACCTACTAAGTGCTATAGGTTATGACCAATATGTGAAACTTCAAGTTGAGTTGAGAAGAGTTTAAAATTTCTAATGATGAGGGTTCCTTGTCTAGTTTTCTAAGAATACTTAATAGGAAAGTCCTATGGCTAGACCTTAGGTTGCTTAAGCAGAAAAGCTGAACCTCAACCAAAAGTGAGGTCAAGAAAATGCAATCCAACACGACAAAATAACTAAAACAAATAATACTAAACAGAAGTTCCGTGCATAAATTATGTTCAAACATCTTCTTTCACTATCATCCTCCTAGATGACTTCCATAGATTGGTAGTGCACATACAAGTTGTAGAAGGGTCGACAAGGAAATTCATCAGTTGAATTTTCCCTTTCAATTTAAGAATGTTACTTGAACATACATACAAAACCATCTTCAATACGCTAGTATGTTCAAAATATTCCTTTAATCTCCAATCCAGATGATCCAACATTTCAATAATATTCTCAATCACATGCATGAGATTCTGCACCTCTTTTTCAATTTTTTTGATCTTCTTCAAAAGTGCACTCGAGTTGTAGTACGGCTGAACAGGTGATGAATTCTGAGATTCTTGATCCATCAACACATTCATATCATTTTCATCTCCCATTCCAATACAGTTGCACTAAACTTCTAAATCCAATGGCTTTCAAGGAAGAATCACTTTTTCCCAAATTTCATAAGGTACTTGTGATTGACTGCACAATAGAAAAATAGTGGATGGATGTCCAAGCACAGTTGCAGATCCATTGACAACCAAACCCAAAACTAATTTCTCAATAATAGCTCCAACATCAATAGGTTTTGCAGTTTGAATACAGTAATTCAGAATGACACTCTCCTTAGTTACCTTACTAATTTTCCTGGTTGGCAATAAATTCGTTGCAATGAGGAAGTGCCAGGCTTTTGAAACTGGATTTAAAAATGATGAGGAAAAACTTACATTTCCATCATCTCTGGTCACCCACTTTGCATCTTCATATGTAAAGTAGCGGTAAAGTTCATTCATCTTATCTTTCATAGGGGTAAAATTTGCATAATGGTGGATAGACACATTCTCAATCATAAACATCTCGTTTACTCTTGAAGGAGTGAATTGCACAAACCTGTCTTGCAGGTAGATCATTCCTTGGTTGATTCCATGAAGATTTGCATAAAATTATTTTACTACAGGAACAACAACAGCGATAGTAGTGTAGCAAAGCACATCCCAGAGCCTTTACGAAATAGCCTCTTCAAGTCGAGTATTCAATGTGTTGAATCCTTGATTCACAAATCCCCTTTCTTTGATAAGCCTATTCTTCACTAGAACTCGATCATGTAACTTTTGCACTCAAAACTAACGAACTTTCTCCGGTTGAAAATTCCATATCTAGCGGAATTTTTAGAGTGAAAAGCCATAGGATTTGAAGAGTGGTGACTCTTCCTTCATTTTCCCTCTAAAATATATTTATTAATTGGTTTTTAGGAGTTATATGTAGAGGAAACCCCCAAAAACAACCAAAAACTACCTTTTGACACATTTTAATCATTTTTGGTAACGCAACGCATCATGCGCCATCTCTCTGGAATTTGGCGCATCATGCAGAATTCGGCGCATCATGCGCCAGTTTCAAAACCTTCGCTGTTTCGATTTCGATCCATTAAATTCTCATTTTTTGATAAAATTAGGAAAATAAAGATGTTTCTAAATATTTTATGAAATACATGGACTACATAAAGATTTAAACATAAATATATGTGAAATTNTTGTTTCGATTTCGATCCATTAAATTCTCATTTTTTGATAAAATTAGGAAAGTAAAGATGTTTCTAAATATTTTATGAAATACATGGACTACATAAAGATTTAAACATAAATATATGTGAAATTTTTCAAACAAAACAAACTTAAAAGCAAACAAACAATGATAAATATGGGTTGCCTCCCAAAAAGCACTTGGTTTAATGTCATCAGCCCGACATTCCTAGTGTTTTTCTAGTTGACCCAACATTACATTCTTTTTAAAAGCTGGTATTTGTCCATCAAAATATGACTTCAATCTGTGTCTATTCACTTTAAATATTCTTCCAGTCTTGGGGTCTTCAATATTAACTGCCCCATAGGGATAGACTTTTATAACATTGAATGGCCTTTTCCACCTATACTTCAATTTTTCAGGAAATAATTTCAATCTTGTATTATATAATAAAATTTCCTGTCCAGGTTCAAATTCTCTTTTTATTATCTTCTCATCTTGCCATTCTTTCATCTGTTCCTTATAAATCTTAGCATTATTGTAAGATTCATTCCTAATTTCCTTAAGCTCATTCAATTTCAATAATCTTTTCTCACCCGCATCTTTCAAATTGAAATTGAATTCTTTTATCGCCCAATAAGCTTTATCCTCTAATTCAACTGGCAAGTGATAAGTCTTCCCAAAAACTAATCCATATGGGGACATTCCTATAGGTGTCTTATAGGTTGTCCTGTATGCCCATAATATAGTGTATATTCTCATAGACCAATTCATCTTATTAGGATTAACACTCTGTTCCAAAATTTTCTTAATTTCATGATTAGATACTTCTGCTAAACCACTAGTCTGAGGATGATAAGCAGTTGCAATTTTATGCATTATATTATATATTTTCCACTGATCTTGCAATTGTTACATTTCTAAAATGAGATTCTCTATCGGTAATGATTACTCTCGGCATTCTATATCTTGTAAAAATATTTTTAATTAAAAATTTTGAAACACTGAGCATCTCATCAAGGTAAAGCAATCTCTTCAATCCATTTAAAAACATAATCCACTCCAATCAATATATAAATTTTTACGAATGAAGGTATAAATGGTCTTATAAAATCCAATCCCCATGCATAAAAAATTTTAATTTCCAAATCAAAATTTTGAAGCATTTCATTTCTTTTTGAAATATTGCTTACTCTCTGACTCCGATCACATGTTAATATATATATATATATATATATTAACATCTCTAAATAGAGTAGGCCAATAAAATCCAGATTGAAAAATTTTATGAACAATTCTATCATTCCCAAAATGACCACAAAATTCAGAATCATGAAACTTGTTGATAATTTCCTGAAATTCTTTATAAGGCACACATCGTCTCATTACTAAAGCTTTTCATTGTTTATATAAATAAGGATCATCCAAAAATTATGATTTTGCATCATAACTAAATGGCTTTTACTGTTATTTTGTCAGTCCATAAGGTAAAATACCATTAACAATATAATTTACATAAATTCTTGCATTTCTTTATAAGGCACACATCATCTCATTACTAAATCTTTACATTATTTATATAAATAAGGATCATCCCAAAATTATGATTTTGCATCATAAATGAATTTCTTTTCCTGCTAGTTTGTCAGCCCATAAGGTAAAATACCACTAACAATATAATTTACCATATCATCATACCAAGGTGTTTCCCATCCTTTTACATCATAAAGTTGTTCATCAGAAAATGTTTCATTAACTCCTCTTTCCAAATCAAGTATTTCTTCTTGTTCTAGTCTAGACAGATGATCAGCAATTCTATTTACTATTGACTATTACAAAATCAAACTCTTGCATAAGAAGTACCCATCTAATTAATCTTGGTTTAACATCCTCCTTTTACATCAAATATTTAATAGCCGATTGGTCAGTATGCACAACACATTTAACTCCAATCAGATATGACTTATACTTATCAAAAGCATACACAATGACTAATAATTCTCTTTTAGTGGTGGTGCAATTAATCTAAGCATCATTAAGAGTCTTACTAGCATAGTATATAACTTTAAAAATATTATCATATCTCTGATTTAAAACAACTCCAATTGCATAATCACTAGCATCACACATTAATTCAAAAGGTTTCTTCTAATCAGATGAAACAATTATAGGAGCAGTGATCAATTTTTTCTTTAAAGTTTCAAAGGATTTAAGGCAATCTTGATTAAAGTCAAATTTTGTATCTTTTTCCAGAAGTTTGCATAAAGGTTTTGTAATTTTTAAAATGTCTTTAATATATCTCCTGTAAAATCTAGCATATCCTAGAAAGCTCCTAACTCCTCTTACAGTAGTAGGTGAAAATAAGTTTGATATTACCTGTATTTTTGCAAAATGTACTTCCATGCCAATGTCTGAAATTTTATGCCCAAGTACAATTCCTCTTGCAACTATAAATTGACATTTTTCCCAATTCAATACGAGATTAGTCTTTTCACAACACTCTAGAACTTTCTCTAAATGATTTAGACATATTTTAAATGAAGTTCAAATACAAAAAATTGTCTAAAAAGACTTCAATCCCTTTTTAAATCAAATCACTGAAATTTAACATTATACATCTTTGAAATGTTGCAGGTACATTACTTCATCCAAAGGACATTCACCAAAAAGTAAAAGTTCCATAAGGACCAGTAAATATTATTTTCTATTGATCCTCTGGAGCAATAGGTATTTGATGATAACTGGTACATCCATTTAGAAAACAAAAATATTTATGCCTAGACAATCTATCCAACATCTGGTCCAAAAAGGGTAAATGAAAAAGATCCTTTATGGTGGCAGAATTTAATTTTCTATAATCTATGCAGATTCTCCAACCAGTGGCTTGTCTAGTTGATATCAATTCATTATGCTCATTTGTCACTACAGTCACACCTCCTTTCTTTGAAACATATTGAATTGTACTTACCCAAGCACGATATGAAATAGAATATATTATTCAAGCATTTAACCATTTTAAAATCTCTTTCTTCACAACTACTTTCATCATAGGGTTTAATCTCCTTTAAGGATCAGCTCTTGGTTTATTTTGATCTTCTAATAAAATTGGAGGACTAATTCTTTTAATATAAGTTAATGTCCATCCAAAGGCTTTCTTATATCTTTTTAAAGTTTCCAACAACTTTTTTTCTTATGTATCAGCTAATTCTGAAGATACTATAACAGGTAATGTAGATAAATCTCCTACTTCAAATGTGTAGGAAGTGTTTTCAGTTCTAGTTCAGGAGGTTTCTCAACAGATGAAATAAAATTCTTATTTCTTCCTGTAGGATCTAACATTTCATATTTTTTCTGATCATAATCCAAATCCTCTTTACTCTCTCCTATAGATTCATTGTGAATTTTATCCTCAACTTGATATTCCATATATTTCTTTTCAAGTTCTCTTTCAAAAGTTTTCTTAAAATATTCATGGCTTAAATATTTATTAATGCCCATTCTTAAGCATTCAATCTCTTGCTCTTTTGTAGGGTATCACATTGATTTTGCAATATTAAATATAACCTCTTGATCACTAACTCTCATAGTTATTTCTCCTTTGCACATCTATCAAAGCTCTTCAAGTGGCTGGGAATGGTCTTCCTAAAATGATAGAAATTTTTTTATCTTCCTCCATATTTAATACAATAAATTCCACAGGAAAGATAAATTTAATAACTTTTAAGAAAACATCTTCTATAACTCCTCTAGGATAGGTAATCGTGCAATCAGCTAACTGATGAGTTACAGTTGTAGGTGAAATATCTTCTAAGCTCAACCTTCTGAATATTGATAACAACATAAGATTAATACTAGCTCCTAAATCACATAAACCTTTTAATAAAATCATTCGCCAATAGCACGAGGAATTGTAAAACATCCAGGATCCTTAAGTTTTTCAGGAAGCTTTTTCTTAATTATAGTGCTACACTCTTCGCTGAGTGCAACAGTCTTATTGTCTACAAACTTCCTTTTTATTATGAATATCCTTCTTAAACTTCACTACTCTTTTTGGATTTACACTTTCAGAGGGCCACTGAAAATTATTTGTAGTTATCTCTTCAATTAATGAATATACTCATCGAATGGTTTTGACATTAATGATCCATCAGCAGCAACGTCAATTATCGACTTAAGAGATCGAACCAACCCATTATAAAAAAGTTTGAATTATTAACCAATCTAGCAATGCATGGTGTGACCACTTTCTAATGAGATCTTTAAATCTTTCTGATACTTCATAAATTGATTCCCCTTCAAATTGACAAAAAAAATGTGATATAATTTCTAAGTTTAGCAGTTTTTGAAGGTGGGAAATACTTAAATAATAATTTTTATGATAAATCTCTTCATGTTCTGATAGATCCAGGTGCTAATGAGTTTAGCCACATCTTAGCTTTATCACTTAGTGAAAAAGGAAAAACTCTAAGCCTGACAGTATCGTTCAACACTCCATCAAATTTAAATGTAGCACACAATTCCAAAAAACTAGCAATGTGTAAATTACCATCTTCAGTTTGTGTTCCTTCAAACTGATTATTTTTTACCATTTTAATAATACGAAGTTTAAGCTCAAATGAATTGGCAGCTACAACAGGGTTTTGTATACTTAATGAATTTCATCTGTTGTAGGATTAATGTAATCTCTTAAAGGTCTTTGNCTTATACCCTTGCTCGGAGAAGTGAAGCTTCAATCTGAGGGTCGTGGCACGTTCGTTGGGGTCTAAGGAGGCTAGGGATTAAGCATCTTGCTGTGGTGTAAAACCTAGGTATGAATTCGACCAAGCTCGATTTCATGTGTTGTTCTAAAGCTATGGTGGAGGCTATTTCACAGGGTAATTTCATAGGGCTTTGTCTTCTCTTGCTGTTGTGAAGGTGTGGGCACAAGCAATTGAAGTTTGGTGGAGTTTTCAGAGATGTCATCTTTTTGCCCAAATTATTAAGCTCAAAATTAGGATTATACAGGGATAACCAAGGTAGTAGAGTGATTAGAATGGGCTGTGGAGGTCTCAAGGAAGCTCGGTAAGTGATTTGGGAAGCTCTCTCTGAGAAAATTTTAGCACACCTCCCATGCCCGTGGAGGTGAGTTTTTATAAAAATGATCATGAGGTGGCTTTCAAGGCATAAGTTTGGGTGCATTGTGGTGCTTAGGTGGAGGGCAGAGGAGCTCTACAGTTTGATTTGGATGAGTTGGCCTCTAGGTTTGATTTGGGTGAAGCTCCATGGGGTGGCTCTCAGTTTGGCCATTTTCCGGCCACTAGGCTGGCCGGCCGACCAGAGGGAGGTAGCTAGGAGCTCAGGGAACCCAGGGGAATATATCACAACAATTTAGTGGATTGAGGTTTAAGTTTGGCAAATATATTCTAAGCTTAAGCAAAAACGGAATGAAATCCCTTAATTTAGGGGATCTTTGGTTATTGGCTTAGTTTAGGTGGTTAGATGGGTTTTGGCTTAGTCTTAGGGTCTAACTAATGGCTGAGGTGCAGTTAANAGATTGAGGTTTAAGTTTGGCACACATATTCTAAGCTTAAGCAAAAACGGAATGAAATCCCTTAATTTAGGGGACCCTTGGTCAATGGCTTAGTTTAGGTGGTTAGATGGGTTTTGGCTTAGTCTTAGGGTCTAACTAATGGCTGAGGTGCAGTTAATTTGGTGACTTTGGGGTAGTTAGGCCATCTTTAATGCATAGGTTCAAGGTGGGTTCAAGTGATCAAAGTTTGGGTATGGGCTAGGTTAGCCATGTCAAATGACCCAATTGATTGATCAAAATTGTGTAGCTGATTGTTATGAAGATTTTTGGTGAAGGGTTGAAGTGATTTTGAGTCAACTGGTAGGTCAATTTGAGGGATTTTTGAGATTTGGCCAATTGGGGCATGTTAGGCTAGACATGGGTCTAGGTTGGGCTAGACTTGGGCTAAGTCTAAATTGAATGGTCCACATGATCAAGGGAGGCGTTGTGAAGATTTTCATGAAGGGATGAAGTGAAAATTTTGGGGTTAAATTTTGAGACATGGTCAATTTGGGGCAAATTTGGGGCTTTTGGACTTAGGTTGAAATCAAATGAAATTGAGGTCCTACCAAAGCCAATTGAAGGTCAAATTTGATGTGTAAGAATGTTATGAATATTTTTCAACACAAATTGTGGCCAATTGAGTGACCTATGGGTTCAATTTGGCGGAACTAAGTCATGGGGCCAAAATTGGGTTCAAATCATGGATCAATTGGACTTGGATTTGGTCTTCATTGGTCATATGAAGAGTGAATTTGAGTTTAGAATTGAAATTGGGGAAATTGAGACCAATTGGATAGACATTTGAGGTGATTTGGAGAAAATATGGGCCTTTAAAGGGCAATTTAGGGGGTTCGATCAAGGATGGTTAAATTGGCCAAATTAGTTCATGTGATAGTTGAGGAAAATGAAATTGGAAATATTTGGGAGGTTTCGGGAAATTTTGGGATTTTTTGGTATTTTTGGAATTTTGGGCTAATGAGGGTATTTTGGTAATTTGACCAATTTGGAGATTTTGGGTAACTTGGGTGTTTTCAGGGTGTTTGAAATGATATTTGAACCAATTTGGGTATTTTGGCTATATTTGGAGATTTTGGCCAAATTTGGGGTCCCAAGGGTATCTGGGTAATTTGGGGGAATTTAGGGCAATAGGGTAGGTTGGGTATCTTGATAGAGTTGGATTGCCAACCACCATAAATAAGCCATGGATCAATGGAAACCTCATTTTGGGTCCTCTATGTAGTGGTCTTAGCTAAACCCTAGCGTGTGGCTAATAGGTTTAGGGAACCACCTACAGGAGTCTCCCAAAAGTATCAAAGGACCAAAGCCTAGAAGTTATNAGAATGTTATGAATATTTTTCAACACAAATTGTGGCCAATTGAGTGACCTATGGGTTCAATTTGGCGGAACTAAGTCATGGGGCCAAAATTGGGTTCAAATCATGGATCAATTGGACTTGGATTTGGTCTTCATTGGTCATATGAAGAGTGAATTTGAGTTTAGAATTGAAATTGGGGAAATTGAGACCAATTGGATAGACATTTGAGGTGATTTGGAGAAAATATGGGCCTTTAAAGGGCAATTTAGGGGGTTCGATCAAGGATGGTTAAATTGGCCAAATTAGTTCATGTGATAGTTGAGGAAAATGAAATTGGAAATATTTGGGAGGTTTCGGGAAATTTTGGGATTTTTTGGTATTTTTGGAATTTTGGGCTAATGAGGGTATTTTGGTAATTTGACCAATTTGGGGATTTTGGGTAACTTGGGTGTTTTCAGGGTGTTTGAAATGATTTTTGAACCAATTTCGGTATTTTGGCTATATTTGGAGATTTTCGCCAAATTTGGGGTCCCAAGGGTATCTGGGTAATTTGGGGGAATTTAGGGGCAATAGGGTAGTTGGGTATCTTGATAGAGTTGGATTGCCAACCACCATAAATAAGCCATGGATCAATGGAAACCTCATTTTGGGTCCTCTATGTAGTGGTCTTAGCTAAACCCTAGCCAATGGCTAATAGGTTTAGGGAACCACCTACAGGAGTCTCCCAAAAGTATCAAAGGACCAAAGCCTAGAAGTTATAAGTTTAGGGTAATAAGTGATTGTGAGTACAAGTGATTGCAAGTAAGTGCCTTAGCCTTAGACCAACACCCAGGGTTAACCCTAAGGTCCAGCAATCTTAAGGGTGACTCATCTTTAGTTTCCCCCCATAGTGATCCAACCTACTAAGTGCTATAGGTTATGACCAATATTTGGAACTTCAAGTTGAGTTGAGAAGAGTTTAAAATTTCTAATGGTGAGGGTTCCTTGTCTAGTTTTCTAAGAATACTCAATAGGAAAGTCCTATGGCTAGACCTNGAGTTTCCCCCCATAGTGATCCAACCTACTAAGTGCTATAGGTTATGACCAATATGTGAAACTTCAAGTTGAGTTGAGAAGAGTTTAAAATTTCTAATGATGAGGGTTCCTTGTCTAGTTTTCTAAGAATACTTAATAGGAAAGTCCTATGGCTAGACCTTAGGTTGCTTAAGCAGAAAAGCTGAACCTCAACCAAAAGTGAGGTCAAGAAAATGCAATCCAACACGACAAAATAACTAAAACAAATAATACTAAACAGAAGTTCCGTGAATAAATTATGTTCAAACATCTTCTGTCACTATCATCCTCCTAGATGACTTCCATAGATTGGTAGTGCACATACAAGTTGTCGAAGGGTCAACAAGGAAATTCATCAGTTGAATTTTCCCTCTCAATTTAAGAATGTTACTTGAACATTCGTACAAAACCATCTTCAATACGCTAGTATGTTCAAAATATTCCTTTAATCTCCAATCCAGATGATCCAACATTTCACTAATATTCTCAATCACATGCATGAGATTCTGCACCTCTTTTTCAATCTTTTTGATCTTCTTCAAAAGTGCACTCGAGTTGTNTCAGGAAATAATTTCAATCTTGTATTATATAATAAAATTTCCTGTCCAGGTTCAAATTCTCTTTTTATTATCTTCTCATCTTGCCATTCTTTCATCTGTTCCTTATAAATCTTAGCATTATTGTAAGATTCATTCCTAATTTCCTTAAGCTCATTCAATTTCAATAATCTTTTCTCACCCGCATCTTTCAAATTGAAATTGAATTCTTTTATCGCCCAATAAGCTTTATCCTCTAATTCAACTGGCAAGTGATAAGTCTTCCCAAAAACTAATCCATATGGGGACATTCCTATAGGTGTCTTATAGGTTGTCCTGTATGCCCATAATATAGTGTATATTCTCATAGACCAATTCATCTTATTAGGATTAACACTCTGTTCCAAAATTTTCTTAATTTCATGATTAGATACTTCTGCTAAACCACTAGTCTGAGGATGATAAGCAGTTGCAATTTTATGCATTATATTATATATTTTCCACTGATCTTGCAATTGTTACATTTCTAAAATGAGATTCTCTATCGGTAATGATTACTCTCGGCATTCTATATCTTGTAAAAATATTTTTAATTAAAAATTTTGAAACACNTACTAGTCTGAGGATGATAAGCAGTTGCAATTTTATGCATTATATTATATATTTTCCACTCATCTTGCAATTGTTGCATTTCTAAAATGAGATCCTCTATCGGTAATGATTACTCTCGGCATTCTATATCTTGTAAAAATATTTTTAATTAAAAATTTTGAAACACTGAGCATCTCATCAAGGTAAAGCAATCTCTTCAATCCATTTAAAAACATAATCCACTCCAATCAATATATAAATTTTTACGAATGAAGGTATAAATGGTCTTATAAAATCCAATCCCCATGCATAAAAAATTTTAATTTCCAAATCAAAATTTTGAAGCATTTCATTTCTTTTTGAAATATTGCTTACTCTCTGACTCCGATCACATGTTAATATATATATATATATATATATTAACATCTCTAAATAGAGTAGGCCAATAAAATCCAGATTGAAAAATTTTATGAACAATTCTATCATTCCCAAAATGACCACAAAATTCAGAATCATGAAACTTGTTGATAATTTCCTGAAATTCTTTATAAGGCACACATCGTCTCATTACTAAAGCTTTTCATTGTTTATATAAATAAGGATCATCCAAAAATTA
The DNA here is from genome assembly GCA_002079205.1 of Phalaenopsis hybrid cultivar. NCBI lineage: Eukaryota > Viridiplantae > Streptophyta > Magnoliopsida > Asparagales > Orchidaceae > Phalaenopsis > Phalaenopsis hybrid cultivar. The sequence goes on from JXCR01146710.1 coordinate 110,954, forward strand.
TGATTTTGCATCATAACTAAATGGCTTTTCCTGTTATTTTGTCAGTCCATAAGGTAAAATACCATTAACAATATAATTTACATAAATTCCTGAATTTCTTTATAAGGCACACATCATCTCATTACTAAATCTTTACATTATTTATATAAATAAGGATCATCCCAAAATTATGATTTTGCATCATAAATGAATTTCTTTTCCTGCTAGTTTGTCAGCCCATAAGGTAAAATACCACTAACAATATAATTTATCATATCATCATACCAAGGTGTTTCCCATCCTTTTACATCATAAAGTTGTTCATCAGAAAATGTTTCATTAACNACTGTTATTTTGTCAGTCCATAAGGTAAAATACCATTAACAATATAATTTACATAAATTCTTGCATTTCTTTATAAGGCACACATCATCTCATTACTAAATCTTTACATTATTTATATAAATAAGGATCATCCCAAAATTATGATTTTGCATCATAAATGAATTTCTTTTCCTGCTAGTTTGTCAGCCCATAAGGTAAAATACCACTAACAATATAATTTACCATATCATCATACCAAGGTGTTTCCCATCCTTTTACATCATAAAGTTGTTCATCAGAAAATGTTTCATTAACTCCTCTTTCCAAATCAAGTATTTCTTCTTGTTCTAGTCTAGACAGATGATCAGCAATTCTATTTACTATTGACTATTACAAAATCAAACTCTTGCATAAGAAGTACCCATCTAATTAATCTTGGTTTAACATCCTCCTTTTACATCAAATATTTAATAGCCGATTGGTCAGTATGCACAACACATTTAACTCCAATCAGATATGACTTATACTTATCAAAAGCATACACAATGACTAATAATTCTCTTTTAGTGGTGGTGCAATTAATCTAAGCATCATTAAGAGTCTTACTAGCATAGTATATAACTTTAAAAATATTATCATATCTCTGATTTAAAACAACTCCAATTGCATAATCACTAGCATCACACATTAATTCAAAAGGTTTCTTCTAATCAGATGAAACAATTATAGGAGCAGTGATCAATTTTTTCTTTAAAGTTTCAAAGGATTTAAGGCAATCTTGATTAAAGTCAAATTTTGTATCTTTTTCCAGAAGTTTGCATAAAGGTTTTGTAATTTTTAAAATGTCTTTAATATATCTCCTGTAAAATCTAGCATATCCTAGAAAGCTCCTAACTCCTCTTACAGTAGTAGGTGAAAATAAGTTTGATATTACCTGTATTTTTGCAAAATGTACTTCCATGCCAATGTCTGAAATTTTATGCCCAAGTACAATTCCTCTTGCAACTATAAATTGACATTTTTCCCAATTCAATACGAGATTAGTCTTTTCACAACACTCTAGAACTTTCTCTAAATGATTTAGACATATTTTAAATGAAGTTCAAATACAAAAAATTGTCTAAAAAGACTTCAATCCCTTTTTAAATCAAATCACTGAAATTTAACATTATACATCTTTGAAATGTTGCAGGTACATTACTTCATCCAAAGGACATTCACCAAAAAGTAAAAGTTCCATAAGGACCAGTAAATATTATTTTCTATTGATCCTCTGGAGCAATAGGTATTTGATGATAACTGGTACATCCATTTAGAAAACAAAAATATTTATGCCTAGACAATCTATCCAACATCTGGTCCAAAAAGGGTAAATGAAAAAGATCCTTTATGGTGGCAGAATTTAATTTTCTATAATCTATGCAGATTCTCCAACCAGTGGCTTGTCTAGTTGATATCAATTCATTATGCTCATTTGTCACTACAGTCACACCTCCTTTCTTTGAAACATATTGAATTGTACTTACCCAAGCACGATATGAAATAGAATATATTATTCAAGCATTTAACCATTTTAAAATCTCTTTCTTCACAACTACTTTCATCATAGGGTTTAATCTCCTTTAAGGATCAGCTCTTGGTTTATTTTGATCTTCTAATAAAATTGGAGGACTAATTCTTTTAATATAAGTTAATGTCCATCCAAAGGCTTTCTTATATCTTTTTAAAGTTTCCAACAACTTTTTTTCTTATGTATCAGCTAATTCTGAAGATACTATAACAGGTAATGTAGATAAATCTCCTACTTCAAATGTGTAGGAAGTGTTTTCAGTTCTAGTTCAGGAGGTTTCTCAACAGATGAAATAAAATTCTTATTTCTTCCTGTAGGATCTAACATTTCATATTTTTTCTGATCATAATCCAAATCCTCTTTACTCNGCTCCAATTGCATAATCACTAACATCACACATTAATTCAAAAGGTTTCTTTTAATGAGATGAAACAATTATAGGAGCAGTGATCAATTTTTCCTTTAAAGTTTCAAAGGATTTAAGGCAATCTTGATTAAAGTCAAATTTTGTATCTTTTTCCAGAAGTTTGCATAAAGGTTTTGTAATTTTTAAAATGTCTTTAATATATCTCCTGTAAAATCTAGCATGTCCTAGAAAGCTCCTAACTCCTCTTACAGTAGTAGGTGGAAATAAGTTTGATATTACCTGTATTTTTGCAAAATGTACTTCGATGCCAATGTCTGAAATTTTTGCCCAAGTACAATTCCTCCTGCAACTATAAATTGATATTTTTCCCAATTCAATACGAGATTAGTCTTTTCACAACACTCTAGAACTTTCTCTAAATGATTTAGACATATTTTAAATGAAGTTCAAATACAAAAAATTGTCTAAGAAGACTTCAATCCCTTTTTAAATCAAATCACTGAAATTTAACATTATACATCTTTGAAATGTTGCAGGTACATTACTTCATCCAAAGGACATTCACCAAAAAGTAAACGTTCCATAAGGACTAGTAAATATTATTTTCTATTGATCCTCTAGAGCAATAGGTATTTGATGATAACTGGTACATCCATTTAGAAAACAAAAATATTTATGCCTAGACAATCTATCCAACATCTGGTCCAAAAAGGGTAAATGAAAAAGATCCTTTATGGTGGCAGAATTTAATTTTCTATAATCTATGCAGATTCTCCAACCAGTGACTTGTCTAGTTGATATCAATTCATTATGCTCATTTGTCACTATAGTCACACCTCCTTTCTTTGAAACATATTGAATTGTACTTACCCAAGCACGATCTGAAATAGAATATATTATTCAAGCATCTAACCATTTTAAAATCTCTTTCTTCACAACTACTTTCATCATAGGGTTTAATCTCCTTTAAGGATCAGCTCTTGGTTCATTTTGATCTTCTAATAAAATTGGAGGACTAATTCTTTTAATATAAGTTAATATCCATACAAAGACTTTCTTATATCTTTTTAAAGTTTCCAACAACTTTTGTTCTTATGTATCAGTTAATTCTGAAGATACTATAACATGTAATGTAGATAAATCTCCTAAGAATGCATACTTCAAATGTGTAGGAAGTGTTTTCAGTTCTAATTCAGGGGGTTTCTCAACAGATGAAATCAAATTCTTATTTCTTCCTGTAGGATCTAACATTTCATATTTTTTCTGATCATAATCCAAATCCTCTTTACTCTCTCCTATAGATTCATTGTGAATTTTATCCTCAACTTGATATTCCATATATTTCTTTTCAAGTTCTCTTTCAAAAGTTTTCTTAAAATATTCATGTCTTAAATATTTATTAATGCCCATTCTTAAGCATTCAATCTCTTGCTCTTTTGTAGGGTATCACATTGATTTTGCAATATTAAATATAACCTCTTGATCACTAACTCTCATAGTTATTTCTCCTTTGCACATCTATCAAAGCTCTTCTAGTGGCTGGGAATGGTCTTCCTAAAATGATAGGAATTTTTTTATCTTCCTCCATATTTAATACAATAAATTTCACAGGAAAGATAAATTTAATAACTTTTAAGAAAACATCTTCTATAACTCCTCTAGGATAGGTAATCGTGCAATCAACTAACTGATGAGTTACAGTTGTAGGTGAAATATCTTCTAAGCTCAACCTTCTGAATATTGATAACAACATAAGATTAATACTAGCTCCTAAATCACATAAACCTTTTAATAAAATCATTCGCCAATAGCACGAGGAATTGTAAAACATCCAGGATCTTTAAGTTTCTTAGGAAGCTTTTTCTTAATTATAGTGCTACACTCTTCGTTGAGTGCAACAGTCTTATTGTCTACAAACTTCCTTTTTATTATGAATATCCTTATTAAACTTCACTACTCTTTTTGGATTTACACTTTCAGAGGGCCACTGAAAATTATTTGTAGTTATCTCTTCAATTAATGAATATACTCATCGAATGGTTTCGACATTAATGATCCATCAGCAGCAACGTCAATTATAGACATAAGAGATCAAACCAACCCATTATAAAAAGTTTGAATTATTAACCAATCTAGCAATGCATGGTGTGGTCACTTTCTAATGAGATCTTTAAATCTTTCTGATACTTCATAAATTGATTCCCCTTCAAATTGACAAAAAAATGTGATATAATTTCTAAGTTTAGCAGTTTTTGAAGGTGGAAAATACTTAAATAATAGTTTTTATGATAAATTTCTTCATGTTCTGATAGATCCATGTGCTAATGAGTTTAACCACATCTTAGCTTTATCACTTAGTGAAAAAGGAAAAACTCTAAGCCTGACAGTATCGTTCAACACTCCATCAAATTTAAATGTAGCACACAATTTCAAAAAACTAGCAATGTGTAAATTACCATCTTCAGTTTGTATTCCTTCAAACTGATTATTTTTTACCATTTTAATAATACGAGGTTTAAGCTCAAATGAATTGGCACCTACAACAGGGTTTTGTATACTTAATGAATTTCATCTGTTGTAGGATTAATGTAATCTCTTAAAGGTCTTTGATGATATTCATTTTCATTTCTAACATTGTTTAAATTGCAAGCCATTTTGCTAAAATGATCTTTCTCTTTTTGTTGTTTNTAGATTTAGTGTATAAATTTTGCAAATATTTTTTAATATTACAAAATTACACATGACATATATATAATAAATATGTAATATAATCCCAAAAAAAATACCTTTTATGAAAATAGTTTATCTTTTAAAACTCTTTTTAAACTGCCAAATCACCGTTAAAATCAATGCAAGTATACGTATCGTTTAAGTAATAAATGGCTCTAATGGAGTTCTAGATATCGATCCCACATGGAAATTGGAAAATCTTTTAATTAAGTTTTTCAAATTATTTTATAATTAAAAATATAAAAATAAAAGTAAGGTGCAAAGTTTGAAAATTAACTACTAAGATAAATGCTATATAAAATGCAGTTGAAAAATAAAGTTAACTAACTAATAACTAACTTTCAAAAGTAAAGTTACGAAAACTAAATAAAGTTTTTGTTATGATAGAAAGTTTAAATTTAAGAAAACATCATTCCCCTTTACAATAAGTATATAAATTATGAAGAAATTGAAATCATTTGAATATATATATATATATATATATATACTATTTTGTGCCAAGTAGGAGTAATCTTATTCCTTACCTTCGTGCCAGTGTTATAAAAAATGTTGGCTAATCCATAGTTTGGTCCCTAATTTTGTGATTAGGTTGGGAGGATATTGGCTGCCACTCCAGAGCTCCCACTACTCCCTCACCTCAGAGCTAACAATCTCTCATAAGTTTTCAATCAACTGGACCAAGTTGGGGATTTTAATCTATCACCTTAAAATCTCCAATTCTGCATCCAACAAAGTATTTTTTCCTATTTATATGTACCCAATTCCGTGTATGACATACTCGCCCATGAATTCAAATGTGACCCTCCCTACGTTGTAAAATTCATATCCATTTTCAGAACATATGTTTCTCAACAAGTTTTAACATTTCAATCGGCCAGATCAAAAAGTAAATAAAGATCGGAGTTAAAATCATCACAAATTATTAACATTTAAAACCGTAGAAAACAAAATCAATTTTTCACAAAACCATATCTCAATATAGGGAGAAGGATAAAGAATACTACTCAAAGTTCATGAGAAGGATACGACAAAACACAGATTTCATATATAAAAACAAGTTTATAAAACAAAATAAATAAAATAGACAACTTATCTCACAATCCCTCCCAAGCAAATTGTTAGAAGTTCTCTCCAAGCATTTCTCACTTTACAATCCCACTCAATTCTCTTTTGGAAGTGTAATGAAGAAGAAAACTCTCACCTTCCCTCTCCTCTTACAACCCTAGAAGAAAATCTCCTCTTCTCTCTTCTTTCTTCTCACACCAACTTTCTCTCTCTCTCATTTTCTCGTCTCTCTCTAGCCCCCTTTGAAGTCTTCTCTCTATTTTTGGGCTACCACCTTCAAAAAAATTTCCAAATTCCCTCCAAAATCTCACTTCAAAAGTTAACTCTTTTGAATTCAAAAGATATGTCATTTGATCCAAGAGACATATCCCTTCATAAGAGANATGTACCCAATTCCGTGTATGACATACTCTCCCATGAATTCAAATGTGACCCTCCCTACGTTGTAAAATTCATATCCCTTTTCAGAACATATGTTTCTCAACAAGTTTTAACATTTCAATCGGCCAGATCAAAAAGTAAATAAAGATCGGAGTTAAAATCATCACAAATTATTAACATTTAAAACCGTAGAAAACAAAATCAATTTTTCACAAAACCATATCTCAATATAGGGAGAAGGATAAAGAATACTACTCAAAGTTCATGAGAAGGATACGACAAAACACAGATTTCATATATAAAAACAAGTTTACAAAACAAAATAAATAAAAGAGACAACTTATCTCACAATCCCTCCCAAGCAAATTGTTAGAAGTTCTCTCCAAGCATTTCTCACTTTACAATCCCACTCAATTCTCTTTTGGAAGTGTAATGAAGAAGAAATCTCTCACCTTCCCTCTCCTCTTACAACCCTAGAAGAAAATCTCCTCTTCTCTCTTCTTTCTTCTCACACCAACTTTCTCTCTCTCTCATTTTCTCGTCTTTCTCTAGCCCCCTTTGAAGTCTTCTCTCTATTTTTGGGCTACCACCTTCAAAAAGAATTCCAAATTCCCTCCAAAAGCTCCCTTCAAAAGTTAACTCTTTTGAATTCAAAAGATATGTCATTTGATCCAAGAGACATATCCCTTCATAAGAGAGCCTTACAAAGTGTCTAGATGCATTGAATTACTCAAAAAGGTTTGTAGAACAAGTGTCTCTTTAAAAATTCATGCAAAATTCATCTCAAACCGCATTAATTTGCAAAAAAGTTATCTATGGCACATCATGCGACGATCTGACGCCTCATGCACTAGTTCTTTATCAAACGGCGCATCATGCTCCGATCTGGCGCATGATGCTCCAGAATCCAAAAATTCATTGTTTTGGCTCAAAATTTCGTCCTTTTTGTCATTGTTGCTCCAAATGCCTAAAAATGATATACCTGCAACAAAAATATTAAAATAGCCTTCATTAAAATGTAATATCACCAAAAGTAAGCATAAATATGTACTTAAAATAGTTTATTATTTTGGCGCATCACCCAACAACATAAGATCATTTAATTTAAGTTGATCCCCTGTAAAAATAGAAGTTTAGTTTGTGACCATTCACTTTAAATATTTTCTCAATTTTATAATCTTTAATATTCACAGCTCCATAGGGATAAACTTTTATCTCAACAAATGGGTCCATCTACTTAAACTTAAGTTTTTCTGAAAACTAATCTTAATATTGTATTATATAGCAAAACTTGTTGCCCTGACTCAAAATTTTTAGTATGAATACTCTGATCATGCCACATCTTCATCTTTTTATAATAAATTTTAGCACTCTCATAATATTCATTCATTATATCTTCAAACTCATTTAATTGTAATAGACTTTTCTCACCAGCATCTTTTAAATTATAATTGAATTTCCTAATTGTCCAATACTCTTTATGCTCAAGTTCAATTGGTAAATGACAAGCTTACCCAAATATTAACCTATATGGATGAATTCCTTAATTGTCCAATATGCTTTATGCTCAAGTTCAACTGTAAATGACAAGCTTTCCCAAATATTAACCTATATAGGGACATTCCTATATAAGTTCTATATGCAATCTTATAAGCCCACAAAGCATAATCAAGTTTGATTGACCAATCTATTTATGTTGGATTCATAAATTTTTCCAAAATTCTTTTAATTTCATGATTGAATAATTTAGCCAAACTACATATTTGAGGATGATAAGCAGTAGCAATTTGAAGATAGATATGATATTTCCTTACTAATTTCTCTATTATTGCATTTCTAAAATGACTTCACTCGTCAGTTATAATCACTTTCAGCATCCCAAATCTAAAAAATATGTTTATTCTTAAAAGCTTTGCAACACTTTGAGCATCACATTGAGGTAAAGCAATAGCTTCTATCCATTTGGATACATAGTCTATTGTTAACAATATATATAAATTTTTGAAAGATGATATAAATGGTCCCATGAAATCTAATCTCGGAACATCAAATATTTCAAATTCAAACATATAATTGAGGGGCATCTCATTTCTTTTAGAAATATTGCCTACAGGTTAACATTGATTACAAGTTTTGATATAAGCATTAACATCTCTAAAGATTGTAGTCCAATAAAATCCAGATTGTAAAATTTTGTATGTTATTTTATCAACACCTAAAGATACCCTAAAATCAGAATCATGACATTTTTGGATAATTTCATAAGTTTATTCTAAAGGCACACATCTACAAATAATTAGATTGTTTCCTTATTTATATAAAAATTGGTCATCCTAAAAATAAATCTTAGCTTTAGATAAAAATTTCCTCTTATGTTGGTATGTCAGACCATATGGTATAATATCACTAATAATAAAGTTAACAATGTCGGTATACCATGGAACACACCACTTAGTAATATTGAATAATTTTTCATCTTGAAAATGTTCATCAATTTCTTTTTCAAAATAGAGTGATTTTTCTAATTCAGGCCTGGACAGATGATCAACAATTTGATTATCAGCTCCCTTCCTATCTACTATTTCTAAGTCAAATTCTTGAGTAAGAAGAATCCATCTTATCAGTCTTGGTTTTGCATTCTTCTTTTTTATTAAGCATTTAATAGCAGAATGATTTGTATGCAGNGAACCACATTAATTTGCAAAAAAGTTATCTATGGCGCATCATGCGACGATCTGACGCCTCATGCACTAGTTCTTTATCAAACGACGCATCATGCTCCGATCTGGCGCATGATGCTCCGGAATCCAAAAATTCACTGTTTTGGCTCAAAATTTCGTCCTTTTTGTCATTGTTGCTCCAAATGCCTAAAAATGATATACCTGCAACAAAAACATTAAAATAACCTTCATTAAAGTGTAATATCACCAAAAGTAAGCATAAAATATGTACTTAAAATAGTATATTATTTTGGCGTATCACCCAACAATATAAGATCATTTAATTTAAGTTGATCCCCTGTAAAAATAGAAGTTTAGTTTGTGACCATTCACTTTAAATATTTTCTCAATTTTATAATCTTTGATATTCACAGCTCCATAGGGATAAACTTTTATCACAACAAATGGGTCCATCTACTTAAACTTAAGTTTTTCTGAAAAATAATCTTAATATTGTATTATATAGCAAAACTTGTTGCCTTGGCTCAAAAATTTTAGTATGAATACTCTGATCATGCACATCTTCATCTTTTTATAATAAATTTTAGCACTCTCATAATATTCATTCATTATATCTTCAAACTCATTTAATTGTAATAGACTTTTCTCACCAGCATCTTTTAAATTATAATTGAATTTCTTAATTGTCCAATATGCTTTATGCTCAAGTTCAACTGTAAATGACAAGCTTTCCCAAATATTAACCTATATAGGGACATTCCTATATAAGTTCTATATGCAATCTTATAAGCCCACAAAGCATAATCAAGTTTGATTGACCAATCTATTTATGTTGGATTCATAAATTTTTCCAAAATTCTTTTAATTTCACGATTGAATGATTTAGCCAAACTACATATTTGAGGATGATAAGCAATAGAAATTTGAAGATAGATATGATATTTCTTTACTAATTTCTCTATTATTGCATTTCTAAAATGACTTCACTCGTCAGTTATAATCACTCTCAGCATCCCAAATCTAAAAAATATGTTTATTCTTAAAAGCTTTGCAACACTTTGAGCATCACATTGAGGTAAAGCAATAGCTTCTATCCATTTGGATACATAATCTATTATTAACAATATATATAAATTTTTGGAAGATGATATAAATGGTCCCATGAAATCTAATCCCGGAACATCAAATATTTCAAATTCAAACATATAATTGAGGGGCATCTCATTTCTTTTAGAAATATTGCCTACAGGTTGACATCGATTACAAGTTTTGATATAAGCATTAACATCTCTAAAGATTGTAGTCCAATTAAATCCAGATTATAAAATTTTGTATGTTATTTTATCAACACCTAAAGATACCCCAAAATCAGAATCATGACATTTTTTGATAATTTCATAAGTTTCTTCTAAAGGCACACATCTACAAATAATTAGATCGTTTCCTTATTTATATAAAAATTGGTCATCCTAAAAATAAATCTTAGCTTTAGATAAAAATTTCCTCTTATGTTGGTATGTCAGACCATATGGTATAATATCACTAATAATAAAGTTAACAATGTCGGTATACCATGGAACACACCACTTAGTAATATTGAATAAATTTTCATCTTGAAAATGTTCATCAATTTCCTTTTCAAAATAGAGTGATTTTTCTAATTCAGGCTTGGACAGATGATCAATAATTTGATTATCAGCTCCCTTCCTATCTACTATTTCTAAGTCAAATTCTTGAGTAAGAAGAACCCATCTTATCAGTCTTGGTTTTGCATTCTTCTTTTTTATTAAGCATTTAATAGCAGAATGATTTGTATGCAGCACACATTTTATTCCAATTAAATATGATCTGAATTTATCAAAAATATATATTATTGCTAATGACTCTTTCTTAATTGTGGTATAATTAATTTGAGCTTCATTAAGAGTTCTATTAGCATATTAAATTATTTTGAAAATTTTATCATGTTTTGTCTTAAACAACTCCAATAGAATAATTGCTTGCATCACATATTAAATTATTTTATAGTGACTAATTTTGTTTTTTAATAGCTCAAAAGCTTTTAGGCACTCTTAAATAAAATTAAAAATTACATCTTTTTTCGAGTAAATGACATAAGGGCTTAGCAATTTTTTAGAAGTCTTTAATATATCACTTGTAGAATCCAGCATGTCTTAAAAAATACTAATTTNAGGCTTAGCAATTTTTTAGAAGTCTTTAATATATCACTTGTAGAATCCAGCATGTCTTAAAAAATACTAATTTCCCTCACAATTCTTGGGTGAGGTAAATTAGCGATCACTTGAATTTTTACATGATCTACTTTCATACCATTTTTTGATATGTGATGTCCTAAAACAATTCCTCCAGCTACCAGAAATTGATATTTTTCCCATCTAAGGACTAAATTTATTTCTTCACAGCGCTTAAGTACTCCTGATAAATGTTCTAAACATGTTCAAATGAAGTTCCAAAAATTGAAAAATTATCCATAAGAACTTATTCCTTTTTTAATTAAATCGCAGAAAATAACCACATACATCTTTGAAATGTAGCAGGGGCATTACATAAAACAAAGTGCATTCCTCTAAAACCATAAGGACTGTAAACGTTGTTTTCACTTGATCCTCATGAGCTATTTGTATTCGGTGATAATCAATATATCCATCCGAAAGACAAATTTTTTTATGCCCAGCTATTTGATCCCAAAAAGATAATTGTGCAAAATATATAAAGCTGACTCCGTTTAGCAACGGTGGAAAAAACTTGATATGTTATTTTATGAATAAGAAATGTAAGCAATTTATGTAGGGATTCTACGCAAATATACATATCATTATCAAGTAATATAAGACTTTTTGTTTAAGCCCCAAATATCGATCCCACGAGGAAGGTTTAAATTGGAAATGATAAATTAACTATGAAATTTACCGCAATAAAATAAAAATACTATCAATAATAAAAAATATTTAAGGTATTATCAAAATTAAATTATTAACTACTAGAAAAATTGTAATGCAAATTTTAAAACAGTAACTACCAAACTATGTTTATGTCATGGAGTTATCTAATTTAAAAAGCATCTTTCCCACTATAATGAGTTTTTAATTAAGTGAGATGAAATAAATGGTTTAATTCTGTATTGTGCTAAATAGAATTAATTTTAATTCTCTACTCTAATTTAGTGTTATAGAGAATCATTGGCTAATCTCAAGTTTAGTCCCTAAATTCGTGGTTAAGTTTGGAGGATATTGGCTCTCACTCCCGAGCTCCCACTTCCCTTCCCCTGAAGGCTAGCACTCACTCTAGTTCTTAAACATTAAGACCAAATTAGGGATTCTAGTCTGTCGCCCTAAAATATCCCATTTTGCGCCCAACAAAGTATGTTTTCCTATTTATTTGCAATTAATTCTATGAATGAAACACTCCTTCATGGAATTAAATGTGATTCTCACTCTATTGTACAACTCATACTCTATTTCCCAGATCATATGTTTCACAACAGATTTTAACATTTCAATTGACCAGATCAAAAAGTAAATTAAGAATGGAGTGGAAAAACCATCACAATTTATTTTATATTTTAAAATTGACACATCCAAATTATCTTTTCATTTCACCATATCTCAGAGTAGAGAGAAATATAAAGAAAATTACCTAGACTTCATGAGAAAGAAACAACACAGCATAAATTTCATATATAAAAGAAATTTCATATAACAATAATAAACAAACAACACTTACCTGTAACACTTCTCAAAGCAAATCCCTTGTAGCCTCTCTTGGACTCTTTCTCTCTTTATAAGACTCTTGATTNGTAAACGTTGTTTTCACTTGATTCTCATGAGCTATTTGTATTTGGTGATAATCAATATATCCATCCGAAAGACAAATTTTTTTTATGCCGAGCTAGTTGATCCCAAAATAATAGTTGTGCAAAATATATAAAGCTGACTCCGTTTTGCAACGGTAGAAAAAACTTGATATGTTATTTTATGAATAAGAAATGTAAGCAATTTATGTAGGGATTCTATGCAAGTATACATATCATTATCAAGTAATATAGGACTTTTTGTTTAAGCCCCAAATATCGATCCCACGAGGAAGGTTTAAATTGGAAATGATAAATTAACTATGAAATTCACCGCAATAAAATAAAAATACTATCAATAATAAAAAATATTTAAGGTATTATCAAAATTAATTTATTAACTACTAGAAAAATTGTAATGCAAATTTTAAAACAGTAACTACCAAACTATGTTTATGTCATGGAGTTATCTAATTTAAAAAGCATCTTTCCCACTATAATGAGTTTTTAATTAAGTGAGATGAAATAAATGGTTTAATTCTGTATTGTGCTAAATAGAATTAATTTTAATTCTCTACTCTAATTTAGTGTTATAGAGAATCATTGGCTAATCTCAAGTTTAGTCCCTAAATTCGTGGTTAAGTTTGGAGGATATTGGCTCTCACTCCCGAGCTCCCACTTCCCTTCCCCTGAAGGCTAGCACTCACTCTAGTTCTTAAACATTAAGACCAAATTAGGGATTCTAGTCTGTCGCCCTAAAATATCCCATTTTGCGCCCAACAAAGTATGTTTTCCTATTTATTTGCAATTAATTCTATGAATGAAACACTCCTTCATGGAATTAAATGTGATTCTCACTCTATTGTACAACTCATACTCTATTTCCCAGATCATATGTTTCACAACAGATTTTAACATTTCAATTGACCAGATCAAAAAGTAAATTAAGAATGGAGTGGAAAAACCATCACAATTTATTTTATATTTTAAAATTGACACATCCAAATTATCTTTTCATTTCACCATATCTCAGAGTAGAGAGAAATATAAAGAAAATTACCTAGACTTCATGAGAAAGAAACAACACAGCATAAATTTCATATATAAAAGAAATTTCATATAACAATAATAAACAAACAACACTTACCTGTAACACTTCTCAAAGCAAATCCCTTGTAGCCTCTCTTGGACTCTTTCTCTCTTTATAAGACTCTTGATTCTCTCTTAGAAGATGTAAGGAAGAAGAAATCTCTCACTTCTCTCCTTCTCTAACAACTCTTAGAAAAGAATTTACACTTAAAATCACCACAAAACTTAAAACTCTAAGGAACTAAATGACTAATGGACTCAAAGTGGTTGGAAGGGAGGAGAGAGAGATTTTTCTGATCAATTTTTCCTCTAAACAGAGCCTAATGTCGGTTTTCCAATAGGTGCATCTAAAAACTCTTTAAAAAGCATCTAAATTCATCGAATCTTCTAGAAATTGGTCTTGCATCGACATTGGCACCATCAACGCCAGTGGCCCGTGAATTAATTCATTGCTCTCTGTCAAATGGCATTGTTGGTGCTAAGGAAATTCTGGACTCCATTCTGTAGTTCTGCGCTGTCGGCGTCCAACCTGGAGTCGTCGACGCTTAGTATTTCTTCCAAAACGCCATTTTGACTCCAAATTCATCCTTTTTGCTTCATTTTTTTTCAAGTCCTAAAAGTTGGCAACCTACAATAAAAACATGAAAAATTCATTCCTTTAAAGCTCAATTTTGCCAAAAATGAATATAAAATATAGGTATAAAAATGCATATATTTTTTGTGCATCACTAGTCTATCCAACATTTAATTTAGAAAGAGAAGTGGAAAATGATCTTTCATAGTGACGAGTTTTAATTTTTTTATAATCAATGCATATTCTCCACTCTGTGACTTCTCTTGTTGGTATTAACTCGTTATGTTCATTAATAGTCATAGTCACTCCTCCTTTCTTAGGAACACAGTGAATTGAACTAACTCATGCACTATCTAAAATAGGGTAAATAATTCCAACATCTAACCACTTTAAATTTTCTTTTTTAACATTTTCTTTCATAAAAGATTTAATCTTCTTTAAGGATCAGCCCTGGGTTTGGAATTTTATTCCATAAGAATTCTATGCATACAAATTGAATGACCAATTTCTTTAATTTTAGCAATTATCCATCCAAATGCTTTCTTATAATTCTTCAAAGTTTTCATCAAACTCTCTTCTTCATCTAAAGTTAAATTTGAGAAAATTATAATCGATAATGTTGAGGAATCACCTAAAAAGACATATTTTAAATGTTTAAGAAGTAACTTCAATTCAAGTTCAATAGGTTTTCCAATTGATGGACAAAAGAATTTCTCTTTTTTTTTGTCGTGTCCAAAACTTCTAAACTTTCTCGAACATAATTTGAATATTCCTTATGAAAATCATCAGATTGCTCTAATTCCTCTACTTGCAAATATTCCAGCTCTTTCATTTCAAATTTCTCTTCATAAGTTGCTTTGAAATGACATTCACTCAGTTATCTTATTACATCCATCCTGTAACATTCATCATCTTTATCTTTTGCAGGACACTTCATTGATTTTGAAATATTAAAAGTAATTGTTTGATCATTGACACACATAATTAATTCTCCTTTATGTACATCTATTATTGCTCTTCCCGTGACTAGGAAATGTCTCCCAAAAATGATATTTATTTCTTTATCTTCCTCCATATCTAGCACAATGAAATCAACAAGAAGGATAAATTGATCAACTTTCGCTAAAACATCTTTATAACTCCCTTAGAATATATCATTGAACGATTTGCTAACTGCAAAGTTATACTAGTAGGAGATATTTCAATACTTAACTTTCTTTAGTAGGAGAAGTTGTTTAGAAAAGTGTGGTTGCNCTGTTTGATCATTGACACACATAATTAATTCTTTTTTATGTACATCTATTATTGCTCTTCCCGTGACTAGGAAATGTCTCCCCAAAATGATATTTATTTCTTTATCTTCCTCCACATCTAGCACAATGAAATCAACAAGAAGGATAAATTGATCAACTTTCGCTAAAACATCTTCTATAACTCCCTTAGAATATATCATTGAACGATTTGCTAACTGCAAAGTTATATTAGTAGGAGATACTTCAATACTTAACTTTCTTTAGTAGGAGAAGTTGTTTAGAAAAGTGTGGTTGCAATCATTATGATATTTACTTCAATTATTTATCATATCTGGTTGCATTAACTTCTAAACTATAATACATTTTTTTAGATATTTTGGCATTGTGATTCAAATAACTATGCGATTTAATTTAAATTGATTCACTTGAGAAAATAAACAATAAAATTTATATTATGTTTATTTTCAAATAATTGCAATTTTTAATTTTTTATGAAATAAAATTAATCATTAATATGAGATTTGTGTACAACACTTTAAATTAATATAATTAATCATTATTTAAATAATTATTGATACTAATACCTAACAAAATATCACAATAATTTGATTTGAATTAAATTAATGAAAAATATTTTTATTTTGAAATCATTTGATTTAATTTTATTATCAAAATAATGTAAAATAATAAAAATAATAATAAATATTTCACAATTCTTTAATGGTTGTTGCACCTTGCAATTGGGCCAAAATAATGAAAAAGACAGAATTGCTGGAGCACTCTACTTTTGTAAATGCAATTAGACAAATAAATAAAAAAAAATTAGAAAAAAAAATGTTAACAGCACCGCTCTTCCAGATGCAATCGATCTGTAATTCATATTTTTCTATTTTTTTATNATGTTAACAGCACCGCTCTTCCAGATGCAATCGATCTGTAATTCATATTTTTCTATTTTTTTATTTTTTTTATTTTTTTTATTTTTTTTATTTTTTTATTTTTGATTGTGGTTCAGTCGCCTTTTAATTTTTAAACCAGCGACACGCACTCTAAGCCTCCGTTGAACGCGTGTCGAAAGCANATTTTTTTATTTTTTTGTTTTTTTATTTTTGATTGGGGTTCAGTCGCCTTTTAATTTTTAAACCAGCGACACGCACTCTAAGCCTCCGTTGAACGCGTGTCGAAAGCAAATTTTTTTTCAACCATATTTATATAATTGTTTTCGAGTGCTTGCTTAAGTACGAAGGAGCTATTTATCAGCTTCGAACACAAGTTGATCGCGAACGACATTGAGAGATCTACGGAGCCCGCCGTCGATCGCGTTGTCTGTCTCCTTTTCCCAATATTTCCTTCCTCTTCTTCTTCTCCGCAAAATCATCTGTTGTTCATGTAAGTTCCCCTTCTCATTCCGTCAAAGGGAATCAGGGAGACCTGAAGTATTGGATAAGAAATCCATGGGTCAATCCTCTAGCCGCAGCAGGAGGCGCGACGAAGACCGCCAAAGCTACCCCCGACCTGCCCCATTTTTTCCACCACCACCATTAAGTTCTACTCGCAATACTTCCTCTCAACCTTATTTCAGCACCCCTTATTACAATCCTCCTCCAACCACCCCATTTCCGTACTACTACGCTTACCAACAGCCGCCAAGCAGCAACTACAACGGACTGATGGGCTTTTTCCAGTCTTGGCTGACTAACAGCTTCCCTTCTTTCTACCGTTCAAATCAGGGGAACGTGTCGTGGAATTCTGCCGTTCCACCACCCCCGGCCGCCATACCGCCCTATTCTTCTTTCTCCGAGGCATCATCTTCATCCACGGTGGTCACGCCGCCCCCTTACGTTGACCACCAAAAGGCAAAGACTATAAAGAATGATGTTAATTTGCATAAAGACATGATTCGGTTGGAAGTGGATGTGCAGAACCCGGAGGAATATCTGGTTTCCTTTGTCTATGACGCTGTCGTGGATGGGAGGTAATTCGCTTGGTATTGGATTTTATTTGTGTATTAATTCTACTTTTTTAATGTCCTACTGACTTATTGTAGCCAACATAATGACAATTTGTGTGAGTTCGATGTCATATTTGAGTTAAAGAATTCAATTAACTTGCAAGGTAGAATTAATACACAAATAAAATCCAATACCAAGCGAATTACCTCCCATCCACGACAGCGTCATAGACAAANATTTTGTAGTCTTTTCATTTGTTTTGGTTGCATCTAGGAAGAAGATGGTGTTAGGAAATTAAGGCAAAGAAATAACAAGAATCGACACAAATCCAGAAGAACACAGAGAGTTTTATGAGGTTCCGCGAAGATGCCTACATCCTCGGGAGCAGAGCGGCGACTTCTTTCTCAATATTCAGAAAAGAGTACTAAATATAAGATTCAGAATCTCGGAGTCTCAGAGACTTACATAGGGTTACAAACAAGACATATATATAATCCTATAATACAATATGTAATTACTTAAATTACTCATGTACTAAACCGCGGGGTGTTGCCCTCGCCCCCAACCCACATAATGAAACTCCCTCGATTGGACAGATCCTTCCGCTGCAGCATCTATCTCATTTATGGTATATGAGCCAAACCTAACAAATCTTCACATTGGCGAATATCCAGCCCTTAAGGAGAAATGCATATACCCAAAAAATCTCCATCTTGGAGAATATCCAGCCCCTTAAGAGAAAAATATCATGTAGTTTCTTTTGCACCGATGTGGGTTGGGCCACCACGCTTCTGCTGCGCCCTCGCTTCCCCCAACCCACTAAATTTTAAGAGACAACTTTTCAATCCCAAGAGACATCTCTGAATTCCAAGAGACTCCAAATTATGGTATTATGAGTCATACCTAACAAATCTCCACCTTGGCGAATATTCATCCTTTTAGGAGAAATGCATATAGCCAACAAATCTCCACCTTGGCGAATATCCAGTCCTTTAGGAAAAATACATCTGCCCAACCAATCTCCACCTTGGTGAATATCAAACCCCTTAGGAGAAATGCATATGCCCAACAAATCTCCACCTTGACTTTCTACAGCTTGAATTTAGAGAAGACTTCAGATTTCTGCTTCAAGAAATACACCCAAATTTTTCTGGAGAAATCATCAATAAAATAACAAAATACTGGGATCTTCTCAATAACGATTTCCTGGTAGGGCCCCATACATCAGAATGCACATAATAAAAAATCCCTTCAGTTTTATGTTTTTCAATCATAAAAATGACTCTAATCTGTTTTCCAAGAACATAGAACTTATAAAGATTGAGCTTGCAACTTTTAACACCATGCAATAGGTTTCTTCTATGCAATTCCGCCATCCCACGTTCACTGCATAATGAACTTCACCTACGACTATAAATGTGGTGCAGAGTGACAATTCGAATTGCAGTGATGGAGATATGCTTTTAGTTTCATTAACTCAGTTCACGGATGCATGGTTTCTTGATTCAGAATGCTCTTATCACATAGCATCTAACAAGGAGTGATTTACTTCATACAGGTCAACTAATTCTGGCTCAGTTTATCTAGGTGATGATAGATGTTGCAATATTGTTAGTATTGAAGAAGTCAAAATTAAGATGTATGATAACACTGTTAGAACGTTATGTGATGTCAGACATATTCCAGATCTGAAGAAGAATTTGATTTCTTTGGGCACTTTATGTAGAAATGTGAAAATTTTGTAGTCATATTTTTGTTAAAGAATTCAATTAACCTGCAAGGTGGAAATTTTGTAGTCTTTTCATTTGTTTTGGTTGCATCTAGGAAGAAGATGGGTTAAACACAGACCGAGAGTTTATGCTTGTCTTTGCTTGAGAATTTTTGGTTACACGTAGTTAAGCAGATAACATATCTGTTAATTGAATGAACATGGAGTAGAATAATTGGTGCCCTGTCCAAATACTTCATGAAGTGGTCAGCAAGGACAACCAACCTTTGGGAGGAGGAGATGAGAAGGTGGTAGAAACTTTTTAAGGGGCCACAAGTATGGACCTTTAAACAGGATGCTATGATCTAGTTAATGCGCAGAGGGAGAGATGGGGAGAGGAGCAAAGGAGCTTGAAGATGAACTGGGGATTGGGTTGCTGTTTGTAGTTGTTTAACATAGTAGATGGAGAGAGAGGTGGAATGGAAGCGACCTATTACTGTAGGGATTCGTTTGATTAATCTCTCATTAACCTCAAATTTATAATGTCATTAGTATGTATAGAGAGCAGCTTAGGCAAGATGGAGAAAATGGGATGCACCATTTACCAAAATTACAAATGACTTCATTATCATGTAAAATAATTGCAATCAATCATCTGGTTTAGTCCGGGATGGGTTTTAATTCTAATGGGTTGATTGGCTAAACTGGATTAACCTTACCAAGATAAAAAGAACTCTTTTCCAGATTATGAAGTTTGAGGTAACCGTTCAAGTGAGTGTGGTCATGTCATAAGTAATGAATCTAAGTCAAACTTTGGAAGGTGGTTGTACTTATAACCCATAAAATGCTACTTTCTTCGAGGGCTTGTGGTAATCTCATGTGTAATGATATGCTCTATGAAGCTAGTTGAGAAGGATGTGCATGTTGACAAGATGATCATAGGAGATATTAGTTAGTTTTACCTGCCGACACTTTCTGATAATATTGGAGGTTTAGAAGCTCTCCGAAAGGCAAAAGCACTTCAATGTTAAAAAGCTACGATAATGTTAATTTTAAGAGGTAATTCTATTACATAAGAATGGGATCTTAGCTTCCTAACATCTTTGCGTGGGTTGGATAATTTACTGTTAAATTTATAAAGATATGTGAGAAGAAGTATTCGGGGCAAAAAGACATCAATACAGTTTTCCTCATTAAATTTCGGAGCACTTCAATGAGTGTTTGTTACCATTTTATATGTTCCATCATGTTTAGCAGAAGGACATTGTATATTAGCATGAAGTTAATGTATAGGGTTGCATATGAGCCGAGCTCAGTCAAGCCAACTAAGAGTTTGTTTTAACTCAAGCTCACTTACTAAATGTCTATTGAAGCCCAATTTGAGCTCAATTTAAGCTTCTTTGATACTGTTCAAGCTCTGTCCATTCAAATTAGTTATTGTTCAAGCTTGATTCGAGCTCAACTCAAGTTTAGTTTTACCAAACATTAATTGAGTTGCTTTTTTAGCCTTATCGACGCGAGACCGAGCTTATTAAGCTGTAGATAAATAGTGATCAAATGAACCTTATCAAATCAAAATAATAAAACTAAATTTAGAAATTAAAATTTTTATTTTACAGCCCTTTTATGCAAAGCTAAAATTCCCATCCATCCACCGATCCAAGTTTACACGACACATGCTTTTTGAATTGCTTTACTCTTGCGCCTTCTCATTTAAACAACAACTATAATGTACCTCTTTTAGACTTGAGGTTATATGCAATGCTTAGAGAGAAACTGAAATGTATCAGCTAGAGCTAAAGGTCTTACATGTGAAACTTATAATTTAATATATTCATATACTGTAATCAATTTAACAAACAAGATTACCATATGGATTAATCAATTTAATTTTTATTTTGTTTATATTTCAAACTCATCATAAATACTTTAGCTTAATTGATTTGTTTATTGATTAATTTTTTTAATTAGTATAAGCTTCACATGAACTTATAATTTTATTAGTTTTTTAATTATTATTCTGAATTAAAATTATTTTTTGATGAGCTTTACTTGAAACCAATTAATCATTTTATTTAGTTTTTAAATTAGTCATTAATTTTTTAAATAAATAATATGAAAAAAGTAATTTAATTTTAAAATAATTTTAATCATTCTTTATTTAAATTAAAATATTTTTTATTTATAATTTATAGGTGATTGTAAGTCAATATCAAAGTTTAATTAAGCATTATAACGAGCTTATTGATAAGCTTTAAATGATATTTTTCGTGATAAAAAATAAAAAGTGCAACAAGGTGTTTAAAGTTGTTCATTTAATAAATATTCAGACTTATTTTATTACATAATTAACCGATCATAAACATGCTCGAATCAAGCCAAGCTATGAGTAGTTTGTTGAATACTTGGTTCATTTGTGGCTCTATTAATACATGTGTTAGACAAAGTAAGTGCCCAAAGAGTAAGATGATGCATCCTAGGAAAGGTAGCAAGATATACGCATCCTTTGGCTTTTCTTAGTAGCTGCATTGAAAGAAGAATTACTAGTGTAATTAATTAAGTTGTTGTAAGTGAATACCTGGGTCTGATTGCAAATAAACCATTACATAATTGGAGAGATACTGGTTTACTACGTTAGTTTTGGGATTTTTTTAACTGTGAAAGCATTTGATATTTAGTTAATGAGCCAAATAGCATCTAGAGTGGTTTAAAAAAATGATTGATGCAAGTGAATGTCATGCATGAAGGTGCTGTGCACATTTTTAAACCCATCCAAATAAAGTGACATTCTCATCTACATGCTGTCGCTCAACTTTTCGATATAGATAGATTATGAAAATATGGATATGAAAATAATTTTTGAAATTTAATTTAATATAATAGATATATTTTTGGTTTTGAAAATAATATGTTTTAATTTTTTTAAAAAAATGAGACCCAATAGATCTCATTAGTCCAATAATTTGCATAATCGTGTCTGACACCCTGAATACTACNTAATTAGTATAAGCTTCACATGAACTTATAATTTTATTAGTTTTTTAATTATTATTCTGAATTAANAATTAGTATAAGCTTCACATGAACTTATAATTTTATTAGTTTTTTAATTATTATTCTGAATTAAAATTATTTTTTTGATGAGCTTTACTTGAAACCAATTAATTATTTTTTTTTGTTTTTAAATTAGTCATTAATTTTCTAAATAAATAATATGAAAAAAGTAATTTAATTTTAAAATAATTNTATTTTATTTTGTTTTTAAATTAGTCATTAATTTTCTAAATAAATAATATGAAAAAAGTAATTTAATTTTAAAATAATTGTAATCATTCTTTATTTAAATTAAATAATTTTTTATTTATAATTTATAGGTGATTGTAAGTCAATATCAGAGCTTAATTAAGCATTATAATGAGCTTCTTGAAAGCTTTAAATGATATTTTCCATGATAAAAAATAAAAAGTGCAACAAGGTGTTTAAAGTTGTTCATTTAATAAATATTCAGACTTATTCTATTACATAATTAACCGATCATAAACATGCTCGAATCAAGCCAAGCTACGAGTAGTTTGTTGAATACTTGGTTCATTTGTGGCTCTATTAATGCATGTGTTAGACAAAGTAAGTGCCCAAAGAGGAAGATGATGCATCCTAGGAAAGGGAGCAAGATATATGCATCCTTTGGCTTTTCTTAGTAGCTGCATTGAAAGAAGAATTACTAGTGTAATTAATTAAGTTGTTGTAAGNGTTTGTGGCTCTATTAATGCATGTGTTCGACAAAGTAAGTGCCCAAAGAGGAAGATGATGCATCCTAGGAAAGGGAGCAAGATATATGTATCCTTTGGCTTTTCTTAGTAGCTGCATTGAAAGAAGAATTACTAGTGTAATTAATTAAGTTGTTGTAAGTGNCTATGATAGCTAGGACTAGGTATAAGACATTGGTAAAAGAGGGGGGGCTCAGAGCTGGGTTGTATGTTTCCCGATCTTGAACAGGAGTCACCGACCTGACAATGTACAGAAGGCAGTTCTTAACCTCAATCCAAGTAACTAGCCGTGGACCTTTATAAATTTTCATAGGAAGATTTTTCATGCAAAAGTTATTATTTAAGTTTTTTTTTATGAAGAGTTCTTTTAATCATGCAAAAGAAATTGTTGTTTTATTTTTATAAATATTTTGTAAAGCCGTACAGTCCACAGATTAGTCACTCTAATCGTGCTAGA
>JXCR01146710.1:135123-148302 GCA_002079205.1 Phalaenopsis hybrid cultivar
GCCACGTCCCGGTGTATCATGCCTAGTGTTTTGATCAGTTTATGAATCAGGGTCAAGTGCCAAGTTTAATTGTGCCTTTAAAGAATCAGGTGAATGAACTCTTACATAGGGTATGTTCCTAAAACCTTAGGAGGTTACACTGCAGAGATTAGGTATACGGACTCTCATCTAAGGTGTATACTTAAACTCTAGAAAACTTACACTGAAGATTTGGTGGATGGACGCTCACTTAGGGTGGACACCTAATGTCTAAGAGGTCTACACTATGGACTAGGTGGATGAGTTCTCACCTAAGGTGTGCATTTAAGCTCTAGAAAGTCTACACTTAGGGTTAGGTGGNACCAAGTGACGGGAATCACTTGAGAAAACTCTCGATAATGATCAATGGTTCTAGTCTTCAAGAATTCAAGGTTNTTTTTTTTTATCTTTTAGTCTTATAAGCATTATTATAAGAGAAATGTCTTATCCAATACCAGAGCTTCCTTTATGATAAATTGTATGTTTGAATGATTTTTTACCTTGGATTATCAATTTTAACTATAAAGCCACTATGTATAGCAACAAGTGTTTATCCTGCTAAGTGGGGGTCGGCTACATGAATCATTTTTCTCCATTGCATCCTATTGAGTGTCATGTTTTCTTTTAATTAGAATAAATTAAGATAATTTTTTGTGCAACATGACCAGAATTTTTAGGTCTACCGTTGTAACATAAGTCAAATCTAAAACATCTACTCTCTTAACTAGGTCATGAGATGGTCGATGTTTCATTTGATTAAATCATCTAAGGAGACTCTCTTTAATCTTGTCTACCACTGAAGCTACTCCAACCCTTTCACAAATATATTTATTTCATTTATCTCTAAGTGCAAAGCCACTTATTCATCTGAGCCATCTCGTCTCAACAACTCTTAATTTTATGCTTCTTTTTTACAGACCAACATTATGTACCATAAAACATTGCAGGTCTCACTACCATTTCATAAAATTTTTCTTTAGTTTTAATTAGTACATTTTTATCACATAATATGCCTGATGCATTCTTTCACTACAACCATCCAAGCTGAATTCTACTAATAACATAATTATCTATATCACCATCACTTTGAACAATAGATCCGAGATACCTAAAACGTTCAATTATTTCAATGGCTGGATCATCCATTTTTACAATCCCTCCATTGGATCTACTACTGTTAAAATTACATTCTATGTATTTAATCTACTCAAACGAAAGCTTTAGGCACTAAAATTGACTTCCAGAATTGAAGTTTTTTTGAACTCTTTCTAGTCTTATCCACAAGTATTATGATGTTGAATGCAATTTCTAAATTTCATCCTCAAACTATATTTTTGTTTTATTTTCCCCTCATCATAGTCTTCCAAAGCTCCTAAAACCAAGCCTTCTAAGTGTTTGATATTTAGGGCGCAACTCCCAATTAAAGTACATACTCAAGCCTCCGATATGATTTTCCGTAAAAGTTATGGCAAAACAAATATTTTCTCTCTAAAACAAATAATGCAACCACAAACATATAAAATAAATGATAAACATCTACAATTAGAGAGGTAGGTGATCTCTCTCGATTCCTATAATTCAAGAAGTAGGAAATCTCCCCCAAATCTTAATCCTAAGACTCACAACAATAGTCTCATGCATAAATTTAACCCTAAACTATTAAGTTATATTATACCAAACAATAATAAATAATAAAAGACTAAATTTCCCTAGGCTAATAGAAGATAAAATTGATCTTAAGCTAGGCACCAACACAATAGTACTTCTCTCTAAAAAAGACATTGTCCTCAAGATAAGAAAAATATTTGTTGGATCAAGTTGTATTGCTCCCGCTCATAAATTGGCTTGAATTTGATTTTTGTCATTGGCACTAGCACACTTGCCATGGCCTTCAACTTCTCAAAACTCCAAGTCGTCACTCTTCCCCACTGAAAGTTATCCTTCTTTAATTTTTTTCATTTAAAACCACACAATTGAATTATAATCCTTCACGAACTTCTTGTAGTATTCTGTAAGTCCCATAAACATTCTCAAACCATTGCAGATCTTAGGTAGTGGCTCCTCCAACTTATTTGCCACCTTCGATTTATTTAGTGACATCATGGCCTTGCATAAACTAGAGTAACCGTGATGAACCATTGTTATATCGTCTTCTAAATCTCCATGATCAAAAGTTTCCAATTCAACATAATCTCCCACAACCTTTTTAGACCCAAACGTCATTGCTTCTCTAAATTCAAGAAAGAAAATCTTCCATCACGTGAATGTCAACCAATATGAAAATCACTCTTTTACAAACTCCATTGCTGTTCTCCACCCGTCTCATCCCCATTTTAACTCTAAAACTTCTTGTTTCCACTCTGTCAAGCCCCAATTGCTTCTTTATTTAAGTAGAGATGAAGTTGTGAGTGACCCCACTATCTTTCAACGCAGCTATGTCTTGCTCTTCAATCTGCACCTGAAGTTTAATAGTGTGGTCCAGTGTAAATCCCACCGCCGAGTTCAATAAGACTTTTGCCACATCTAAGTGATGATGTTCCACCTCCACCACAACCTTTTGTTTTTGCATCCCTTGCCTATTCTTTGCACACTATGAGAATCTATAATGTCCGCTCATTGCAACAATGTTCTAGGAAAAAGTTCTCATCACACCAAGAACATAACTCTTTGGCTCACTTTTCCTGAATTTGTCTCTTTAAGGCATTTTAGTGTTGCCCCCGGTCGTGGCCCTTTATTCATGTCCTATAAAAATTTCCCATGGACTTTCACTGTTTGAGCTTTTAGTATCATTGTGGTTATAATATTTCGTTATTGTGCTCCACTTGTGTTGCTCGTATTACCTAATTTATTGTATTTTTATCTTCAACCAACTGCACTAATTCTATAGATTCCCCCAATCCCTACAGTCTTAGCAGACAAACTGATGCTCGAAACTCTAAGTTTAACTCTTTCATGAAGTTACATGCCAACACTTATTCTAATATTCCTCTCATATAGTTGGATAATAAAACAACTTTGGAGAGAAAATTCGTTTTTTCTTTTTGATTCAATTCAAGGTGCCTTTACATATAGGAGTCCTCCTCAGATAAGGAAACTAACTAAATATGTTTCAATTATTTCCTATTACATTACAAGACTAATTAAGCAAGATTTGATACATATATCAAATAATATAAATAATGAAGGAGAATAAAATCAGTATAAGAGGAAAGACAATAAATCCTGTAATTTGAATTAGATCTTTCAACACTCTTTTTCAAGTTGGCATGAAAATAACTTTTAGAGCCAGCTTGCACACTAAACCGTCAGATTGCTTTTTGTGAAGACCCTTTGTTAGAATATCCGTTGCTTGGTCGTTAGACGGAATATACACCATGTAGATATCTCCTACGTCAATTTTTTTTATGAAGTGTTTGTCTATCTCTACTTGTTTTGTTCTATCATGAAGGACAGGATTGTAGGCGATGGCGATGACAGACTTATTATCACAGTACAACTTTATTGGTGGCGGACTATGAATTTTTTAACTCCTTGTGAATTCTTCTAATCCATAGAACTTCACATATCCCATGAGCCACAGATCTGAATTTAGCTTCAGCGTTGTTTTTTGCTCCTCCAGGTTACTAAGCTCCCTCCTAGAAAAGTGCAGTACCTTGAGGTTGACCTTCTATCTGTAACACTCCTAGCTTAATCTGCATCTGTAAATGCTTCTACTTGTAAGTGTTTGTTTTTCTTGAACAATAGTCCTCTTTCGGGCGTTTCTTTCAGATACTTAAGAATCCGATAGCCAACCTCCAAGTGATGAGTATTTGGAGAATGCATAAACCGACTTATCATGGTAACAACAAAGACTATATCAGGATGAGTGTGTGACAAGTAGATTAGTCTTCTCACCAGTCTATGATATTATTTTTTATTGACACCATCTATTTTATTTGTTACTTGTAGCCTTTTATTTGGTTCAATCGGAGTTTCTGCTGGTTTGCACCCAAGCATTCTGGTTTCACTGAGTAAGTCAAGTACATACTTTCATTGGTTAATAAAGATCCCCTCAGATTTGACAAACTTAATACCAAGAAAGTTCTTTACATCTCTCATATTTTTAATCTCGAATTCTGCGGCCAATCTTTTTTTTAATTTCTCAATTTCCATGGCATCATCTCCTGTAAGAATAATATCATCGACATAGACAATGAGTATATCGAGTTTATCAGTTTTTGAATGTTTGTAAAACATAGTATGATCAGCTTGACTCTGAGTGTATCCATATTTTGTAATCACCTTTCCGAACCTCTCAAATCAGGCGCAAGGAGATTGCTTGAGCCCATACAAAGATTTCTTTAATCTACACACTTTGTCTTCTCCAAACTTATTCTCAAATCCGGGTGGAAGATCCATGAATACCTTCTCCTCTAATTCACCTTTTAGAAAAATGTTTTTAACGTCGAGCTGATGTAAGGGCCAATTACGGTTTGCTGCTGTGGACTGTAAAACCCGAATAAAATTGATTTTGCCTACCGGAGCGAATGTTTCCTGATAGTCAATTTCGTGAGTTTGAGTGAATCCTTTTACTACTAATCGTGCTTTATATCTCTCGATGCTCCCATCAGCTTTAACTTTAGTAGTGAAACTAATTTACACCCAACGGTAGACTTGTTTCTTGGTAGAGTGACAATTTCCTAGTTCCCATTTTTCAAAAAAACGTCAACCTCTTCCTTTACTACTATTCTTCAATTTGGATTACTAAGAACTTCTCGTATTTTTTTGTGTTCAGACAAATTAGAAATTTTTGACAAAAAACTTAATGTTTGTGTGAGATTTTTTTGTAGGATAGGTATTTCAAAATGAGATATTTGGTAGTATAAGAACGTGTTTCTTTTCCAAAGGCTATAGGAATATCCAGATTCATAACTTCTGAATATTCAACTTCTGTTAGTGAAAAAGTAAGATTAGGATCGGAAATTATCTGTGTTTCTTGAGGACCATCATTCGGTTCTTCAAATTGGGAGAGAGCTAAGAGGGAGCTAAAGATTCAATTTGAACATTTTTCCTTTTATGGAGTCTCTTCCTAGAATAAATCAGAGGTTCTGCTGTTGTATTATGCTGTATTTCTTCCCCTGTATTAGACAAGATAATTTTAGGTGTCCCTTGACTAGGATTCTCCTGGTTTTTATTATTTTCAACAACTATTTCTGGTTCTTTGTTTTTACGGACCTTGGGTGTACTTGATGTTAGAACAATTCTTTGTAATGAATTAGAAACTTGCCAAAAATATTCTTCTCAATTTGTATTATACTCCCTCTAAAGTGGATTTTTGTGAAGAAAGGGACTTTTTCCATGAAGATCACATCCATACTAATGTATTTTTTTTGGTGACAAGATTAAAACATTTGTAACCCTTTTTATTTGAGGCATATCGAAGAAAAAATGTATTTTTCAGATTTTGAATCCAATTTTCATCGATATTTATTCGAAATATGAACGAAATATGTGCATCGAATGATTTTTAAAGGAATATTTGAAGACATTCGTAGACTTAAAATTTTTTTTTTCAATTTGTTCAAAGGAGTTTTATATTGTAAAACTCGACTTGGCATTCGGTTTATTAAATATCATGCTGTTAAAACAGCGTCAACCCATAATTATTTAGGAACGTTCATTGAAAACATGATAGCCCCAACATCATCAAGTAAATGTTTNACGTCAACCTCTTCCTTTACTACTATTCTTCAATTTGGATTACTAAGAACTTCTCGTATTTTTTTGTGTTCAGACAAATTAGAAATTTTTGACAAAAAACTTAATGTTTGTGTGAGATTTTTTTGTAGGATAGGTATTTNTCGATCGAGAGAGAAAAAGGGAGCTGGGTTTCTTCGGTGCCGATCAAAGGAGCTGAGGCGAGTAGAGGCGAACGGGATCGAGCTTCGGCGTAGCAAAGGATCGAGCGCCTCGTCCCTTTCTGTCGGGCGGGATCGAGCAGAGAAAGCTCCCGGGCNCGCAGAGGAGAGCAGGCGAGCGGAGAAGGAGTGGGATCGAGGGAGTGCGTCCTTCGGTTCAGGGAGGAGCAGCGTCGAGNTGGCTAGAGCTGCGATCGAGAGAGAAAAAGGGAGCTAGGTTTCTTCGGTGCCGATCAAAGGAGCTGAGGCGAGTAGAGGCGAACGGGAGATGGAAGCTCAGTTCGCAGCATTGGGTCGCAGAGGAGAGCAGGCGAGCGGAGGAGTGGGATCCAGGGAGTGCGTCCTTCGGTTCAGGGAGGAGCAGCGTCGAGCGGCTGTTCGGCTTGAGAAGGAAGAGCGGAGCGAATGTTCTCGGCGTAGCAAAGGATCGAGCGCCTCGTCCCTTTCTGTCGGGCGGGATCGAGCAGAGAAAGCTCCCGGGCGGGAAGAGGGATTCGAGGAAGAGAGGAAGCGGAGTCTGTGGTTTCGGTGTGGGAGATCGAGAGCCCAGCGGGGGAATCTAGTGCCGATGGAAGGAATCGGGTGAGAGAGAGGAGCTCGGCTTCATATGTTTGGCGGTAGAGGGAGGAGTCGATCGGGAGGAGCAAGAAGCGAAATGCAGAGACGGGATCGAGCAGACGTGCTTCGATCGGGATCGACAAAGACGAGGAGTGAGTTTCTTCGGCGCAGAGAGGAAGGGGAGAGCGGGAGAAGCTCTGCGGATTCGGTGCTGGAGACGGAGGCAGGGAGGAGGGATCGAGCAGAGAGCGGGAGAGTAGGTTCCCTTCGTCGCAGGGAGGAAGCGAGTGGGGGTCTGTGGTTTCGGTGCGCGAGACCGAGAGGGAAGGAGTGCTTCTGTGAGAGCCATAAAAGTNTCTATATCCTCGGGAGCAGAACGATGACTTCTTTCTCAATATTTAGAAAAAAAGTACTAAATATAAGTTTTAGAATCTCGAAGTCTCAGAAACTCACTTAGGGTTACAAACAAGACATATATATAANCCTATA
This sequence comes from Phalaenopsis hybrid cultivar, assembly GCA_002079205.1. NCBI lineage: Eukaryota > Viridiplantae > Streptophyta > Magnoliopsida > Asparagales > Orchidaceae > Phalaenopsis > Phalaenopsis hybrid cultivar. The sequence goes on from JXCR01146710.1 coordinate 142,086, forward strand.
TCCTCGGGAGCAGAACGACGACTTCTTTCTCAATATTTAGAAAAAAATACTAAATATAAGTTTTAGAATCTCGAAGTCTCAGAAACTCACTTAGGGTTACAAACAAGACATATATATAATTTTATAGTACAATATATAATTACTTAAATTACTCCTGTACTAAACCGTGGGTTATTTCCCCCGGCCTCAACCCACATAATGAAACTCCCCCGATTGGACAGATCCTTCCGCTCCACTCCGTTCCGGCATCTGTCCCATTTATGGTATATGTGTCATACCTAACAAATCTCCACATTCGCGAATATTTAACTTCATTAGGAGAAATGCATATACCCAACAAATCTCCACCTTGGAGAATATTCAGCCCCTTAAGAGAAAAATATAATCGATTTTCTTTTGCACCGATGTGAGTTAGGCTACCACGCTTCTGCTGCGCCCTGACTCCTCCCAACCCACTAAATTCTAAGAGACGACTCTTCAATTCCAAGAGACACCTCTGAATTCTAAGAGACTCCAAATTCTGGTATTATGAGTCATACTTAACAAATCTCCACTTTGGCGAATATTCAGCCCCTTTGGGAGAAATGCATATACCCAACAAATCTCCACCGTGGCGAATATCCATTCTTTAGGAGAAATACATATGTCCAACAAATCTCCACCGTGGCGAATATCCAACCTCTTAGAAGAAATGCGTTTGCCCAACAAATCTCCACATTGACTTTCCACAACTTGAATTTAGAGAAGACTTCAAATTTCTACTTCAAGAAATACACCCAAACTCTTCTGGAAAAATCATCAATAAAGGTAGCAAAATACTGAGATCTTCTCAATGACGATTCCCTGGTAGGGCCCCATACATCAGAATACACATAATCAAAAATCTCTTTAGTTTTATGTTTTTCAATCATGAAACTGACTCTAATCTGTTTTCCAAGAACATAGAACTTACAAAGACTGAGCTTGCAGTTTTTAACACCATGCAATAGGTTTCTTCTATGCAATTCCGTCATCCCACGTTTACTGAGATGACTCAGAAATATATGTCATAACTTTGTACTATCGTCATCCGACTCCACTGAATGAACTCCGCCTACAACTGTAAATGTTGTGCAGAGTGACAATTCAGATTGCAGTGATGACGATATGCTTTCAGTTTCATCAACTTAGTTCATGGATGCATGAATTCTTGATTCAGGATGATCTTATCATATAACACCTAACAGGGAGTGACTTACTTCATACAGTTCAACTAGTTCTGGCTCAATTTATGTAGGTGATGATAGATGCTGCAATATTGTTGATATTGGAGAAGTCAGAATTAAGATGTATAATGACACAATTAGAACGTTATGTGATGTCAGACATATTCTAGATTTGAAGAAAAATTTGATTTCTTTGGACATTTTATATAGAAATGTGGAAATTTTGTACTCATATTTGTGTTAAAGAATTCAATTAACCTGCAAGGTGGAAATTTTGTAGTCTTTTCATTTGTTTTGGTTGCATCTAGGAAGAAGATGGGTTAAACACACACCGAGAGTTTATGCTTGTCTTTGCTTGAGAATTTTTGGTTACACGTAGTTAAGCAGATAACATATCTGTTAATTGAATGACCATGGAGTAGAATAATTGGTGCCCTGTCCAAATACTTCATGAAGTGGTCAGTGAGGACAACCAACCTTTGGGAGGAGGAGATGAGGTGGTAGAAACTTTTTAAGGGGCCACAGATATGGACCTTTAAGCAGGGTGCTATGATCTAGTTAATGAGCAGAGGGAGAGATGGGGAGAGGAGCAAAGGACCTTGAAGCTGAACTGGGGATTGGGTTGCTGTTTGTAGTTGTTTAACATAGTAGATGGAGAGAAAGGTGGAATGAAAGCGAGCTATACTGTAGGGATTCGTTTGATTAATCTCTCATTAACCTCAAATTTGTAATGTCATTAGTATGTATAGAGAGCAGGTTTGGCAAGATGGAGAAAATGGGATGCACCATTTACCAAAATTACAAATGACTTCATTATCATGTAAAATAATTGCAATCAATCATCTGGTTTAGTCTGGGATGGGTTTTAATGCTAATGGATTGATTGGCTAAACTGCATTAACCTTACCAAGATAAAAAGAACTCTTTTGCAGATTATGAAGTTTGAGGTAACCGTTCAAGTGAGTGTGGTCATGTCATAAGTAATGAATCTAAGTCAAACTTTGGAAGGTGGTTGTATTTATAACCCATAAAACGCTACTTTCTACGAGAGCTTGTGGTAATCTCATGTGTAATGATATGCTCTATGAAGCTAGTTGAGAAGGATGTGCATGTTGACAAGATGATCATAGGAGATATTAGTTAGTTTTACCTGCCGACACTTTCTGATAATATTGGAGGTTTAGAAGCTCTCCGAAAGGCAAAAGCACTTCAATGTTAAAAAGCTACGATAATGTTAATTTTAAGAGGTAATTCTATTACATAAGAATGGGACCTTAGCTTCGTAACATCTTTGTGGGGGTTGGATAATTTACTGTTAAATTTATAATGATATGTGACAAGAAGTATTCGGGGCAAAAAGACATCAATACAGTTTTCCTTATTAAATTTCGGAGCACTTTAATGAGTGTTTGTTACCATTTTATATGTTCCATCATGTTTAGCAGAAGGACATTGTATATTAGCATAAAGTTAATGTATAGGGTTGCATATGAGCCGAGCTGAGCCGAGCTCAGTCAAGCCAACTAAGAGTCTGTTTTAACTCAAGCTCACTTACTAAATGTCTATTGAAGCCCAATTTGAGTTCAATTTAAGCTTCTTTGATACTGTTCAAGCTCTGTTCATTTAAATTAGTTATTGTTCAAGCTTGATTCGAGCTCGACTCAAGTTTAGTTTTACCAAACATTAATCGAGTTGCTTTTTTAGCCTTATCAACGCGAGACCGAGCTTATTAAGCTGTAGATAAATAGTGATCAAATGAACCTTATCAAATCAAAATAATAAAACTAAATTTAGAAATTAAAATTTTTATTTTACAGCCCTTTTATGCAAAGCTAAAATTCCCATCCATCCACCAATCCAAGTTCACACGACACATGCTTTTTGAATTGCTTTACTCCTCATTTAAACAACAACTATAATGTACCTCTTTTAGACTTGACGTTATATGCAATGCTTAGAGAGAAACTGAAATGTATCAGCTAAAGCTAAAGGTCTTACATGTGAAACTTATAATTTCATATATTCATTTACTGTAATCTATTTAACAAACAAGATTATAATCAATTTAATTTTTATTTAGTTTATATTTCAAACTCATCATAAATACCTTAGCTTAATTGATTTGTTTATTGATTATTTTTTTTAATTAGTATAAGCTTCACATGAACTTATAATTTTATTAGTTTTTTAATTATTATTCTGAATTAAAATTATTTTTTGATGAGCTTTACTTGAAACCAATTAATTATTTTATTTTGTTTTTAAATTAGTCATTAATTTTCTAAATAAATAATATGAAAAAAGTAATTTAATTTTAAAATAGTTGTAATCATTCTTTATTTAAATTAAATAATTTTTTATTTATAATTTATAGGTGATTGTAAGTCAATATCAGAGCTTAATTAAGCATTATAATGAGCTTCTTGAAAGCTTTAAATGATATTTTCCATGATAAAAAATAAAAAGTGCAACAAGGTGTTTAAAGTTGTTCATTTAATAAATATTCAGACTTATTCTATTACATAATTAACCGATCATAAACATGCTCGAATCAAGCCAAGCTACGAGTAGTTTGTTGAATACTTGGTTCATTTGTGGCTCTATTAATGCATGTGTTAGACAAAGTAAGTGCCCAAAGAGGAAGATGATGCATCCTAGGAAAGGGAGCAAGATATATGCATCCTTTGGCTTTTCTTAGTAGCTGCATTGAAAGAAGAATTACTAGTGTAATTAATTAAGTTGTTGTAAGTGAACACCTGGGTGTGATTGCAAATAAGCCATTACATAATTGGCGAGATACTGGTTTACTACGTTAGTGTTGGGATTTTTTTAACTGCGAAAGCATTTGATATTTAGTTAATGAGCCAAATTGCATGTAGAGTGGTTTAAAAAAATGATTGATGCTAGTGAATGTCATGCATGAAGGTGCTGTGCACATTTGTAAACCCATCCAAATAAAGTGACATTCTCATCTACATGCACGACCACCTAAAGAAGGAATCCAAAAGAGTATTATCCTTTTAATTATTTTTTTTTATCTTTTAGTCTTATAAGCATTATTATAAGAGAAATGTCTTATCCAATACGAGAGCTTCCTTTATGATAAATTGTATGTTTGAATGATTTTTTACCTTGGATTATCAATTTTAACTATAAAGCCACTATGTATAGCAACAAGTGTTTATCCTGCTAAGTGGGGGTCGGCTACATGAATCATTTTTCTTCATTGCATCCTATTGAGTGTCATGTTTTCTTTTAATTAGAATAAATTAAGATAATTTTTTGTGCAACATGACCAGAATTTTTAGGTCTACCGCTACCTTTTGTAACATAAGTCAAATCTAAAACATCTACTCTCTTAACTAGGTCATGAGATGGTCGATGTTTCATTTGATTAAATCATCTAAGGAGACTCTCTTTAATCTTGTCTACCACTGAAGCTACTCCAACCCTTTCACAAATATATTTATTTCATTTATCTCTAAGTGCAAAGCCACTTATTCATCTGAGTCATCTCGTCTCAACAACTCTTAATTTTATGCTTTTTTTTTACAGACCAACATTATGTACCATAAAACATTGCAGGTCTCACTACCATTTCATAAAATTTTTCTTTAGTTTTAATTAGTACTTTTTTATCACATAATATGCCTGATGCATTCTTTCATTACAACCATCCAAGCTGAATTCTACTAATAACATAATTATCTATATCACCATCACTTTGAACAATAGATCCGAGATACCTAAAACGTTCAATTATTTCAATGGCTGGATCATCCATTTTTACAATCCCTCCATTGGATCTACTACTGTTAAAATTACATTCTATGTATTTAATCTACTCAAACGAAAGCTTTAGGCACTAAAATTGACTTCCAGAATTGAAGTTTTTTTGAACTCTTTCTAGTCTTATCCACAAGTATTATGATGTTGAATGCAATTTCTAAATTTCATCCTCAAACTATATTTTTGTTTTATTTTCCCCTCATCATAGTCTTCCAAAGCTCCTAAAACCAAGCCTTCTAAGTGTTTGATATTTAGGGCGCAACTCCCAATTAAAGTACATACTCAAGCCTCCGATATGATTTTCCGTAAAAGTTATGGCAAAACAAATATTTTCTCTCTAAAACAAATAATGCAACCACAAACATATAAAATAAATGATAAACATCTACAATTAGAGAGGTAGGTGATCTCTCTCGATTCCTATAANATTATGGCAAAACAAATATTTTCTCTAAAACAAATAATGCCACCACAAACATATAAAATAAATGATAAACATCTACAATTAGAGAGGTAGGTGATCTCTCTCGATTCCTATAATTCAAGAAGTAGGAAATCTCCCCCAAATCTTAATCCTAAGACTCACAACAATAGTCTCATGCATAAATTTAACCCTAAACTATTAAGTTATATTATACCAAACAATAATAAATAATAAAAGACTAAATTTCCCTAGGCTAATAGAAGATAAAATTGATCTTAAGCTAGGCACCAACACAATAGTACTCCTCTCTAAAAAAGACATTGTCCTCAAGATAAGAAAAATATTTGTTGGATCAAGTTGTATTGCTCCCGCTCATAAATTGGCTTGAATTTGATTTTTGTCATTGACACTAGCACACTTGCCATGGCCTTCAACTTCTCAAAACTCCAAGTCGTCACTCTTCCCCACTAAAAGTTATCCTTCTTTAATTTTTTTTCATTTAAAACCACACAATTGAATTATAATCCTTCACGAACTTCTTGCAGTATTCTGTAAGTCCCATAAACATTCTCAAACCATTGCAGATCTTAGGTAGTGGCTCCTCCAACTTATTTTCCACCTTGGATTTATTTAGTGACATCATGGTCTTGCATAAACTAGAGTAACCGTGATGAACCATTGTTATATCTGTCTTCTAAATCTCCATGATCAAAAGTTTCCAATTCAACATAATCTTTCACAACCTTTTTAGACCCAAACGTCATTGCTTCTCTAAATTCAAGAAAGAAAATCTTCCATC
>JXCR01146711.1:0-46043 GCA_002079205.1 Phalaenopsis hybrid cultivar
ACTAATTCCAAAGCATTTCTTAGATTTCGAAGCACCCAACCTCCCCACAGCAAAATATTATCGCATTCCAGCAAACCAATATGATATACATCAAAATACACTGGAATTTCAATGGAGCAGCAAATCAATAACTTCCTGTTTAAATTCAGGTGTTATATTTGTGCATAAATATAAGAATTCTGTGGTATACATGTAAATGCTGCAATTTTAGAAATGTAAATATGTAAGGACTGGGTGGTATATATGTAAATGCTGCGATTAAACACATAAGGACAGGTGGTATGCATGTAAACTCATGAGTGTTGCAAAAAGATAGTTCAGAATACAACTCAGCATACATCTGTATAAAACTTGGCCATCTAAATATATGAATCCAACTGTATTTTGATGAAGGTTTAGGCTTATGCACAACAAATCTGAGCAATTGAACATATAAGTGCATAATAATTCAATTGTGTTTATTTTGTTGTAAATATGAAAGCTCGAGCATGTAAATCCTTATTTTTTATTTTATCTTATTCACAGATTTTGGGTGCTATGTGTGAAAATATTATAACTCAGGTGTTGTAAATGTAAAAAATATAGAAATTGGATGGTGTAAATGTCAAGAGCAGAGCTTAGGTGTTTGATTTGTAAATACAAAAGAAATAAGTAGTATTTATGCTTTAAACCAAGATAAACACAAGCTTCCATGAGGTTTGCCTAGTTAAAAAAAAATCTGGCTTTGCCCTATTCATTGACCCAAGATAAACACATTTCCTTCATGCATAGGTTGAAAGTATATAAAATTTGGGTGCTAAGTTTCAAGGTTTTCCAAATATAATTGTGATACAAAGACCTCGGCGAGGAGTGGGGATTATTCATGTAAACTAGTCACTAAGATTCGAATCCATATGTAAAGCTAATGATATAAGACGATTTTGAATCCCTCCAGCCTCTTAGATAAAAGGGGACTGGATTATGAGAGCCCAACTTTATCACAAAAAGCTTTTAACCCAACGAGAAGAAGCAAGAGATACCATTGACACAGCAAATCAAATATCCAAACCTCCTCCACACCAGATTAAAGCAGGAACTTACCATCAGACTTTTAGTGCTGGCACTAATAACCTTTTAGCCATGAAGCATTGATGATACTTGCATTTTTTAAAAGAAAGTCAACTAGTACTTATAAAAAAAAATGAAGATCAGCCACGCAACATGTAAATACGCAAGAATGATATAACTTGCATCCATTAGTTGGAGCCAAACGAGGGATTAAACCTTAGCCCATATCCATTTAAAATGAACAGGAAATGTATTCTTCACCATGAAATCAGGAATAGAAGCTAACCTTGCTCAAGATGTCACCCGAAGTTCAACCCCAGAACTTCCAAAAGATTTCAAGCACACACACGAGTTGAGACAAGCCGGAAGAATCACCAGCTAAAGATGCAACAACCACAATTCTTTCCCAATGTGGGGTTTTTATAGTCAAGAAGAGGAGAAGAGGTTACCTCTACATAACCGGACGATGAGGCGAGCCAAAGGGGACGGGCGAGAAGGCTTGGGCAGAGAGTCGCAGGCATCGGGAAGAAGAAGCCCTTACCCATTCGTGCCTGAGGGAACAAGCTCGCCAGGGTCAAACTACCAAGGAAGGAAGTTCGCAGCTCATGGAGACAGGCATGGCTTCGGGAAGGAGGTTCTCAGGCAGTCATGGCTTCGGGAAGGAGGTTCTCAGGCAGAGGATGTCGGGCAAGTACGGATGGGAGGTCAACTCTCCCTCACGTGGAAGAGGAAGTGCGGCCAAGGTGTCGCACGAGCCGAATGAGAAGAATCGGGGGGAGGGGCGTGAGGAGCGAATAGATCTCCGTGGCAGGTAAAATTATTGTGTGCGAGCTGCATGCGCGCTCTCCGATCTCAGCTACAGATCGCGAAGCCTGATATGCGGCTGCGATCAGGGAGCACACGCAGCTCTGCGTGCGCTCTCCACACACAATAATCGCTCGGGCCGAATGCAGAAGGTTCGACCGAATGGGGAAGGTAGTGTGCGTGAGTCTGAATTAGGGATTTAAGGCAAATAAATCCCCCTTTTATTTTAATATATATATATATATATATTAATTTTATAATATTTGATACTAAAATTCCCCCAATTTATGCACATCTCGCTAGTGCACGAAACTATATCAAGATGGGTGTCCCTCCCAGCTAAATTCGACGTCCTAGATGAATCGGCGCGGTTTGTTTCATCATTCTTCCTGATGACTTCATCGACAACTGGGTCGAAAAAGCATCAAGTTCAAGTTTTCACAAAATTCTCGCTCATTTTTCGATCATTCCAGCAATTGATTCAAGCTTGATCAATCGTGAAGTCTTCTACAAGTGCAAATGATGTGAATTTCAATAGTTATGTGCAACGAGCGCGCAAATTGTGGTATTCGTGCATCGCGAAAACGCGAGGAAGTCACAATGTCGTGAGCTTCTCTTACTCAGTTAACCCATTGATTACAAAGTATCATTCCACCTAATACACCCACCCATGTGTATCCTCCCCTTCGAAGATTGACATCTTCAGTTTTCTGACTCTTGCATCTCCACCCCAGCCTGCTCTTCCTCTGGTATTTCCCCCCATGTATCTAAGGTGGAACTCCTTTCTCCGGCCATAGGCATTCCCTTCTTCCTCAATCGTACTTTTCAGTGCCCTTTACCCCATCGCTCCTCCAATTTTCGGTACATCCACCTCCATCAAAAGTCTCTACTCCCCCCCCTCTCGGAGTCCAAAGGGGACGCTCATGTTGGTAGGTTATGTCTTCCTCGTTGTCTTCTCGTTCAGTCTCCTTCCCTTTTGACATGGCCAAAGATTCTCTGATCAACCCTTGGTTAGGGTTTGCAACAGAAGCAATAGGCACGGCCTTAGATTGCATCTCCATGAGCTTTTTCATCATCTCCCACATTCCCTTATGCTCTCAAATCCATCCTCCATTTGACTTTCAATAAAAGAAAATTTGTCCTCCATGGTGGCGAACCTCTTTTCCATTCTCAATCTAATTTGCCCTACTCTCCTTCTAGCATCTCCACTTTCTTTGCTACCATCTCACCAAGATCTAGACTCTGATACCAATTTGATAAAATCCGTGAGCAAACAACGGCGAAACAGAAATAAATAAGTGAAAAAATCAAATGAGGGCTGCTCTTACGAAAAATAAAGGAAAACAAGCAAGATACAAGGGTGATCTACTATTCGAGAGGTAGATCGACTCTCCTACAACCCTAGACGTTGCTAGGAACACCAAAAGAAGAAGAAAGAACGCATCAACCCAAAACATGCATAAAAAAATAAACCCTAGGTTACACCCTTTAATAGAATCATCCCACAACAATTCAAAAATTTCCATCCAACTTTCCCTCCAAACTCCTCTAATTTATCCTCCTTGAGTATGTGATTAAGGCCCTCGTGGACCCCACCTGCTCCCTGCCATTTTCAGCTGCGGCAAATTACAGCTCTCTGCCTTCTTTAGCCAAGACAGATTGTTGTTCAGCCTTTTCTGGCGATGCAGACATTCCAGGTGGCCCGGTTGGGGGGAATTCAACCGGTACAGGATGGACCGATCTTGTTACGCCCGGGCCTATTATGGATGTGGGCGTAACAAGAACAAAGGGGATTCGAGCAAAACGAGTGAGGCTATGCATCATATGAAAATTTCACCATTTTACAGCAATCATATATATTATAGAAATTTTGTTCCAATAAATTTTGGATAAATATTTCCATCCCCTCAATTGAAATCTTGATTTTGACATTGATTATACTGCAATAAGGATGTTGACATTGCACAATAGAATGTTAATATATTAATCAACAGTGTAAGCATCCACATTTTTCTCATCATTGGTTGTCTTGTGAATCTAAAACTAATAGCACAATAGCTTAACGAAAATACATGTGAAAATTGTGTATGCATTATCACGAGAATGTCTTAGTGAATGTTACACTTCATTTATGTTTTCTATATTCAACATACAAGAAAGGGAGGTGGTTGGATTGGCCACATACACTGATACTCCTTTTATAGGTGATGGCATCATAAGTTTGAAGCAATTCCTTTAAGCAAAAATATTCAGCATTAATGGCTCCATTTGACCTAGCTGCACCAGACACGGCAAGAAGGAGCATGGCCATAGCATTTGAACCAGAAAATAGATAGAATATACCACAAATTAAAAATAACGCATAAAGGCTCTTTGAATATCTGCCAAAAATAAGGTTCTTATGATTATAGATGCCAATTTAAAAGTTTTAATTCTATAAAATTTTGCAGGTTAAAATCTTACATTGATGAGTAGAATATAGAAGCGGGGTTGAAACAAAACAAGACAGATGCTTGCAAGGAAGCTGTTGAGTCCTTTAATATTAAAAGCGATAACCCATAAATAGAGAAGATATTCCATTTAACAAAAAGTTTCATTGTAATCACATTGAGAGAATAAAGAACAGAAGAAAAAAAGAATCAATAAAATATTCCCATTATTTCATCAAAATAAAACAGTTAACAAATGTGGTAGAAATTTAACGAGAATAGATGATATTAATACATATCACTTCTTGGTGCTAAGATGTTAAAAGTAAACTCGCCATCGTCGGCTCTAACAATTTCATTGCTCTCTGTCTACTTTCTTTAACATTTGCCAAGTGAAAATTGCTTGGTCTTCTCTCCTTGAAGGAAATCGAGGACAAGCATTGATGTCATTACGAATGAACAAAAGCCCCATACAAGAAACTCCACCTCCTAACAAATGGAATCCCAAAATCATAACATTTGAGTCTATAAAGCCAAAATATGTTATTAAGTCCGTTAGTAAGTTGGTGTCAATAGAGAAAACAAAAACATATCTGATGCAGGCGTTAGAACAGCGACAGGGGGGCGGCGTTGAAGCACGCGGGGATAGAATCAGGCAAATTGATGTGAAGCATGAGGCAAGATTGCGAAGAACTGAAGGCAAGCGGGCGAACTCTCGTGAAGGAAGAGAAGGCTTCGCGAGCTGTCGCATTGATGTTGTATTTTCTGGATTCTTCTTGTCTTCCCACCCCTTCCTTTTGTGTAAAAGTTTTCTTTGTCCAGTGGGAGTTTATAAATTATTGTCCTTTGTGTGTGGGGGTCATTTCTGGCGGTGTTATCTTCAAATTTCCTATGTAGAGTTCTCTTCCTCTTGTTAGGGTTGTATCCGATGACAGGTGGTCCTCCGGCTGTATCCTACTCCGAAGTGGTGTTGTATCCTCCCTCTATCCTCCTCTTCTTCGCCACGACCCTCCTCCTACCTCTTCCATAACCGCCGAGCAACTCCATCTCCCTCCTCCACTCTACTGCCACCCCTACTCCCACCACAACCCTCCTGTCCAGCTCACCTACAACCCACCAAACACCATCCCAACCTACCCAAACAACCACCCGGCCTTCCCCACCTTTCCCTACCACTCCACCACCGCCACCACTGCCTTTGGATCTCTTCCCACAGCCCTAACCTTGAAAGGTGTACATTTTGCACTAAAAAATAAAAACCAAAAGATACAAAAAGGAGCTATAAAAGTTACACAGAAAAAGAAAAAGTGTGGTTGAGATCTTCCTCAACCACAACCAAAAAGTTGGGTCACAAGTGTGAGCATCCTAGTCAAAAGACATATTCAAAGTGAGCGAGGAGCAAAAATGGACTGCTTTGTTACAATCTCTATACGCAAAAAAAAAGAAAACTTGTTTAAAGTTCATAAGAAAAATTCTATCAAGATCCATATCAAGTTGGAGTTGCCAAACCTCAGGTTGCGTGCTCTTTTGGAGGGTGTTGATGACGTTCACATTGTCTCCTTCAATTATAATACTCTTCGTACAACCCAAACCGAAGATTAGTCTATCGTCGTACTTTCTTTTCCGTTTGAGTTATGTTGTAACTCTATTTTTATATTAATATTTTTTTTTTGTGTACCGCTAAATTCTAACTAGTTCTGATATTATTATCCTGGGATGATCTTGAACTAAGCTATCCCACAAGCCTCTCAACATTAACAATATAGAATCATCAAAATGGAAACACCTTAGGTCATTGCATAATGATAGCCAAAACTCAATTGCAAATATATCTAGACATATAACTCTACATATCATGAAAGAAAGGAATTAGAGCCCTTGAAAAGTGAAAAAAAAAAAACAAAAAAATCAAAACAGGACCAAATGAGCATGAGCGTTGTTAGCATCAACCTAAGGAAAAATCAAAGGATAGGAGCCTAAACAGAAGCACAGTCACAATCACAAAAATCTCAATGAAGAATCTCATATCCTTGTGTCTCCACAATCCCTGTCGTTGGACGAGATAGATCTGCACACACACAAAGCTATATATATATATGGCTAAAGTCTTCCCACTACATTCATAGAATGTTATGAGCACAAGCAATAAGCATCTCCTAAGGTCATTGTTTGATACATCTTTTAAAACAAGGCATCTTAAAAGAACATGAGCGCATTTTTTTTCTAAAGAGATAGATTAGCAATCATAAACTTATAAATAAAGTAAAAAAAGAAAAGAAGCAACTAGAAAAGCAATAAACTAATAAAACGAAGCAACGTTGCCCTTAGCGAACACTATGTGTAGAGTGCTTCAGCAACACATTAACCTTCAAGGCAATCACAACTTTGCCTCAATGTAGAACAACCGCACCCTAGACAATCTGATCTATTATTGTACTCCCATGAGGTTGTTTCGTAAAACAGAGCAAAATTTATCACCTAATCCCCTTAACAAATTTTGTCCCATCATTGAAGTTGTGAGGAAATGAGTCTCAAAAAGAACAATTCATTTGTTGTTAGTGACCACATTGAGGATAAAAAAGGAGTTAAAATAAATTGAAGACTTACTATGGTTTTACTTCATTTATGGAATAAATTAATAATATTTATATCACGGAAAACACCAAATAATCGTGATCAAGTGTATTACAATTTCCAATGATTTGCATTGGCAAAGCATGCCTATAACATCAATCAACTCTTTACGCCTACAACGAGTTCAACTCCCATCGAGTTGTCTAGTAGTTCAACTAAGTCTGATTAATAAATAACTACAAACCTATACACAATCAATAGCGAAGAAAAGATGAAAAGATCACTCACTCAAGGCTCCCTATCAATGAAGCTCGAGACAATTACATTAAGATAAGATAGCTCGTCACTATGAAATATGCAGAAAGCTTAATGATGTTGAATGTTGCCCACATATGAAAGCAAATCCAATCATGTACTTATTCCTAGAGGCGTAAAGTTTCACTTACCAAATATTGAGGTCACTGAACATCATTTCAAGTACAATCAAAGAAAAAAGCATTGTTTTCCAAAAGATCAAGCTCACCACTACAAAGTTTATAAATACACATATCATGGACTAGTGGATATGCAAAGCTAACTGACATTTGGCTAAACATACCTAAGAAATAAGCCCTTATTTATGCTCAGCTCAGGATCAACATGGGGATAAAATAGCATGAAGTATCAGCATCTTATGTCCTTTGTCAAAGGTATGGTATATCTCCAACCCAACTCAAACTTGTTGCAAAGTGATGTTGATCAAGGCCTCCCTCGGAAGAAAATTGTGCATGCAATTGTTTTGAGGGATGAAACTCAAGCCCAAGATGATAATATTGGCACTTAAAACAATTAATGATTGTGGCTTAATGTCTTAGAGAAGGCTGAGGGAAAATGCTTCATTGAAAACTACCAACAAAACATTTCTTGCTTAACAGAAAATCAAAAATTATATTACTAACTAGAAATCAACAGCCCTAACAAATCCAACAACTTCTATAACATGATGGCCAATTCCTCTTGGCTAATCCAATAGATCATGATGGATGGTTCCTAAGATTACATCACAAATAAGCCCCTCAAATTTAAAACACAATCATTAGCCTAGGTTTAATGTAAATTTGACCTCGTTTACAAACTTTCAATCCTATGTCAATAAAATTAACTTGATCGAGAATATTCATGATTATGGATAAAAATCCTTAAGTCAGGGACTAAAAGCATTGTTTTCCTCAAATTATTTAGACAAGGGTACTTTGTACCCTAAAAAAATCTAAAATGACATAATAATTGGATATAAATTGACGTTAGCATCATCCAATCCTCATCTCCTTAGAATAAGAAAATCAAAATTTTAAATATTAAAATATCATATTAAGTCAAACTAAATGAGAAGTTATTATAGCACAAAAGTTATTATAGACCTCTATAAATATTTTTAATTGATATTTCTTTCCCGTGATCAAGATGGGTAACTAGCCAAGGGGCCTACACCCATTGAATCCTTGAATAATGAATATGAAATCTTTTGCAAGAGGTAAAACTTCAAGTCGTGCCATATCCATTATTTAATTTACCTCTAAAAAATACTTTTCATGTACAACCTTAGATTTTAAGAGATGACATTTCTGCAAATTGAACTCATGACCTCCAAACCATACAACAACAACAACAATTCTTTATCCCACTACTAAGTGGGGTCGGCTATATGAATCATTCTTCTCCATTGTATCCTATTGAGTGTTATATTTTCATTTGATTTTAATAACTTAAAATCATTTTTTATACAACATGCCAAAGTCTTTCTAGGTCCACCTCTACCTTTCTCAGCATAAGTCGAATCTAAAACATTTGCTCTCCTAACATGATCATCAGATGGCCGACGATTAATGTGACCAAACCATCTAAGACGACACCCTCTAATCTTGTTTGCCGATGGAGCTACACCAACCCTTTCACGATTACATTCGTTTCACATTTGTCTCTGAGTACCAAGCCACTATTCCACCTAAGCAGTCTCATCTCATCAACACTTAACTTAGTTTTATGTTTCTCTTTTAAAGGCCAACATTCTATGCCACAAAGCATTGCAGGTCTTACCATCTTATAAAATTTTTCTTTAAGTCTAAGCAGTGTTTTTCTATCTCGCAATAAGCTCGACACATTCCTCAACTTCAACCATCCAATTATAATTCTACTAACAACATCCCCATCTACCATCATTTCGAACAATAGACCCGAGATATCTAAAATATTCCCAGCTTTTAATGATTTGAACACCCATTGTTATAACTCTGCCACTAGCTCTACCACCACTAAAATTGCATTCCATGTATTCAGTTTTAGACCTACTCAAACAAAGACCTTTTGACTCTAATATAGACCTCCATAATTCAAGTTTTTCCTTGACATCTAAATCATAATGAAGCAAAACAAAAACTCCTCCAACTTTACATTCTCAGTGCAAAATAACAAATAGTTGTTTGATCAATCACATCACTCCAAAACTTGAAAAGAGATTTCTTGGCTAATCTAAGATTATAATCCAAACAAACTTCACTTCCATTGCATAGATAATTTACATCACAATCAAATGAAAGGGTATGAGTTTATTGCAAAAAAAGGATAGATTTTGGAACCCTGATCATAAAAGGATTCACCCTTTTGATTTCTTTAGACAGTATATTTTTTTTCTTTATAGATATACTTCACCCATAGAACACTTCTTAAACCCAAAAACAATCATTTCAAGCAAAATTCACTAGGATCAACAACATAATAGTATTCAAGCAAGAAAAGAACTGCAACAAGAGTCGTAGCTTACTTATATAAATAAATGGCAGCAAGAACAAACGCAATATTATTCAGAACATAACCCGATAGCGCCAGTACAGCTCTGTATCCAATCACAGGGATCAAAGGAGCAAAAACTGCAAGAGAGGCACAGCCATTATCAAAAAATACAAAATCTAAAAACTCAGTCCTACAAAATAAAACAGAGGCAAACAAAACAATTGAATTATCCGCTAACCGGAACCCGAGAGCAAGGAAATAGACAAAGGAAGGAGGGGAAGGAAAGCATAGGTTTGCTCGTACTCATAACCACACTCCGCAATCCGGACAAAGCAGACACTGTCCCACACAACACTTCCCTCTATCAAGGCCCCAATCCTCGGCCACAGTACTCGACCAGCTTCCGCCAAATGCAAGAGATCATCGACATTGGAAGAAGATGAGAGGCAGCTAGGGTTAAGTTGAGCTGAAGAATCGTAGGGCGGGAAGAGAAATCTCCACGTGATGATCAGAGATAGTAGGAGAAACCGCGAGAACATGGCGAGCCTGAGCACCAAACGTTCGGCCTCCCGCATTGCAGAGTTAATGGATATTCGAACCAGATATCGACTTTGGATTGGAGACTTCCTACGACTTTGGCTTCCAGGATTGGGGTGGGATTTGATGAACCCGACCAAATCAAAAGAGAGAAATAGAGGGGGTAACGGATTTAGAGCAAGATTTTACCTAAATCCTGGTAGACGATCGGTTTGAACAATATAAAGTCGCGCCTTTGATAAAATACGGATTATTCCCGCGAAAAGAAAAACCATCCTTCCTCTTTCTCCATGGCTTCGAGTACGGTCAGAACGAAAGGAGAAGAAAGATGAGCTCGGTGAGGCTATCGTGCGGTTCAGAGGTTATTTTGGGGGATTATCACCGGGTTAATACAAAGTTACTGAAATGTAAATGCAGAAGTTACTCCGGAGTTATTTGAGTGAGATTGTAGAGTTTATTGGGGTTATTAAGGGATTATTGCTGGGTTATTAGAGTTAACGTTTCAATAATCCTTTAATAATCTCTCAATAATCCTCTAAATAATTTTTATAGTTCTACTCTAATAATTTATGTAGTTTCACTTTAGTTTTTGTTAGGTGTGTCTGATATAACACACGTGGCGGCATATTATTGAAGTCCGCATGTAGAATTGCATCCGGACTCCGTATGAAAAATTTTCTCATCAGTCACAAAGTCGATGGTTTTGGACGAAATCGGTTGAGAATGTACAAGAGCAGTTGTGTGAGGGTTTTTGACGTTATTTTGTTGGTCAACTTTTATTAATTTATATTATATCTCAACCGCATCTAATATTTTCTTGTGTGAGCGAACCAAATCATCATTGTAGCGTTTTTTTATCTGTCATTGGTCGCCGCAGTTAACTGCCACCACCGCCTCCGTTTACTGGTCGTCGATGTTACCAAGCATTCATTTCATTTTTACTTCAAATCAAACATTGTAATCTCTATTCAACAAAATAAATGGCACATATTTTTCATCATCCACACTTCCTGCCTTATCACCATGTGTTACCCACCCTCTTGCTCAATAAAAATCACCAACATTTGAGCAACACTTCATCTATCATGTTGCTTTCAGTTGCATTGTAAGTAAAGCCATTAAATATATTTTCCTTTTCTTCTTCTTCTTTTTTGTAGTGTTTTTTATTCAGATTTTGTGGTGAGTTTGATGATTAATATTCTTTGAATCATAAAGGATAAGTTATTGAGAGAGGCAACGATATAAAAATAATTCATTCAATCTCAATGACTGCACAACGCCTATGTTTAATAGGTCAATCGATTTGACTTAATATCCCAAATGTGATAAATTGAAATTCATGATAATGGGTTTCAATAATTTATGATTTAATTTGATTTGACTAATTATCAAAATAAATAGATGTTTGTAAAAGTAAATTAATCTTCTATCAAGATGGTTTGGTTGGCTCAAAAGATAATACAGTATGCAATGAAAGTTATAGAAAGAAAATGTATTGTATTTGAAATACTTTTGTATTATTTGGTTCACAGTTAAGGTTGTAATCGAGCCAAGCTGAGCTGAGTATATCATTGTTCAGGCTTGGCTTGGTATAATCATAAGTTAGTCATGTTCGGCTTGAGCCTATGTCGAGCTTTCATACATTATGCAAGCTTGATTGGTTTAATTTTTTCAATGTTTGAACTTGATTTTTACTTGATTTGTTTATGATAAGAGAACGAGTATTTAAACGAGCTAATATATGAGCTGAAAAATCAAACGAGAATATAGATTTTCATATAACAAATTTAATAAATAATTTTTTGATTCTAATCCCGACTACTAATTTGTCGATTATGAGCTCTAAAATATTTAAACTTTACACATAATTCTTATTGGTAGAACAATACTATTTTAAATTTTGTAAGTGGAATAACTAAATAGATCCTAAAAGTTATACGTATTATCATTTATTTAATCATATTAATAAGAAAATAATAGCAAATAGACAACCCACATTAATATTGTTGGTAATTACAGTGTAATATTCATAAAAAATGAACTCACTGCATTAAAAGTCATAAAAATTCAGCAAGAAAAATATTTTATAACATTTTTTTTAACTGTAAATACCTACAACTCACTTATTAATAAAATAATTATATAATTAATAATTAAACTAAACATTTATTGATCAAATACTATATTACTATTAAGTCTATAATTAAATAATTTTTTACTAATTAAATTTTATTTAAAATAATATATTATATACATAATACAAGTTATTATCAAATATAATATCAAATTTTCAACAAATTACTTGTTGAACGATAAACGAGTTTGTGCGTGAATATTAAAGAACAAGTTCGACTATGCTCATGTACAATTCGTTTAAGCTTCGAGCTTTTAAAAATTGTTCAAGTTTTTTTATTTACTAATATGAACGGAACATGTTCAAGCCTTAATTGAGTCAAGTTCAAGTTGTTCATCGAGTGTATTGGTTCATTTACAGTCCTATTCATTATAGCATAAATGGAAGACTTCATTATTTTGTTAGTTTGAAGTAAAACGAAAGCAACATATTTCGACGTATTTAAAAATTAATGCATTGGCAAGCGGTGACCANGCATGCAGCAGTGGCAGCCGACGTTGGTGTCCTGTGGTAAAACTAAAGCAACATATTTCACTCATAATCATTGTTTATTTATTTATTCTTCACTTCCCCCCACAGAATAACTGAAGGGCCAATTCCGTGGGCTCTACACACGAAGAAAAGCCCATAGATTGTCCCAATCATAGCCCACAGAAAAACTCTGAACTCAAAAACCATATCCAATTGGCCCACCATTTATCTACAACTGATTTGCAACCTCTGAAAAATAGCGGCAATGTGACGGTGACCCCTTGTGGTTGAATGCTGTTAACGAATTGTCATACGTCTCATTATAATAAGTTGCAAGTGTGTAAATATTCCAAATAAAATATAATTATGTATTTATTTTAGGAAGATTAATAATGCATTTATATCAAAAAAAGTAGAATTTTAGATGTGATAAGCAAGATTTGGGTGTTATAAATGTAAAAAAAAAAAAAAATTGTTATGTTAGAGGCATTTACATGCATATCACCCAATTCTTTTGTATTTGCATATCTAACTTTATTTTCTAAACTCAATATTAGAAATAAAATAGTTTTTTTAGAAAAAAAAATAGAAATAAATATTTATGATTTAAGTGATTTTATAAATAATAACAACATCATAGATTATCATCGTACATAAATCAATTTATTCAATACTTAATTAAGAAAATAAAAACATATCTGTACAATTATATTTTATTTCAAATTAAAATATAAATAAAATAAAATAAAAATGATCCTAATTAAACCACGATACTATAAAAAGTAAAATATTAATTATATATATATATATATNAATCCTGGGAAACGGTCGGTTTGAACAAAGTAAAGTCGCGCCTTTGATAAAATAGGATTATTCCCGCGAAAAGGAAGACAATCCTCCCTCTTTCTCCATGGTTTCGAGTACGGTCAGAACGAAAGGAGAAGAAAGATGAGCTCGGTCAGGCTATTGTGCGGTTCAGAGGTTATTTTGGGGGATTATCACTAATACACGAGTTTATTGAAATGTAAATGCAGAAGTTAGGAGTTATTTGAGTGGAATTATAGAGTTTATTGGGTTATTAAGGGATTATTGCTGCGTTATTAGAGTTAACGTTCCAATAATCCTTTAATAATCTCTCAATAATCCTCCAAATAATTTTTGTCGTTCCAATCCAATAATTTATGTGGTTTCACTTTAATTTTTTTTATATGTGTCTGATATAACACACGTGACGACATATTATTGGAGTCCGCATGTAGAACTGTGTCCAGACTCCTTATGAAAAATTTTCTCATCGGTCACAAAGTCGATGGTTTTGGGCGAAACAGGTTGAGAATGTACAAGAGCAGTTGTGTGATGGTTTTTGATGTTATTTTGATGGTCAATTTTCATTAATTTATATTCTATCTCAACCTCATCTAATATTTTCTTGTGTGAGTGAGCCAAATCATCATTGTAGCGTTTCTTTATCTACCATTGGTCGCCGCAGTTAGCTGCCACCACCGCCTCCGTTCACTGATCGTCGATGTTACCAAGCATTCATTTCATTTTTAGTTCAAATTAAACATTGTAATCTCAATTCAACAAAAAAAATGACAAGTATTTTTCATCATCCACACTTCCTATCTTATCTTTATGTGTTACCCACCCTCTTGCTCAATAAAAATCACCAACATTTGAGCAGCACTTCATCTATCATGTTACTTTCATTTGCATTGTAAATACATTCTTTAATTATATTTTCCTTTTCTTCTTCTTCTTCTTTTTTGTAGTGTTTTTTAAAGCTCCATGATTCAGATTTTATGGTGAGTTTGATGATTAATATTCTTTGAATCGTAAAGGATAAGTTATTGAGAGAGGCAACACTATAAAAAAATTCATTCAGAGTCTGTTTGGGGCAACTGTAACTTATTGAATAATCTGTTGATAAGCTGATTAAAAATAATCTGTTGATAAACTAGGTGCGGTGGTTATTACAAATTTTTATTTTTTTGGAAAAGCCAGACCATACCCAGAAAGCTGCGGTGTGAAAACGTTGTTTTCAGCATTATGAAAACGCATAAGCTGTCAAACACAATTTTCCCAAACAGGCAAGGTACGTTTTCAAAACGCCATTGCACCAAATAAGCTACCCCAAACGGGCCTTGAATCTCAATGACTGCACAACGTCCATGTTTAATAGGTCAATCGATCTGAATAAATATCCCATATGTGATAAATTGAAATTCATGATAATCAATTTCAATATCCAAAATATTTGATAAATAAAATTCTTATTAAAATTAAATTTTGATATATTTGAATTTCAATAATTTATGATTTAATTTGATTTGACTAAGTATCAAAACAAATAGGTGTCTGCAAAAAGTAAATTAAATCTTTATGGAGATGGTTTGGTCGGCTCAAAAAATAATACAGTATGCAATGAAAGTAATACAAAGAAAATATATTGTATTTGAAATACTTTTGTATTATTTGGTTCACAGTTAAGGTTGTAATCGAGCCAAGCTGAGTCGAGTATATCATTGTTCGGGCTTGGCTTGGTATAATTATAAGTTAGTCATGCTAGGCTTGAGTTTATGTCCAGCTTTCATACATTACACAAGCTTCATTGGTTTAATTTTTTTAATGTTTGAACTTGATTTTTACTTGATTTATTTATGATAAGAGAACAAGTATTTAAACGAGCTAATAAATGAGCTGAAAAATCAAACGAGAATATAGATTTTCATATAACAAATTTAATAAATAATTTTTTGATTCTAATCCCAACTATTAATTTGTCGATTATGAGCTCTAAAATATTTAAACTTTAAATTCTTATTGGTAGAACAATACTAGTTTAAATTTTGTAAGTGGAAGAACTAAATACATCCTAAAAGTTATAAGTATCATCATTTATTTAATCATATTAATAAGAAAATAATAGCAATAAAGCAACCCACATTAATATTGTTGGTAGTTACAGTACCATAGTTATAAAAAATGAACTCATTACATTAAAGGTTATAAAAAATCAGCAAAAAAAATAAAATAAATTATAACACTTTTTAACTGTAAATACCTACAACTCACTTATTAATAAAATAATTATATAATTAATAATTAAACTAAGCATATTATTGATCAAATAATATATTACTATTAAGTCTATAATTAAATAATTTTTATTAATTAAATTTTATTTAAAATAATATATTATATACATAATACAAGTTATTATTAAATCTAATATCAAATTTTTAACAAGTTACTTGTTGAACGATAAACAAGTTTGTGCGTGAATATTAAAGAACAAGTTCGACTATGCTAATGTACAATTCGTTTAAGCTTCGAGCTTTTAAAAATTGTTCAAGTTTTTTTATTTACTAATATGAACGGAACATGTTCAAGCCTTAATTGAGTCAAGTTCAAGTTATTCATGGAGTGTATTGGTTCATTTACAGTCCTATTCATTGTAGCATAAATGAAAGACTTCATTATTTTATTAGTTTGAAGTAAAACGAAAGCAACATATTTCGACGTATTTAAAAATTAATGCATTGGCAAGCGGTGACCAACGTTATTGGCAGATAAGGCGGCTGCTAGCAGCATGCAACAGTGGCAGCCGACGTCTGTGGTAAAACGAAAGCAACATATTTTACTTTTATTTCACTCACAATCATTGTTTATTTATTTATTCTTCACTTCCCCCACAGAATAACTGAAGGGCCAATGCTGTGGGCTGTACACACGAATAAAAGCCCATAGATTGTCCCAATCATAGCCCACAGGAAAACTCTCAACTCAAAAACCATATCCAATTGGCCCACCATTTATCTACAACTGATTTGCAACCTGTGAAAAATAGCGGCAATGTGACGGCGACCCCTTGTGGTTGAATGCCGTTAACGAATTGTCATACGTAAGTGTGTANAGTGGCAGCCGACGTCTGTGGTAAAACGAAAGCAACATATTTTACTTTTATTTCACTCACGATCATTGTTCATTTATTTATTATTCACTTCCCCACAGAATAACTGAAGGGCCAATGCTGTGGGCTCTACACACGAAGAAAAGCCCATAGATTGTCCCAATCATAGCCCACAGAAAAACTCTCAACTCAAAAACCATATCCAATTGGCCCACCATTTATCTAAAACTGATTTGCAGCCTGTGGAAAATAGCGGCAATGTGACGGCGACCCCTTGTGGTTGAATGCCGTTAACGAATTGTCATACGTAAGTGTGTAAATATTCCAAATAAAATCTTATTATGTATTTATTTTAGGAAGATTAATAATGCATTTACATAAATAAAAGTTGAATTTTAGATGTGATAAGCAAGATTTGGGTGGTATAAATGTAAAAAAAAAAGTAGAGTTATGTGAGGGGCATTTACATGCAGAGCACCCAATTCTTTTGTATTTGCATATCTAACACCCTGGCTTTACTTTCTAAACTCAATATTAGAAATAAAATAGTTTTTTTAGAAAAAGAAAATAGAAATAAATATTTATGATTTGNCGAGCAACATTTGGGTGGTATAAATGTAAAAAAAAAAAGTAGAGTTATGTGAGAGGCATTTACATGCATAGCACCCAATTCTTTTGTATTTGCATATCTAACACCCTGGCTTTAATTTCTAAACTCAATATTAGAAATAAAATAGTTTTTTTAGAAAAAGAAAATAGAAATAAATATTTATGATTTGAATGATTTTATAAATAATAACGGCATCATAGATTATCATCGTACATAAATCAATTTATTCAATACTTAATTAAGAAAATAAAAAACATATTTGTACAATTATATTTTATTTTAAATTAAAATAAAATAAAATAAAATAAAAATGATCCTAATTAAACCACGGTACCATAAAAAGTAAAATATTTTTTTCTATATATATATATATATATATATAATACAGTGTTGTAAAAAAGGCCCTTTGTTCACGAACAGCTCGTGTTCAGCTCGTTAAGAAGCTCGTGTTCGGCTCGTTCGGTAAGTTAACGAGTCGAACACAAACAACACACTCTATATATATTTGATGAGTAATTTTTTTAAAAAAATTAATTGACTACAAGACTACAAAAATTTATAATAAATTAAAATTATTAATGAAGAAAATAGAATAAAAAAGATTAAATTCAATTCAAATAATGTTTTAAATCTTGTCCCAATTCTTAGCATCTTATGACTACATGATTCAGGTTGTCAATATTACTTTTTGTTTGTGAACGGTTTGTGTTCGGCTCGCTAAGCAAATGAGCTGAATACAGACACACTTTTTGAGCTCGAAATATAAATGAGCCGAACACAAGGTGGGACTGAGCTCGCTTACAGCCATAATATAATCCCAGAAAATAAGTATGAAAATTGTGCCTATTTAAAACAAGAAAGAGGTATATACCTATGAAAACTATTTATTTACAATTGTAACACCGAGAAAATAATTTAATATTTAATCATCATCACAAAATTGCACCGAAAATGCTTCATGGGGTCAAAGAGCCACACTGCCGGTTACCGGTTACCCGGTCAACTGCCTGAGCTCTTCAGCATTAAAGCGCGGAGCATAGCTCACATGAATAGACACGTGTCGTTAATTTCAGTTGGATAAGGCAGACAGGCCGAGCAACTATAAATAAACAGAAACCAAAATATTCATTCTAATCGGGAAGTGTGCTTATTTCTTTCTACTTCTGCTCCACACTGGATCTGGATTCTGGAGGAGCTTAGGCAACCCAACAGAGGACTCATTGCCGGCGATGTCAAGCTTATCGGCGTTAAGGTATTCCTATTGAGAGATTCTGCATCCATTTCATCTTCTTCACGCTACCAAATATCTAAGTTGCATAAACCCTAAATCTATCGTTTAATCAATCCATCAAACTTAGTTCTGAGCTGGGTGTGCACAAGCTAGTGCAGATTAGTTAGGGTTAGGATTAGAGATGAAGGATAGGCCGGCGATGTGAGGGCGATTGATCGTATAGACTTGGAGGAAGGGGAGATTGGCATGGCGGCTGAACAAGGGGGCCATCCGTCGGAGCCGATTCATTTACCGGCAGAAATCGACTGGGATATGCTCGACAAATCCCGATTCTTTTTCCTTGGCGCCGCGCTCTTTTCTGGCATCTCGGTGGCTCTATACCCTGCGATCGTCCTCAAGACTCGTCTCCAGATCTGCCAAACCCCTCTTTCCTGCTTCCGCGAAGCCGCCTTCATTCTCCGCCATGAGGGCTCTTACGGTTTCTATCGTGGATTCGCAACCTCCCTCGCTGGCACGATCCCCGCACGCGCCCTCTACATGACCGCGTTGGAGTTCACTAAAAGCACCGTCGGATCTGCGACCAGCCGCCTGGGCGTGCCAGATCCTGCAGCTGCTGCGGCGTCGAACGCCGCTGCTGGTCTCAGCGCGTCAGTCGCAGCGCAGATTGTCTGGACGCCGATCGATGTGGTTAGCCAGCGACTTATGGTGCAGGGCAGCGAAATGCCTTTGAAGTATCGCGGCGGCATCGATGCCTTCCTAAAGATTCTCCGCTCTGATGGCTTCCCCGGTCTCTACCGTGGATTTGGGATGTCGATTTTGACCTACGCGCCGTCCAGCGCGGTTTGGTGGGCTTCTTATTCCACGTCTCAAAGGATCATTTGGGGCGGAGTAGGGCTCTGGTTTAGCCGCCGAGATTCTTCTGTGGTGAAGCCGGGATATGGGACGGTGGCGGCGGTGCAAGGAGCGAGCGCGGCCATTGCTGGAGGAGCGGCGGCGCTTGTGACGATGCCATTGGACACGGTGAAGACCAGGATGCAGGTGATGGATGGGGGCGATGATGGAGGGAAGAGAATGATGACGATCAGACGGACGGTGAGGAGCTTGTTGAGGGAGGGAGGATGGATGGCTTGCTATAAGGGATTGGGTCCAAGATGGGCATCCATGTCGCTTTCTTCAGTCACCATGATCACTACCTACGAGTTCTTGAAGCGGCTGTCTGCTAAGAAGCAGAGGAGCTTCAATTGAGTTATGGGCATTACGGAAAATGATTTGGAAGAAATTAGGGTCTCCTAGTCTTTTTTTTTTATTGGTATTATTTTTGTTTTGCATTTATGTGTTGTATATAAGGTGGGTTTTAGATAATGTTTGTTAGATTGAGGGGAGGGATTGATTTTATGTTAGAAAATAGTTGTTTCGTTGCGTTTTTTTCTATTGCCAGAATGGATAAAGTATATGTCAAAAAGATGAGTTCTTTTGTAACGCAAAATGATTATAATTTATAACAAGTGCTATATATATATAGGGAAATTTACATTTAAACTTCATAATTCTCATTTATTTACATAACTAATACTTAATCTATCATATTTATTCTTATAAAACTTTAATAGATAAATATCTTATGCATTCAAAAAAGTAAATGACATGGAGAAAAGACTAAGGAAATTGATTGATTTGATTTTAAACTTTGGAATTATGATAGGAGTCGCATTAGAAATAGTGTAGGTGTAATTATAGATAAGTGTTTGACAAATAATGTTGTAAAAGTTGATAGAATTAGGGATAAAATTATAGCCCTAAAGTTTATTGTTGATACTAAAGTTTTTAATGTTTTAGGTGTTTTATGATCTTCAAATATGTTCAGATGTAAGTTCGAAACAAGAAATTTGGAATGAGCTAGAAGAATTAATACAAATGATACATCTTGAAACAAGAATTTTTATTGAAGTAGATTTAAATGATTATATTGGTGGAGTGATAGAATTTTTTAGAAAATTTCATGGTGGCTACGATTTTGGAGTGATTAACGAAAAATGTGGAACCATATTAGATTTTATTTTAGCTTATCATTTTGTTATTGCTAACAGTTTATTTAAGAAAAGAGATGAGCCTATTATTATTTATAAGAATGGATCTAATAAAACACAAATACGTTATTTTCTTATAACAAAAAGAGATCATTGAGAATGTAAAGATTGTAAGATCGTTCCAAGTGAAAATTTAAGTATTTAATATTGATTAGTAGTTTTAGATTTTAAAATGAAGAGTTGTAAGACAAAGATTATAATAAAATATTATCATAAAATTAACGAGACACTTAAAAGTCAAATAAAATAAGTTTTATGAGTAAACTTCAAGATTTCAAAATTTTTAATGTTCATGNATATAAGGTGACCTATATGGAATCTAAGAGAACAATTTGTGATTCTATGAATTATGCTTATAATGATCTTTATAATAGATTAAATAGTAGAAGAGTGCAAATATATGTATAAACTATCCAAACAAAAAGAAAAGAAAATTAAGTATTTAATTCAAGTGTATTAAAGATGACAAATAAGTGATTTTCTTGGAGAAAGATATTCAACATATGTGGGTGGGCTATTTTTATTGTTAATATAATAATTTTTTTTTTTATTTTTACCGTTGCATTATTAAAAAAGAAGTTGAGGAGACTTTAAGAAAAATCAATAGGACCGTAGGACCTGANTATATATATATTTTTTTACCGTTGCATTATTAAAAAAGAAGTTGAGGAGACTTTAAGAAAAATCAATAGGACCGTAGGACCTGATGATATCCCTATTGAAATGTGGAAATATCTGAGAGATTTGAGAGTTTCTTGGCTAACTAAACTTTTTAATATTATTTTAAAAACTAAAAGGATGTCCGAGGAGTGGAGGAAAAGTATTTTAATTCCCATTTTAAGAATAAAAGGGATGCACAAGAGTGTACAAATTATATAAACATTAAGTAAATGTGTCATACTTTAAAATTATGAGAATTGGTAATTCAACATAAGTTAAGATGTAATACTAAGATTTCTCATAATCAGTTTGGATTTATGTCGGACAGGCCTACTATGAAAGATATACATTTATTGAGAGGTTTGTTGGAGAAGTACAGAGAGAGTAAGAAGGATTTACATATAAATTTTATTGATTTAGAAAAAAGTTTACGATGAGGTTTTAATAGAATCTTTTTGGAGAATTCTAGAAAAGNGGAATAAAAGGGATGCACAAGAGGGTACAAATTATATAAGCATTAAGTAAATGTGTCATACTTTAAAATTATGGGAATTGGTAATTCAACATAAGTTAAGATGTAATACTAAGATTTCTCATATTCAGTTTGGATTTATGTCGGACATGCCTACTATGAAAGATATACATTTATTGAGAGGTTTGTTGGAGAAGGACAGAGAGAGTAAGAAGGATTTACATTTAAATTTTATTGATTTAGAAAAAAGTTTACGATGAGGTTTTAATAGAATCTTTTTGGAGAATTCAAGAAAAGAAATGTATCAATATTACTTATAATCAAATCATTGAAGATATGTATACTAGAGCTATTACTTGTGTTTGAAAAGGAGAATTGACCAAGCATTTTTCTATTATAGTAGGATTACAATAGGGATCAACTTTAAACCCATATCTTCTTCGCTTTATAAATGCTCCTACTGGACATGTATAAGAAGATGTACCTTAGTGTATGCTTTTTGTTCATGATATCCTTCTTGCGGATAAGAATAGAGAAAGAGTTCAGAAAATACTTGAATTATGGAGTTCCACATTGGAGTTTAAAGGCCTTCGTTTGAGTAGATCTAAGACTAAATACATTGAATGAAATTTTAGTAGTAATACCTCTANAAAAGGCCCTTTGTTCACGAACAGCTCGTGTTCAGCTCGTTAAGAAGCTCGTGTTCGGCTCGTTCGGTAAGTTAACGAGTCGAACACAAACAACACACTCTATATATATTTGATGAGTAATTTTTTTAAAAAAATTAATTGACTACAAGACTACAAAAATTTATAATAAATTAAAATTATTAATGAAGAAAATAGAATAAAAAAGATTAAATTCAATTCAAATAATGTTTTAAATCTTGTCCCAATTCTTAGCATCTTATGACTACATGATTCAGGTTGTCAATATTACTTTTTGTTTGTGAACGGTTTGTGTTCGGCTCGCTAAGCAAATGAGNAAGAAGCTCGTGTTCGGCTCGTTCGGTAAGTTAACAAGCCGAACACAAACAACACACTCTATATATATTTGATGAGTAATTTTTTTTAAAAAATTAATTGACTACAAGACTACAAAAATTTATAATAAATTAAAATTATTAATGAAGAAAATAAAATAAAAAAGATTAAATTCAATTCAAATAATATTTTAAATCTTGTCCCAATCCTTAGCATCTTATGGCTACATGATTCAGGTTGTCAATATTACTTTTTGTTTGTGAACGGTTTGTGTTCGGCTCGCTAAGCAAATGAGCTGAATACAGACACACTTTTTGAACTCGAAGTATAAATGAGCCGAACACAAGGTGGGCCTGAGCTCGCTTACAGCCATAATATAATCCCAGAAAATAAGTATGAAAATTGTGCCTATTTAAAACAAGAAAGAGGTATATACCTATGAAAACTATTTATTTACAATTGTAACACCGAGAAAATAATTTAATATTTAATCATCATCACAAAATTGCACCGAAAATGCTTCATGGGGTCAAAGAGCCACACTGCCGGTTACCGGTTACCCGGTCAACTGCCTGAGCTCTTCAGCATTAAAGCGCGGAGCATAGCTCACATGAATAGACACGTGTCGTTAATTTCAGTTGGATAAGGCAGACAGGCCGAGCAACTATAAATAAACAGAAACCAAAATATTCATTCTAATCGGGAAGTGTGCTTATTTCTTTCTACTTCTGCTCCACACTGGATCTGGATTCTGGAGGAGCTTAGGCAACCCAACAGAGGACTCATTGCCGGCGATGTCAAGCTTATCGGCGTTAAGGTATTCCTATTGAGAGATTCTGCATCCATTTCATCTTCTTCACGCTACCAAATATCTAAGTTGCATAAACCCTAAATCTATCGTTTAATCAATCCATCAAACTTAGTTCTGAGCTGGGTGTGCACAAGCTAGTGAAGATTAGTTAGGGTTAGGATTAGAGATGAAGGATAGGCCGGCGATGTGAGGGCGATTGATCGTATAGACTTGGAGGAAGGGGAGATTGGCATGGCGGCTGAACAAGGGGGCCATCCGTCGGAGCCGATTCATTTACCGGCAGAAATCGACTGGGATATGCTCGACAAATCCCGATTCTTTTTCCTTGGCGCCGCGCTCTTTTCTGGCATCTCGGTGGCTCTATACCCTGCGATCGTCCTCAAGACTCGTCTCCAGATCTGCCAAACCCCTCTTTCCTGCTTCCGCGAAGCCGCCTTCATTCTCCGCCATGAGGGCTCTTACGGTTTCTATCGTGGATTCGCAACCTCCCTCGCTGGCACGATCCCCGCACGCGCCCTCTACATGACCGCGTTGGAGTTCACTAAAAGCACCGTCGGATCTGCGACCAGCCGCCTGGGCGTGCCAGATCCTGCAGCTGCTGCGGCGTCGAACGCCGCTGCTGGTCTCAGCGCGTCAGTCGCAGCGCAGATTGTCTGGACGCCGATCGATGTGGTTAGCCAGCGACTTATGGTGCAGGGCAGCGAAATGCCTTTGAAGTATCGCGGCGGCATCGATGCCTTCCTAAAGATTCTCCGCTCTGATGGCTTCCCCGGTCTCTACCGTGGATTTGGGATGTCGATTTTGACCTACGCGCCGTCCAGCGCGGTTTGGTGGGCTTCTTATTCCATGTCTCAAAGGATCATTTGGGGCGGAGTAGGGCTCTGGTTTAGCCGCCGAGATTCTTCTGTGGTGAAGCCGGGATATGGGACGGTGGCGGCGGTGCAAGGAGCGAGCGCGGCCATTGCTGGAGGAGCGGCGGCGCTTGTGACGATGCCATTGGACACCGTGAAGACCAGGATGCAGGTGATGGATGGGGGCGATGATGGAGGGAACAGAATGATGACGATCAGACGGACGGTGAGGAGCTTGTTGAGGGAGGGAGGATGGATGGCTTGCTATAAGGGANGGTGAAGACCAGGATGCAGGTGATGGATGGGGGCGATGATGGAGGGAAGAGAATGATGACGATCAGACGGACGGTGAGGAGCTTGTTGAGGGAGGGAGGATGGATGGCTTGCTATAAGGGATTGGGTCCAAGATGGGCATCCATGTCGCTTTCTTCAGTCACCATGATCACTACCTACGAGTTCTTGAAGCGGCTGTCTGCTAAGAAGCAGAGGAGCTTCAATTGAGGTACGGGCATTATGGAAAATGATTTGAAAGAAATTAGGGTCCTAGTCTTTTTTTTTATTGGTATTATTTTTGTTTTGCATTTATGTGTTGTATATAAGGTGGGTTTTAGATAATGTTTGTTAGATTGAGGGGAGGGATTGATTTTTTTGAACACTTTGAGCTTGTGCTTTATTTTCGATGCAGGGGTTAGTCTTGTGTCTAGTTTAGCGAGAAATCGACGGAATAATTTTATGCTTAAACATAGTTGTTTCGTTGCGTTTTTTTCTATTGCTAGAATGGATAAAGTATATGTCAAAAAGATGAGTTCTTTTGTAACGCAAAATGATATAGGGAAATTTACATTTAAACTTCAAAATTCTCATTTATTTACACAACTAATACTTAAGTTATCATATTTACTCTTATAAAACTTTAATAGATAAATATTTTATGCATTCAAAAAAACTAAATGACATGGAGAAAAGGCTAAAGAAATTGATTGATTTGGTTTTAAACTTTGGTATTATAATAGAAGTCACATTAGAAATAGTGTATAGAAGTCACAATAGGTGTAATTATAGATAAATGTTTGACAAATAATGTTGTAAAAGTTGATAGAATTAGAGATAAAATTATAGCCCTAAAGATTATTGTTGATACTAAGATTTTTAACGTTTTAGGTATTTACGCTCTTCAAATATGTTCAGATCTAAGTTCAAAACAAGAAATTTGGAATAAGCTAGAAGAATTAATACAAATGATACCTCTTGAAACAAGAACTTTTATTGAAATAGATTTAAATGATCATATTGGTGGAGTGGTAGAATATTTTAGAAATTTTCATGGTGGCTACGGTTTTGGAGTGATTAACGAAGAATGTAGAACCATATTAGATTTTATTTTAGCTTATCATTTTGTTATTGCTAACAATTTATTTAAGAAAAGAGATGAGCCTATTATTATTTATAAGAATGAATCTAATAAAACACAAATAGGTTATTTTCTTATAACAAAAAGAGATCATTGAGAATGTAACGATTGTAAGATCGTTCCAAGTGAAAATTTAAGTATTTAATATCGATTAGTAGTTTTAGATTTTAAAATGAAGAGTTGTAAGACAAATATTACAATAAAATATCATCATAAAATTAATGAGACACTTAAAAGTCAAATAAAATAAGTTTTATGAGTAAACTTCAAGATTTCAAAATTTTTAATGTTCATGNTGGAAAATGATTTGAAAGAAATTAGGGTCCTAGTCTTTTTTTTATTGTTATTATTTTAGCTTTGCATTTATGTGTTGTATATAAGGTGGGTTTTAGATAATGTTTGATAGATTGAGGGGAGGGATTGATTTTTGTGAACAGTTTGAGCTTTATTTTCGATGCAGGGGTTAGTCTTGTGTCTAGTTTAGCGAGAAATCGACGGAATAATTTTATGTTTAAACATAGTTGTATCGTTGAGTTTTTTTCTATTGCTAGAATGGATAAAGTATATGTCAAAAAGATGAGTTCTTTTTGTAACGCAAAATGATATAGGGAAATTTACATTTAAACTTCATAATTCTCATTTATTTACATAACTAATACTTAAGTTATCATATTTATTCTTATAAAACTTTAATAGATAAATATCCTATGCATTCAAAAAACTAAATGACATGGAGAAAAGCCTAAGGAAATTGATTGATTTGGTTTTAAACTTCGGTATTATAATAGAAGTCACATTAGAAATAGTGTAGTTATAATAGAAGTCACAGTAGGTGTAATTATAGATAAGTGTTTGACAAATAATGTTGTAAAAGTTGATAGAATTAGGGATAAAATTATAGCCCTAAAGATTATTGTTGATACTAAGATTTTTAACGTTTTAGGTATTTATGCTCTTCAAATATGTTCAGATATAAGTTCAAAACAAGAAATTTGGAATGAGCTAGAAGAATTAATACAAATGATACCTCTTGAAACAAGAACTTTTATTGAAGTAGATTTAAATGATCATATTGGTGGAGTGGTAGAAGATTTTAGAAATTTTCATGGTGGCTATAGTTTTCGAGTGATTAACGAAGAATGTAGAACCATATTAGATTTTATTTTAGCTTATCATTTTGTTATTGCTAACAGTTTATTTGAGAAAAGAGACGAGCCTATTATTATTTATAAGAATGGATCTTTTATAAATAGGGGATCATAACATGCATTTAGGGGTGTAAATGAGCCGAACACGAGCGAGCCCACACACAGCTCGTGTTCGGCTCTTTTATATTTTAAGCTCAAAAAGTGTGTTTGTGTTTGACTCGTTTGTTTAGCGAGTCGAACACGAGCCGTGCACGAACAAAGAATTGTTTTGACAACCCTAATCACGTAGCAATAAGATGTTAAAGATTGAGGCAATATTTAAAACACCATACCATTTGAATCTAATTTAATAATTTTTATTCTATTTTCTTAATTAATACTTTTAATTGATTATAAATCTTTATAGCGTTGTAGTCAATTAATATATATAATTGATTAGTAGTATTTTGAGCCAAAACAAGCCGAACACGAACGAATAAGTATTTGTTCGTGTTGTTCGTGTTCAACTAGTTAACTTAGCGAACAAGTCGAACACGAGTTTCTTAACGAGCTTTTCGCGAACAACAAGCCGTTTTGACAGCCCTACATGTATTAGGCTTTTTGGCGTTTTGACAGCCCTACATGTATTAGTCTTTTTGAGATCTTCTCTCTCAACCCCCTCATATAGGGAGAACTCTCTCCTCTTCCCAATGTAAAGGGCCAAAGAGCCCGAGGACCCTCTCTTAGCCAATATGTGACATGTTTTTCGTTCTATTTCTCTCCCTCAGTTCCTATGCTCTATCCGTTGGATATGATTCACATGACAAATCTAGATCCAATACCAATTTATAGGTTTTTAGTAAATAAATAATATTATATTCGACTAAATAAAACATTGATTATATTAAATAAAATAAAATAAAAATCTTACAACGGTGAAGCCGAGCGTTCAATATGTAAAGCAAATAGAATTTAACATAAAAATTACTCAACAAATAAACAAATAAATGATTTATTTATCATTAATTTTTTCTTAAGAGGAAAAAAAAACCTAATATTATTTTAAAAACTACATTTAAATTATCACTCGGTGAGGGTAATTGTTAAGTGATTAGTAAATACACTCCATTGAGTTTTCTTTTCCAAAGCGCGAATTTACTTGACAGCCCTTATTTTCTGGGCTGGGCCTGTGCCGCCCATAATACGGCCTTTTGGGCTATGCAGTCCGGCTCATGTGTTACAGAAAAAAACAGCATTTATTGTTTTCTTGTCCGGCTTTTTAAGTAGGAAGATTTTAGTCAAATTTATAATTGATATGACTGCGGTTCTGTCTTTTTTGTAAGTTATGATTATTGAATGATATTAAAAATAATTTTAAGTAAATAAATATATTGATTAACAATAATTGCTTAAAAGTATTTTTTTTATTTAAAAAAACATTTGCTTGGTATCTATTTATAATTTTAAAAATAAAAAAAATTTCTTTGATACATGAAAATGTTTTTGGGTGTTTTACATATTTTTTTTTGAAAATGCCTCCCATTGCCGCAAAGCGAGCTTTCGAAAAAAATATTACATCCGAATGAGCTGCGTACGAATTAGATACGGATGGCAGTAATTTAGATTGTGCGAATGAGAATTTTTAAAATGTTATTGATAGTATTGTGATGATATTTTGGTAAAATAATATTGTAATTCTATCAATATCATCTTAAATACTACAATTTTTTTTTTGTCTGAAATCAAGTGGATTTGTTTTTTGTCCCATTTTATTTCTAGTATTTTTTCCATCCATTTTTTTTTCTAAATAGGAATCTAAATCTTATATTTTTCTTTTAAAAAAATCTTTATATGACAAGTGGTTTTTTTTACCAGATAACTACGTCCTCGTGCCCGGGGGTTTTAACTTTCTCATAATAGTACCTCTATTTACTTTAGCTTTACTAATAAATAAATCAACTTCATTCAAAGCACATATAGGGATCTGGGTGCAATATTTCTTCGAACTTGCGATGACTAATAGCAACCGATCCTCATTCGCTTTAGTAATGATAATCTTTGAGGCCTATGCTTAATGACTAAGAATTTCTAAAAGTGAAACAATTAACCTAAAATTTAAGGGACAAAAATTATGCTATATATGATTGTAAGAAAATTTAAGATATTACTTTAGTATTATACATAACTATATTAATTGTTAATGTCGAGTGCTAGAAAACTCTGAACTATAGAGAAATCTTATGTCTTATTATAATTTTCTAGTTTATTCACCGAAAATGGTGTAAGAGAATCAAATTTGTTCTCATTTTTATATAAGATAACACAAGAAATCCACCAAGGAAGTTTCACATATCATAGGCTATTTATACATCATTAAACTATATATAAGGTATCAACAAAAATTAACTAATAATATTTGACCGATTTGAGGACATTTATATATAAGATGTTGTGGAAAATCCACCAAGAAAGTTTGACCCATCAGAAGTCTTTTATACACCATTTTTTTGGTATGTAAGTTATCATGAGAAATACACTAATGAAGTTTGATGGGGGTCATTTTTATATAAGATGCCATGTGAATTTCACCTAGGATGTTTGACCTATTCGATGTCATTTATATATAAGATGCCATGAGAAATACACCAAGGTTGTTAGACCTTTTGTGGTTTTATACGTCTCTAAAAGAATTACATTGATCCCCTCAAATCTAGACACACATTTAGATAAAAATTTTTTAAAAGCATATTTAAAAGTACACACACTTCAATTTATGTCCAAATGAAGCGTCTTAATGAGACAAACTAAACGACATAAAAAAATGATCTGATCTGAGTCTAAGTCCAAATCTCACACTTAAAACATATTAAGGAGCTTAGAAATATATTTGGGGGATTAAATGATCTCCAAATATGATAATTTTATAGTCAAATTGACTCGACGAAACAAATCCAACATGCATAAGATCACTTAATTTTGACATCAATGAGACATCCATTTACTCATAAAATCACATCTGATCAAGGAAATCACTTTGAGTTATTCGATGAAGTGGCCCAAATTCAACCAATATTAACGTAAAATGTCACTCCTAAAATTTATAAATTGACCACCCCTCTCTTCAATAGGAGGAGCTAGTCTTAGAAGATAAGGTTGAAAGAGCTCCAAG
Organism: Phalaenopsis hybrid cultivar; assembly: GCA_002079205.1. NCBI lineage: Eukaryota > Viridiplantae > Streptophyta > Magnoliopsida > Asparagales > Orchidaceae > Phalaenopsis > Phalaenopsis hybrid cultivar. Next base: position 30,091 of record JXCR01146711.1, read on the forward strand.
CTATAATGGTTTTCAAGCTCTACCACTTTCGCCATCACTGTCGACACCATCTGACCATCGCTCACTGATGATCACTTTTACCACTGCTGGACCACCATCGTCGGGCCACTTTTCATCCACTACCGTCATTATCATTAGACCACTATTGCTAGACCTCCTACGTTATCACCATCGGACAACCGTAATCGGTTGTTGTCCGACCACTGTCATCGTACCACTAAATTAATGTCATTGTGCTTTCATCATCAACATACCATCGTTGCCCGACCACCAACTTTACCACAGCTAGACTGCTATTTTCTGGCTACCATCATCCTTGTAGCTGGACCATAGTCGTCTGACCCGCCGCCACCGTCACATCAACATTGCTTGGTCACCACCGTCATTTTAGTCGGATCACACTTGCCAGTCCACCATGGTGATAAGTGCCAGACCAGCTCCATTGGGCCAATGCTACTGATTATGTTGGCATTAAGTTTTCTAACACACAAACTCATCTGTTGATCTTCCTTCATAGTAGCTAGGTCATTACAACTTCCTAAAGTATTCTACTAGTCCCTTATTGGAAGTCACATCAATAGCCCTTGCTTATGTAATATTGCTTCTCGATACTCAAGGCAGTAGAGTATTTGAACCCACATTGAAATACTGAAATCATTTCGATTGAGCTATGCCCCGTGATTTTTCCCCTTTTGGGTTTTTCACATAAAAAATTATTGTTATTCCTTCTACCAACTATTCTCTTATATGTGTGTATTTGATCAATATATAATTCTAGGACATTAATATATGAATCTAACATCATGAATTAACCACCACACAACAAGGTTAATTGTCGAAGTGTTACCCAATATTGTTAACCTATAAGAAAAAAAGTCAAATTTAATCCATCAAGGATGTTACATCTATCATAACTTGTTGGTTAGAGTGTGACTCGATGACATTAACCTTTGTGGAAAAAGGTAAAATGTAATCCACAAATAATTTTTGACTTGTCTTAGTTTGTTGGTTAGTGCATAACTCAATTACGTTAACCTATGTTGAAGATGTCAAATGTAATCCACTAAATATTTTTAATCTAAATTAGGTTGTTGGTCAGAGCATTTTTCGACGACGTTAACCTGTGTGGAAGAGATTGAATGTAATCCACTAAGGATAATTTACCTATCTTAGGTTGTTAGTCAGAGCATTTTCTCAATACATTAACCTCTATGAAGTATGCCAAATGTAATGCACCAAGAATTTTTAATGTGTCTGAGGTTGTTGGTCGTAGCATGGCTCAATGATGTTAGTTTGTATAGACAGAGGTTGAATTTAATTAACCACGAATATATGACCCATATCAGGTTATTAGTCTAAGTATTCGCTTCACAATTTTAAGTTGTACGGAAGAGGTTGAATTGAGTACATTTTTGGTATAGATTAAACCTAAAATGATGTGCCATTAATGTTTTGTATTTCTCGAGTCTAAAGTACAGATCAAGATGAACTGTATATTCTTAAAATATGGTTGCAACCATATTTAAGAAAGGAATTTGATAACATTTTTGTTGTTACGTTTGAAATTGTTGCCTCCCAGTTGGGGTATTATCCACACAAGCTTGATTATTTCATATAAAGCGGCCCAAATGTCCCCAACAAATTAGCCTTCCCATTTATTCCTTGCGTTTATGGAATGATTCAATGATAAGATCATTACTTTAGTGGAAGTGACAACGCCAATTGATTTGGAGGCCAATGAAGGAGATGGGTGCATGAAATTGTAAATATTAAAAAGGTCAGCTTTATGAAGAAGTTGAGGAAGAGGTCTATTATGATGAGGGGATACTCAAAGAGTGCTTTATAGCTAGGCATATCCAATTAGTGCTTGTTGAGCCTGGCAAAAGATCTGAAAAATCTCATTTTGAGATTCCTCCATTATACGAACATGGTCTTTCAAGGGTAAAGAATAAGCTCCTTCATAGTTAGTGTAATGTTTATTTGAAAAAAAAGCAAAGGTCGGACGTCCTAACTTTGAGATATCCACTATAATGGCGGTGTTGGAGTGGGCGGCTTTGTTTTTCAGAGTGTTATGCTTATTAGCTAAAAAAAGGTGGGATTACGGTTCTCACAGATGACACCAAATTATTGCATGCTAAAAAATTCATGATAGCATAAGAATAATTTAATATTTTAATGTTGCATAAAGATCCAACATATACACAAATAAAATAAAAGTAACGAGAGGAGACAACAAGTTTTTTTATGTTGAAAAATTCTATAACAATAAAAATAAGCCTTTATCCCACTAAGTGGGGTTGGCTACAAAATCCTTTTTCTCCATTGCATCCTATTGAGTGTCATATTTTTATTTAATTTTAATAAATTAAGATTATTTTTTATACAATATGCCCAAGTTTTTTTAGGTCTACATCTGCCTTTCTTAACATAAGTTGAATCCAAAACATCTACCTCTCCTAAATGGATCATTAATTGGTCGACGTTTAATTTGACCAAACCATCTAAGATGACTCTCTCTAATCTTGTCCGCCACCGAAGTTGCATTAACCATATCATGAATATATTCCTTTCACATTTTGTCTTTAAGTGTCAAGCCACTCATCCACCAAAAGCATTCTCATCTCAGCAACGCTACACTTTGTTTTATGCTTCTCTTTTAAAGGTCAACATTCTGTATCATAGAGCATTGCAGGTCTCACCAGCATCTTATAAAATTTTCCTTTCAATCTAAGCAATACTTTCTGTCACATAATAGACGTGATGCATTTCTCCACTTTAACTTGAATTCTACTGATCATATCCTCATATATATCACTATAACTTGGAACAATATGCCAAAGATATCAAAAACGTTCACATCTTTTAATTATTTGATTACCCATAGTTACAACTGTGCCACTAGAGCTTTTACTACTAAAATTACATTCCATGTATTCAGTTTTAGATATGCTCAAACGAAGTCATTTAGACTACAATCTCGACATCCATAATTCAAGTTTTTCATGAACTCCCTCTAGTCATATCGACAAGAACGATATCATGAGTGAAAAGCATACACCAAGGTACATCCTTCTGTAATTGTCCACTAAGAGCATCTATAACTAAAGCAAAAATATATGAGCTTGAAGTTGATCCCCCTTGTAATTCACACATGAAAATTTTCTAAAATGAAAAAAAAAACCCACGGGGTTTAGTTTATTAAAATTATTTACCGTGTAATCAAAAGTATAGTGGTCCACTCTCCACCTGGATTCTAGAAGATGGGAATAATGATGATCATTAATTTGTAATTTGGATATGACAACCATAATTAGGTTATATGAATTTTATTTGATGGTTACAATAGTAGTAGTTGGCTAAAAAAAGTTATAGTTGGTGGCTATCATGGCCATATTTTATTGTATCAATTGTCGGTTGTTACAACAGTCATTGGTGGTCGTTGATAATGATTGATGGTTGATGGCAAACAATGGTAGCTCATGACGAACTCTAGTCTTTGGTCAAGATCTTGGGTGACCGACGACAACTTTCGGGACTTTAAAAGTTAAAATTTATTAATCAACTCACTCTTTTCTTCTCTTCCCCCTTTAAGTGAAGAATGGGAGTTTATTTATAATTTTTGAGAGGAGAAGATCATTTTAGTAAATTTGACCAATCTCCCAAGACACTCTAACAGACGATCCACATTGATCCTCTTGAGCATAAATGATTTTTTCAACATTTGAGTGCTTTAATGACATCAAAATTGAATGATCTTGGGCTCGTCGGATTCTTCTAGCTAATGCACTCAACTTGACTATAAGCATAACCAATTTAAATATTATTTGACCTTCCAATTAATGTACTAAAATCTTTAAATGTTCGATCCAACCCAACCTGAACTCAAATTGGATCACTTTCAATTTTATTAGGTTCTTCCAGTCAAAGACGCTCAATTAAACTATAAAATTGTTAAAATTAGTGCTTGAATGACCTTAAATTTAAAATCAAACTATTTCCTTCTCCACAAACTTCGACAGTATTCGTGTTTGACGACAGATATTTCTTGATAACACATCAATAAAATTGGGGCTTGATCCCAATTTTTAGGGGCATGCATGATCCCTCTTCAATATCTAACACCTAAACAATCATATTTACATAGCATACCACTCAAATCCTAATCTTCACTTAAAATGATCATCATCGTTACATTTTTAAAAATGAAATAAATATTTTCATGTATAAATTACAACACCAGATGTTATAAGTGTAAATAGTAAAATTTAACTGTGTACATGAGAAATATGTTGGCATGTATCATGTGTAAACGCCCCTCTTCCTCACAAAATTGATTCCATTTACCAGAGAGAGAGAGAGAGAGAGGAGCGCTGGTGGCCTTGAGTGCTCGGGGGTAAGCCGCGTGGCATACAACTCCAGAGCCTTGAAGGAGGAAGAGGAGGGCGCGTCGAGGCGGCGACGAGGGTGGCGGTGGATGCGGAGGTGGACGTACGCATTGAGAGGCGTGGATTTGATGCGGCTGGAATCGCACGTTGGGTAGGACCCCAAGCGTGGCAGACAGGTGTAAGAGACCCCAACGCCCTTTTTACATTTCTATCCACACCGGTCACAGTTACGCAAAAATTTTTTATCCTGACTCCCAATAATATATCCCATGCCTATTGTATCGGTTCACTTTGTAGAACCGCGAAGATCATTGAAATGAAACTGTGAACTCTAATAATCTCCGTAATAATATTGGAATAATTTTTGTTATGTTATTTCAATTTATTAAAGTGAAATACATGAGTTTCTCTTCAATAACCTCGAAATAACCTCAGCGATGTTATTTCGGGATTAATAAAGTAAAATATATGAGTTTCTCTTTAATAATCACCCGAAAATAATCTACGCAATTTTATTTTAATAACCCAAAATAACTTCTGTGATATATCACATTTGACGGCATATTACTGGAGTATGCACGTCCAGGACAGAAACTTTTTTCCACAGTTATCTCACTGTTCCCGCCATCGTACGGTAATATTGGCTTAAGATTTTTTTCCTTTTTACTTTTTCACTTTTTCATTATTTTTTTATGTTTAATTTTAAAGTATTGTTTTGAGTACTAATTTATGGCATATTATTTAAAAAAAAAAAAGCCGAAAGGCTGTAAGAGTTTAAAGATGAAGTAAAAAAATTTAAGAGGCCCAAAATAAATTGGGGGCATTTACATTCAAGCCACCCAGTTTCTATGTATTTACATATCTAATGTAAAAATTATATATATATTTTTAAATTTATATAACTTAAAATTTTCATATCAACTAAATATATAACTATTTGTATTTGAACTCACTGAACCAGAAGGTTTGCAGCTATCGGAGACGCACCATCTGCCACAAACTTGCAGGGCTGACCACTTAGGCTTACCATATGAAGAACCACTCGGCCGGCCACTTTGGTCGCCGCCTCAATCGGTTGGTCACCACGGCCAACCAATTCTTAAAAAAAAAGAAAATTACATACATGCCAAAAAAACTAGCTGGCAAACTTTTGGGAAGCCACCTTGCCCGCCAGCCGGTCGCCCATTGGTCGGTCACCTCCCTCTTCGGCCAGCCANGACGTGTAAGAGACCACAACACCCTTTTTACATTTTTATCCACACCGGTCACAGTTACGCAAAAATTTTTTAGCCGGACTCCCAATAATATGGAAAAAATTTGGGTACATAAAACGTAAGCAGAGCTGCGTACGTCTGTAACATTCAAACATATTACAAGGAGGATTTTAGGAGGTTATAACCGCGTTATACCCCCTGTAACCTCCTTGTAACCTACCTGTCGACTAAGTTCCACGTTTCTGTTTTCATATATAGGTAGGTTACAGGGAGGTTACAGAGAGGTTACAGGGTGTATAACCGGTTATAACCTTTTGAAATCCTCCATGTAACCTGTTTGCAGGTTACAGACGTACGCAGCTCTGCGTACGTCTTATGTACGCAAATTTTTTCCCAAAAATATATCCTCATGTCTATTTTATCGGTTCACTTTGTAGAACCACAAAGATTATTGAAATAAAACTGTGAACTCTAATAATCTCCGCAATAATATTGAAATAGTTTTTATTGTGTTATTTCAATTTATTGAAATGAAATATATGAGTTTCTCTTCAAAAACCCCGAAATAACCTCAGTGGTGTTATTTCAGGGTTATTAAAATAGAATATATGAGTTTCTCTTTAATAATAGCCCCAAAATAATCTATGCAATTCTATTTTAATAACTCAAAATAACCTCAGTGATACAACACATTTGGCTGCATATTATTAGAATACGCACGCAAAATTACTTTTCCCGCCATCGTACGGTAATATTGGCTTAAGATTTTTTTCCTTTTTACTTTTTAACTTTTTCATTATTTTTTTTATGTTTAATTTTAAAGTATTGTTTTGAGTACTAATTTATGGCATATTATTTATAAAAAAAAAAGGNAATAATATATCCTCATGTCTATTTTATCGGTTCACTTCGTAGAACCACAAAGATTATTGAAATAAAACTGTGAACTTTAATAATCTCCGCAATAATATTGAAATAATTTTTATTGTGTTATTTTAATTTATTGAAGTGAAATATATGAGTTTCTCTTCAAAAACCCCGAAATAACCTCAGTGGTGTTATTTCAGAGTTATTAAAATAGAATATATGAGTTTCTCTTTAATAATAACCCCAAAATAATCTATGAAATTCTATTTTAATAACTCAAAATAACCTCCGCGATACAACGCATTTGACTGCATATTATTAGAATACGCACTCAAAATTACGTTTCCCGCCATCGTACGGTAATATTGGCTTAAGATTTTTTTCCTTTTTACTTTTTCACTTTTTCATTATTTTTTTATGTTTAATTTTAAAGTATTGTTTTGAGTACTAATTTATGGCATATTATTTATAAAAAAAAGGCGAAAGGCTGTAAGAGTTTAAAGATGAATTAAAAAAAATTAAGAGGCCCAAAATAAATTGGGGGCATTTACATACAAGCCACCTAGTTTCTATGTATTTACATATCTAATGCAAAAATTATATTTTTTTTTACATTTATATAACTTAAAATTTTCATATCAACTAAATATATAACTATTTGTATACGACCTCACTNAAAAAAGGCGAAAGGCTGTAAGAGTTTAAAGATGAATTAAAAAAAATTAAGAGGCCCAAAATAAATTGGGGGCATTTACATACAAGCCACCCAGTTTCTATGTATTTACATATCTAATGCAAAAATTATATATTTTTTTTACATTTATATAACTTAAAATTTTCATATCAACTAAATATATAACTATTTGTATACGACCTCACTGAACCAAAAGGCTCGCCGCTATCGGCAACACACCATCTGCCACGAACTTGCAGGGCTGACCACTTAGGCTAACCATATGAGGAACCACTCGGCAGGCCACCTCGGTCGCCGCCTCAATCGGCTGGTTACCACGAGCAACTACTTCTTAAAAAAAAAAGAAAATTACATACATGCCACAAAAACTAGCTGGCAACCCTTTGGGCAGCCACCTTGCCCGCCAACCGGCCGCCCACTGGTCGGTCACCTCCCTCTTCGGCCAGCCATTCACTGGTCGACTGCCTTGCAGCTCCGACCGACTAACTATTGGAATACACCACCCTTTGGCTGGCTACCTTGCCCGCGGGCTTGCCGCCCAAGGACTGGCCACCTCGCCCTCCGACCGACCGTTCACCGGCCGGCCACCATATAAAATAGCAGATTTATATACATACCACTTAATTCTTAATAAAAATATAAATGTACTGTTAGAAAGGAGATACTTATAGCATACAACACAATCATTTGTATTCACATATCTAACATCTAAACTCTGAGATCTTATTTGCTATCCGATCACCTGATGTTGCTGACGAATCCGACAGCAAGAAATAGCTCCGGGAAGACTCGTTCGAGCAGAAAAAAATCTGGAGTACCCCATCATAGGTTATTGTATANCATAAATATACTGTTAGAAAGGTGATACTTATAGCATACAACACAATCATTTGTATTCACATATCTAACATCTAAACTCTGATATCTTATTTGCTATCCGACCACCTGATGCTGACGAATCCAACAACAAGAAATAGCTCCGGGAAGACTCGTTCGAGCAGAAAAAAATCTGGAGTACCCCATCATAGGTTATTGTATAATGTATGAACAACATTCATATTTAAGTAGAATGATTTCCAAAAATCATCATGCACACAAATCTTATTTGAGTTTATCCTTTTTTATTTCTATATTGTGACGACACAATCTTCATTATGATTTAGTTTCAATAAATAGGGCAGAACCTCCCTCTTTCTTTAAGAGTTGGCAAATTTTGGTACTAATTGTCATANCGCACACAAATCTTATTTGAGTTTATCCTTTTTTATTTCTATATTGTGATGACACAATCTTCATTAAGATTTAGGCTCCGTTTGGGGCAGCTTATCCACTGTGGCGGCGTTACGCTGCTTCACCGATTGGAAACTGCGTTTGAGCAACTTATCCGAAAATGCTGTTAGTTTTTTACACTAAACGTGGAACACAAGTCGAACCCCGCGGTCCGCATTTCCAAATAAGCGGCTTATCTGGATAAGCACAAGCTGTTCCAAACGCATCCTTAGTTTCAATAAATAGGGCAGAACCTCCCTCTTTCTTTAAGAGTTGGCAAATTTTGGTACTAATTGTCATATTACACCATTTAGAATAAAACAAAATTAGTATTACTAAGATAAATTTGAGCGAGCCGAGCCGAGCATATCCTAGATCGGACTTGGATCGTCTATATTATACTTTATTCCTATTCAGTTCTAATTTGAGCCGGGGCTTTCATGTGTATGTTCATACTTGACTTGATTAAAATTTTTTAAACTTATACTTATTTTATTTATACTAATTGAATGAGTATTGCATCAGGATATTCCGATAAAATATGTACGAGTTAAGTTTGAAATTATTAGATTTTATTTAAGAACAAAAAAAAAATTACAAATTTGTTATAAATCAAATTAGTTTCCAAGCTAAATCTAAGAATTTTTGCGCCCATTGTGATACAAATTATATCCATATATCCTTGCACAAAATTTTCTCATGGTTCACGCAGATGCTTCTATGGTTTGTCGCTTATTTAAAACCTTCTTTAATTGTGTAAAAAGCCATTATTTGTAACCAATTGCATACACGAGTGCATGCGTTTTAGTTGGGCCAAGGCTCGTAGTTTTCTCCCTTTCAAGGTTTTTTACCTAAAAACTAATGTGTTTCTTACAACTATTTTCTCATACATACCTTAATTAAACATTGGAAGTAGCATTGTCTTTGTAGTTTGAAATATCATATGTTCTAGTATTAAGCTTTAAGTGTGTGATCTTACAAATCAAGTGGGATGTTTGCTTGATTTTTTTGTTTAAATATTTAACTAAGTTTTAATATGATTTAACAAGCCTATCAAAAGGTTCACTAAATTAAAATCTTATATTCAAACTTATCTTTTATTTTTTGAAATGGTTCCATGTAACTTGAGCTAAACTTGAACAACTTTGACCTTAAGCAAATCATAACGCAATCACACAAGTTCTAATTGGGCTCAAGCTCGAACAAGTTTGTGGCCCATTGGTCCATATTTAAATAATTTTACCAAATATATTTAAAAAAATATATAAAAATATAAATATTTTATTACAACAAATTTAAAGCAAAAATATTTTCTTGACAGCGAACAGATCACTATCTAGAAAATATAGTTAATTTCTTAATGCCCCGAAATTTGTTCTTCAAAATCATGTCGAAATAACGTTTGAATTACTAACGGTAAAAAGTCATTCTACCTCCACCCATAACATGTCAATTTTAAGNTGTCGAAATTTGTTTTTCAAAATCATTTGTCGAAATAACGTTTGAATTACTAACGGTAAAAAGTCATTCTACCTCCACCCATAACATGTCAATTTTAAGATATTACTTATGTAATATCTTAATTTTTTAAATTCATAAAAAATAATTAACCCTAAACTATATATATAATATCTTTTGCGCCATCAGTTGTGAAAAATTGGTAAACCAATCATTTTGAAGTTCATAAGTCCCCTCAGGTCATATGTTCGAATCTCGCTCTGGACAGTTTATTAATAGTGAGGGAAGTCCTAAAATAGTTATGCGTATGAGGGTGAATGGGGGCTCGTATAACAGCCTCGGCCATTCTTTTATAAGAAAAAAAGAACAAAAATATATTTAATATCTTTTAANGGTAGTGAGGGAAGTCCTAAAATAGTTATGCGTATGAGGGTGAATAGGGGCTCGTATAACAGCCTCGGCCATTCTTTTATAAGAAAAAAAGAACAAAAATATATTTAATATCTTTTAAACATTAAATATTAAACAAATAAGTACAAATGTAAATAATAGAACTACTTACATAATTTTTTTAATTCTTTAATTTCATTTCTAAAAATATATTATAGTATGTCAAAAAATAAAATATAAATAGAATATAATTTCCATAATAATATATAAAAAAAGTAAAGTGTCAAAATACTCCACTACTACTTACATGATTTTATTTTAGTCTGAGAGTTTATAGAATGGCTAAAATAGTCCTATATTCTTAAAATAAAATTTTAATATAATCCGAAATTATTTTGACACTTATATTAATTTTNACTGAGAGTTTATAGAATGGCTAAAATAGTCCTATATTCTTAAAATAAAATTTTAATATAATCTGAAATTATTTTGACACTTATATTAATTTTCGGATTAAAATAACCTTATATCAGTCTATATTTTAACACTCTAATTAACATATAAATAAGAAAGAGAAAACAAAATTTAGATTAAAATAAGCTTGAGATATACTACTTTAGAAACATGCCCCTAATTACACCATTAACCCCCCCCACTCAATATATAAATAAGAACTAGAAAAAACAAGCTAACCATATAATTAACCAAAGTTAACAAAAGTTCCCAATTGATCCACTAACTATACCACCATTTACCTCTCCTTAACCGTAATCTCCTCACAGAATTAACCCCCGCTGAAGACCGCCGCATTTCCCCATACGTNTGTCACCGGAGGGATGATTCTTCTGCTCTCCGGGAACGCAGGGGTGCTCTCCTTCCTGGCAGAGACGCGGTCCTGTGCTCCGCGGCTATCTGTCTCATCGATGGAGCGGTAGATAGCGTCGAGGAGAGTGGAGGAGAAAGACGGGTAGTCGCGACACCGTCTTCCAGGTTGTTTATCGATTTCATTTCGCCATCTCTCCATTTCTCTGCAAATGAGATTGCAGAGAAGACGAAGAAGAAGAAGAAGGGGCTAGAGGAAAGCGCAGGGTGCGGCGGGAATAGAGAGAAGGGGGATTGTGGTTCCTTTTGAGCCTTTCACGCGCGGGTCGGGTGCTCCGANCCTCTGCAAATGAGGTTGCAGAGAAGACGAAGAAGAAGAAGAAGAAGAAGAAGGGGCTAGAGGAAAGCGCAGAGTGCGGCGGGAATAGAGAGAAGGGGGATTGTGGTTCCTTTTGAGCCATTCACGCGCGGGTCGGGTGCTCCGACGTGGCAGCTCCCTCTGCTTTTGCTGCGTGGCCCACGTCGATCATGTCCGTCCGATCCTGTTCCTCGGGACGTTGGATCGAGGCCCATCGGATCCGGACACCGCCCCCCGTAAGCTTACTCTCCTGTATCGTATTTCTTATTTCCAGTTCTGTCCCTGCATCTTAATGAAGAAAGCCAGATGGGGAGGGAGGGTACAGGAGGGGTGCCTTAACGAGCAATAAGTTTTTACTTTATTGAATAAATTTTACAGTATAATTTTTTTTAAAAATATGCAAATAGAATTTCTTTGTTGGTGTAAATAAGGCATTTATTGATCTCCTTTAGCTCCCACAATCACTTTCAGGACCACCCTGAGATGGATTTTGCTGAGCTTGTTATAGCTCTATTAGAAAAAGTTGGGTTCCATTGCTAATCATATCATCTTCCATGTAGTTGTTTTTTGGTTGGAAGATTTACATGCATACCCCTGAATTCCTATTTTTTATATTCATATCTAACACCTCAACTTTACTTTTTCTCTATACATGTCACGTTATCTATGCATGAAAATGTATCTTTATTTTTTAAAAGTTAAAATGATAATGTTTTTATGTGTTACGAAATATTTAAGCGATATTAATGTAAAAAGTAAAAAAAATAAGTGCTAAATATGTAAATTCATAGTAAATAAGTGGTGTGTGTGCAAATGCCCTTTCGTTTGTTTTTATCTCAAGAATGCTATACATCACATACTATATGTGGTCTCATTCTACTCTTTTTGGATTGGCCTAGTCTATATATATATATATATATATATATNATACACCACCCTTTGGCTGGCTACCTTGCCCGCAGGCTTGCCGCCCAAGGACTGGCCACCTCCCCCTCCAACTGATGGTCCACCGGCCGGCCACCATATAAAATAGCAGATTTATATACATACCACTTAATTCTTGATAAAAATATAAATATACTGTTAGAAAGGAGATACTTATAGCATACAACACAATCACTTGTATTCACATATCTAACATCTAAACTCTGATATTTTATTTGTTATCCGGCCACCTGACGCCGACGAATCCAACAACAAGAAATAGCTCCGGGAAGACTCGTTCGAGCAGAAAAAAGACTGGAGTACCTCTCATGACCCACTTATACGAACGACATAAATGTAATCTCTTCCTCCGTTTTTTCTCTCTATAAATAACACCCAATTCGAATGGACTTTTATTAGATCAATAGACTCAAGTTCTCGAGCCAATCTAAATTCAATTATTGCACCTTATTTTAAAAATTTGCTCATTAGAATCAAGTCAATGACCATACAAATTAAATAATTACAGAGAGGGCAAAATAACAAATAGAGTGCATCATAGGTTATTGTATAATGTATGAACAACATTCATATTTAAGTAGAATGAATTCCAAAAATCATCATGCACATAAATCTTATTTGAGTTTATCCTTTTTATTTCTATATTGTGTGATGACACAATCTTCATTATGATTTAGTTTCAATAAATAAATAGGGCAGAACCTCCCTCTTTCTTAAGAGTTGGCAAATTTAGGTACAAATTGTCATACTACACTATTTAGTATAAAATAAAATTACTATTACTAAGCTAAATTTGAGCCGGACGAGCCGAGCATATCCTAGATCGGACTTGGATCGTCTCTATTATACTTCATTCCTATTCAGTTCTAATTTGAGCCGAGGCTTTTACGTGTATGTTCGTACTTGACTTGATTAAAATTTTAAAAAAAGTCAAAACTGGCTTATACTTATTTTATTTATACTAATTAAATGAGTATTGCATCAGAACATTCCGATAAAATATGTATGAGGTAAGTTTGAAATTATTAGATTTTATTTAAGAACAAAAAAAAAATACAAATTTCTTATAAATCACATTAGTTTCCAAGCAAATCTAAGAATTTTTGCGCCCATTGTGATACAAATTATATCCACATATCCTTGCACAAAATTTTCTCATGGTTCACGCAGATGCTTCTACGGTCCGTCGCTTATTTTAAACCTTCTTTAATTATGTAAAAGGTCATTATTTGTAACCAATTGCATACACGAGTGCAGGCATTTTAGCTGGGCCAAGGCTCGTAGTTTTTGCCCTTTCAAGGTTTTTTACGTAAAAACTAATGCGTTTCTTACAACTATTTTCTCATACATACCTTAATTAAACATTGGAAATAGCATTGTCTTTGTAGTTTGAAATATCATATGTTCTAGTATTAAGCTCAAGTGTGTGATCTTACAAATCAAGTGGGATGTTTGCTTGATTTTTTTTTTAAATATTTAACTAATTGTTAATATGATTTAATAAGCCTATAAAAAAGTTTAATAAATTAAAATTTTATATCCAAGCTTGTCTTTTATTTTTTTGAACGGTTCCATGTAACTCGGGCTAAGCTTGAACAACTTCGAGCTTAAGCAAATCAAACCAACACAATCACAAAAGTTCTAATTGGGCTCAAGCTCAAACGAGTTTGTGGCCCTCAGCTGGATTCATTTGTAGCCCATTGGTCCATAATTAAATAATTTTATCATATATATTTAAAAAATTATAAAAATGTAAATATTTTATTACAACAAATTTAAAGCAAAAATATTTTCTTGATAGCGAACAGATCACTATCTGGAAAATATAGTTAATTTCTTAATGCGCCGAAATTTGTTCTTCAAAATCATTTGTCAAAATAACGTTTGAATTACTAACGGTAAAAAGTCACTTTATCTCCACCCATCGCACACAAAAATATACTTCTACGTGTGGTACATGTTATTTCTAAATTATTTTCAGGTTATTTCTGGACTATTTTCAATAATCCTGAAATAACCCAAAAATAAAGGCCGCAAGTTATTTCTAAGTTATTTCGAGATTATTAAAAATGACACAAAAATAATCTAAAAATAATTCAGGAATACCCTGCGCCGCACGTAGAGCTACGTCAGTAGTCCGCACAGAAAAATGTTTGCCACCCATCACATGTCAATTTTAGAAATATTTTAAAAAACAACTAATTCAAAAGAAAAATAACTTATGTAATATCTTAATTTTTTAAATTCATAAAAAATAATTAACCCTAAACTATTTTAAACTATATATATATATATATATATATATATATATATATATATGTATATATATGTATATTGTGTGTATCGGATGCATATCTATTTGTGGGGAAGAGAGAGAAAGTATGGAGAGATAAGCTTTGAAGATTTTATTCAATTATTGTAGATGTCATAACATGCTTCACTTGACCTTTTAGGCACTACACACAAAAACTATAGAAGAAGAGCACATAAATAAATAAACGCAAGGGGTTGGACCATTACATATGCATGGATATAATAATTAAGATCCTGGAGAGTACATGTGGATAGCTATTCGAGCAAGTGCTTTGAAGGCGTCCGTTCTTGAGTGGGTTAAGTTATGAGGGGATAGGTGAGGTTACATGCTCTAAATAGGTTGGATAGTTAGGTTTCTATAATATTTTTTNATTTTGAAGTTCGTAAGTCCCTCAGGTCATATGTTCGAATCTCCTTCTGGACAATTTATTGGCAGTGAGGGAAGTTCTCAAATAGTTATAGGCATGAGGTTGAATGGGGGCTCGTAAAATAGCCTATCCCATTCTTTTATAAGAAAAAAAGAACAAAAATATATTTAATATCTTTTAAACATTAAATATTAAACAAATAAGTACAAATGTAAATAATAGAACTAATTACATAACTTTTTAAATTCTTTAATTTCATTTCTAAAAATATATTAGTATGTCAAAAAATAAAATATAAATAGATTATAATTTCCATAATAATATATAAAAAAAGTAAAGTGTCAAAATACTCCACTACTACTTCCATGATTTTATTTTAGTCTGAGAGTTTATAAAATGGTTAAAATAGTCCTATATTCTTAAAATAAAATTTTAATATAATCCGAAATTATTTTGACACTTATATTAAATAACCTTATATCAGTCTATATTTTAACACTCTAATTAACATATAAATAAGAACGAGAAAATAAAATTTAGATTAAAATAAGCTTGAGATATACTATTTTAGAAACATACCCCTAATTACACCATTAACCCCCCCACTCAATATATAAATAAGAACTAGAAAAAACAAGCTAACCATATAATTAACCCAAGTTAACATAAGTTCCCAATTGATCCACTAACTATACCATCATTTACCTCTCCTTAACCGTCATCTCCTCACAGAATTAACCCCCGCTGAAGACCACCGCATTTTCCCATACGTGTCCTCTGGTACACCGGCAGCTCGTCTCGAAACCGCCCCATAACCGCCAGATTCTTCAGTTCGAACAAATCCTCCTCTTCGTCTTCCTGTTCCTCCAC
>JXCR01146711.1:46382-79266 GCA_002079205.1 Phalaenopsis hybrid cultivar
CTCCGTATACCCATTTCTCGCCGCACGGTCTGCAATCCTCCCCCACGATCACGCTCACGGGGCAGAACCTCACCGTCCTCTTCACCGTCGACGGAGTTTTGCTCAAACACGATCGTGAGTACGATTGTTCGGACGAGCAGGCCAATTCGGCGGATACCTTCGATTTAGCGGCGAAGATCGAGGTGAGGAAATTGGCGAGTCGAGCTCCGGGGGAGGATGGGGATCGGGCATTCTTCAGATCGCGCAGGCAGCTTCGGATCGAGCCATTGCGCTCTTTCTTCCCCCTCTTCTCGTCGAATCTGGAGGAGATGCAGTGATCCGGTCGGAAGTGGTCCGATCGAATCGGGTTCGTACGGATCGGTCGAAGGGGAGGCGGGTGAGGAGTGGTGGCCGATTCGGTGTCGGAAGAGGAGAAGCCGCCGTAGCTCGAGCCGTCTGAGGAGCTGGAGGTTGTCGTGCGGCGGGCACGGGTTACCGCCGGTTTTGTCACCGGAGGGATGATTCTTCTGCTCTCCGGGAACACAGGGGTGGTCTCCTTCCTGGCAGAGACGCGGTCCTGTCCTCCGCGGCTATCTGTCTCATCGATGGAGCGGTAGATAGCATCGAGGAGAGTGGAGGAGAAAGACGGGTAGTCGCGACACCGTCTTCCAGGTTGTCTATCGATTTCATTTCGCCATCTCTCCATTTCTCTGCAAATGAGGTAGCAGAGAAGACGAAGAAGAAGAAGAAGAAGGGGCGAAAGGAAAGCGCAGAGTGCGGCGGGAATAGAGAGAAGGGGGATTGTGGTTCCTTTTGAGCCTTTCACGCGCGGGTCGGGTTCTCCGACGTGGCAGCTCCCTCTG
Source organism: Phalaenopsis hybrid cultivar (assembly GCA_002079205.1). NCBI lineage: Eukaryota > Viridiplantae > Streptophyta > Magnoliopsida > Asparagales > Orchidaceae > Phalaenopsis > Phalaenopsis hybrid cultivar. The sequence goes on from JXCR01146711.1 coordinate 47,225, forward strand.
CTTTTGCTGCGGGGCCCACGTCGATCATGTCCGTCCGATCCTGTTCCTCGGGACGTTGGATCAAGGCCCATCGGATCCGGACACCTCACCGGTAAGCTTACTCTCCTGTATCATATTTCTTATTTCCAGTTCTGTCCCTGCATCTTAATGAAGAAAGCCAGAAGGGGAGGAAGGGCACAGTAGGGGTGCCTTAACGATCAATAAGTTTTTACTTTATTGAATAAAATTTACAGTATAATTTTTTTAAAAAATATGCAAATAGAACTTCTTTGTTGGTGTAAATAAGGCATTTATTGAGCTCCTTTAGCTCCCACAATCACTTTCAGGACCACCCTGAGATGGATTTTGCTGAGCTTATTATAGCTCTATTAGAAAAAGTAGGGTTCCATCGCTAATCATATCATCTTTGCCATATAGTTGTTTTTTGGTTGGAAGATTTACATGCATACCCCTCAATTCTTATTTTTTATTTCATATCTCATCTTAACTTTACTTTTTTCTATACATGTCACGTTATATACATGCATGAAAATGTATATTTTACTTTTTAAAAGTTAAAATGATAATATTTTTTATGTGTTACGAAAGATTTAAGCGATATTGATGTAAAAAGTAAAAAAAAATAAGTGTTAAATATGTAAATTCATAGTAAATAAGTGGTGTGCGTGCAAATGCCCCTTCGTTTGTTTTTATCTCAAGAATGCTATACATCACATACTATATGTGGTCTCATTCTANTGTGTATCGGATCCAAATCTATTTGTGGGGAAGAGAGAGAAAGTATGGAGAGATAAGCTTTGAAGATTTTATTCAATTATTGTAGATGTCATAACATGCTTCACTTGACCTTTTTGGCACTACACACAAAAACTATAGAAAAAGAGCACATAAATAAATAAACCTAGGGTTGGACCATTACATATGCATGGATATAATAATTAAGATCCTGGAGAGTACATGTGGATAGCCATCCGAGAAAGTGCTTTGAAGGCGTCCGTTGTTGAGTAGGTTAAGTTATGAGGGGATAGGTGAGGTTACATGCTCTAAAAAGGTTGGATCGCGAGGTTTCTATTATATTTTTTAGTTCAGTGCCGCCATAGGTTCGGGTGAGTAGCTTCTAGGTTGAGATGGGAGTGTCCCTGCCAAGTTAGACAATATGATTCAGGCGGGTTCATTTGAGTCGGACAAATTTCTGATGTGTCAAGTAGGCAATTGTTTGATCTAGACATATTCTTATCATTTTGAAGGAACATTTTAGGTGGATATTGCATCTTTTTAAGATGTACGGTCTCATATATTCGTCAGTGTATACAACCCATTAAATAATCTTGTATCGTAAAGATAATGATAGAAATAGAGAGAAATAAATGAGGTTCTTTCGATGGAACCTTAGAAAATATATTAAATTCTAATCTCTGATAAATTTGAGGGAGAAGAATCCTCAGAGTTTATTTGAGTTTCAATATTTGAGAGAGAGAAAGAGAAAATGAGGGAAAAAAAAGAGACAAAAAACGTTCTTCAGTGAGGGAAGAAAAACGACCCCTTATATTATGTTCCCTCCCCTTATATATATATATGAGAAGAAATCAATAAAGTAATTGAAGTAATATATTTTTGTATTGTATGGTGTCTTTCTTCAGTGTCTTGATAGAAAAACTGTGATGTGAATGTTAGATATTACCGGTACAACGACAATCTCTAGTACCTATGTGTAGGGCTGTCAAAACGGCTCGTTGTTCGCGAACAGCTCGTGTTCGGCTCGTTAAAACTCTCGTGTTCCACTCGTTAATTTCATTCGATAAGTTAACGAGCCGAACACGAACTAAGACGTGTTCGTTCGTGTTCGGCTCGTTTTGGCTCGAAATACTACTCATCAAGTTTATNCCGAGCAAGTGCTTTGAAGGCGTCCGTTCTTGAGTAGGCTAAGTTATGAGGGGATAGGTGAGGTTACATGCTCTAAATAGGTTGGATAGTTAGGTTTCTATAATATTTTTTTTAGTTCAGTGTCGCCATAGGTTCGGGTGAGTTGCTTCTAGGTTGAGATGGGTGTGTCCCTACCAAGTTAGACCATGTGATTCGGGCGAGTTCATTTGAGCCGGACAAATTCCTGATGTGTCAAGTAGGCAATTGTTTGATCTAGACATATTCTTATCATTTTGAAGGAACATTTTAGGTGGATNCATGATTCGGGCCAGTTCATTTGAGCCGGACAAATTCCTGATGTGTCAAGTAGGCAGTTATTTGATCTAGACATATTCTTATCATTTTGAAGGAACATTTTAGGTGGATATTGCATCTTTTTAAGATGTACGGTCTCATATATTCGTCAGTGTATACAACCCATTAAATAATCTTGTATCGTAAAGATAATGATAGAGAGAGAAAGAGAAAATGGGAGAAAAAAAGAGACGAAAAGCGTTCTCCAGGGAGGGATGAAAAATGTCCCCTTATATTATTTTCCCTCCCCTTATATATATAAAAGAGGAAATCAATAAAGTAATAAAAGTAATATATTTTGTATTGTACGGTGTCTTTCTTCAGTGTCTTGATAGAAAAACAGTGATGTGATTGTCATATATTACCGGTACAACGACAATCTCTGGTACCTATATGAAAAGACTGAGCCCCAAGTGATGGGGGGAGTCTTTGATAAAGGATTGACAGATGTTCTTATTGGTCATGCATGATGACTTTTTATTAGTTTTGATTGCTTCTTCTGATAGCTGACATTGAACATGTAGGCTAAATTGCCCTTTAGAAGAAAATGAGTATGATCGAAAGGACAGGCAAGCTCTATTCAACAACTTTGACAGGTACTGAGCTCAATTTAGTTGGAGAAAATCAATGAAAATTTTCCTATACTCGTATTTGAGTACAAAATGAATATATATGATTTTAGAAATTTTAAACCNACTAAATTTCCCTTTAGAAGAAAATGAGTATGATCGAAAGGACAGGCAAACTCTATTCAACCACTTTGACAGGTACTGAGCTCAATTTAGTTGGAGACAATCAATGAAAATTTTCCTATACTCGTATTTGAGTACAAAATGAATATATATGATTTTAGAAATTTTAAACCCGAAAGTTTTCATAATTTTATAACTTTTACAAGTACATGAATATTATTTATAGTAAAATAAAACTTAGTTAAGTGTTATGTTGAAAATCTCCAGGGATTGAGATGAAGCTCGGCATTAAAGCAAAACAACGTTTAATTTAAGATTGTTTTTCTTTTTGGAAGTCTAAATGGCCAAGTTTTGATGACAATATCCACCATAAATAAGAGAATGAGATTATTGTTATATATAAAAAAAAATCTTAAGGCAAGAAGAAAGAACTAAGAAAAATATGTTTTTAGTCATTTTTTTACACGTTAAAATAAGATGGTTTTTTCTTTCTTTTCTTATACAAAAGGTGAGTATATTAAGAGTTCATTTGTGACAATTGTAGCTGTTTGAAGAAACAGATATGAAGCTGCGGCAGAAAAAAAAAAAAAAACTGNGTAAAATAAGATGGTTTTTTCTTTCTTTTCTTATACAAAAGGTGAGTATATTAAGGGTTCATTTGTGACAATTGTAGCTGTTTGAAGAAACAGATATGAAGCTGCGGCAGAAAAAAAAAAAAAAACTGTTTTTCAAAAAGTTGTGACTTCCATTACAAAATTTTTTTGATTTTCAAAAAATCAGACCGTAGCTTTCTGACAGTCATCATAGTTTAACAGCTTAGGTTGAAAAAAAAAAATAGTTTTCTATCACAAAAATTTCTAAAAAATAGCAAGAAAACAGTTCCCTTAACAGAACTGTNGTTGTGACTCCCATTACAAAATTTTTTTGATTTTCAAAAAATCAGATCGTAGCTTTCTGACAGTCATCATAGTTTAACAGCTTAGGTTGAAAAAAAAAATAGTTTTCTATCACAAAAATTTCTAAAAAATAGCAAGAAAACAGTTCCCTTAACAGAACTGTGGCGACGATCTGAAAAGCAAAGCAGATAAAAAACGGTCTCAGACAGACTCTAAGTAAAATTCATACAACATGTTTAAAGTTTGAAATATGTGTATTTTTCAATAATTGTCTTAACATAATAAATTTAGTTGAGATTTTAATTGAAAAAAAAAGAAGGGAGAACTCGCCAAGCTCTAGACAACCTTGCCAGCCAAACTTTAAGATGGACCCACAAATCGAATTTGTGATGATCTCATCAGTCGAGTTCGAAGTAATACTTAGTTCAATGGGCTTATGGAGAACTCCCTCGACTCATGGTGAGCTTATCGACCGACTAATCTTCAACATAGTCACCCATACTCTTGGACACCTAGGTGGTTTCTTAAAAAAATTCAATGATGCTCGATTACAATTCAAAGTTCTTACTAAGACTACACATCCCTATGTTTTATGAAAAAATAATCAATTTGTATTGTTATTTATTTATTTTATCGTTCATTACCTCATTATGTAGATTTTTTCATAATATTCAAATCCTGATCCTAACCTATAAATAGTGTTGCGAAGGGCATTGTGGATAATGCAAAAAAGTGCAACTTAGTGCCATCCCTTGGAGAAATTATTACGTCTAATGTCAGCACGTCCCGACACCGGCGATGATCCCTCCACATGAAATGCATGATGGCGTGGTGGATGTGAAGTTCGTGGGATATAATACTTTTCTCATCCCTTGTACTCATACTTCCCTATAATAACACTCTTTTGTCAATGCTCATATTCTCATCACACATATGAATAAATCAAGATTGGCAGGGTTGTCCCTTAAAATTCTCAAAATATTTTTGTCTCAGAAAGGATGAAATTTGCATTGAAAATGCTTTTTGCAGCCATATTTCTTGTCTCAACTGATTTGTAAATGTTGGTAATTGTAGGGGTGCTGAAAAAAAGCAGCAATTCTTCAGGGATTCCATTTCTAATCCTTATTCTGTTTCTTCTTTCACTTTCGTTTGTTTGAGAGAACCAGATTAGCATGCTTTCTATGCATGCTAGTCGTCTTTTCTAAGCAAGGCATATATTTGCTTTCTTTCTTTTTTTTAAGGAAAAAAATTTGAATATTAAAATATTAGATCCTAAAATTTTTGTAATAATATTCAATTTCTATAATCAGGGTTACCATCACAAATCGGCTTCAAAGTTATAGTAAATGTTTATTACATTGATCGGAGTATTCTTTAACTTGTTGTGCGTCGGAAAATTCGTGATAATACAGTAGTGATTTATCGTTTTAGCATTATACGAAAGTTTGACACACATATTCATAAGAAAATATAGTGAGAAGAGACACCATAATTTTTACATGGAGAATTTTCACTTAGCCCAATCAAAGCAATCCAGCATATGTTTATAAATATAAGAGTACACTCATCTCTGAAGATAGGAAAAATGTAATTATAATCTTACACTGGAAACTGTAATTGTCTCTATATAACTCAAAAAAATACAATTGTTAGGAAATTTAACAACAACCATAGTCTGACTTCAAGAGTTGCGAGCAGTGATCGTCAGCGAACGGTTGTAGGCGGTGACAAGTGATGACATGCACGTGGTGGTCGATGGGGGCTGGCAGCTACGATCGACGGTGATTTGCGACTACGGAGGCTGATGGTTACTCATTATGTCTTTTCTCTAGAATAGGATCTGAAACTTAACTTCTTCTTCTCTTCTTTTGCTCTCCCACTAAGTGAAGAAAGTGGTCTATTTATAACTATTATGGGAGAAGTATTTTGGTGTTTTATGGAATAGTTTCCCTAACCACCTAATTGGATGGTACATGTTGATTTCTTTGGAGTATATATGACTTCTTAAGAATTTGAGTGGCTTAGTAATATCTAAATTTAGTAATCTTAGGTCTGTTGGATTCCACTCGTCGAGATGCTTAATTCGATTATAAATATGTGAAATTTAGAGTTCATGAGACTATTTAATTGATGATCTAATACTTCTAATTGCTTCAAAAACTTGATCTAGGCCTGGTTGGACGTGAATTGAACCAAATTTAAAATCATTGTATTTGTCTGGTTCAGAAGCTCATATTTATTATAAGTTTGATGAAATCAGAGATTATATGATCATGAAGTTGTATCTGGAATGTCTCTTTCTCAAAATACTTTGAGATACATGCATGATGTTAAAAAAATTGTTGAGAACATAAGAAATATATATATAGTTAATTGTGTGTCAAATTGATCTAAAATTGCTGTTAGGAAGACATCAACGAGGTCGATAACATCAAGGTAATAACGACTCTTTGATCCGCCTAATTCACCTTATATGAACCTTTTGCTCGTGAGTCCACATTTGGGAGAAAATGTTACGTCCGGTCAATTGGACATATTGTCGACGGCGAGAATCGCATCACACTGTCGGACGCACGATATAATATGATCTACAACGTCTTTCTGCATGCCCGAACGTAATATTTTTTTCACCTTCGGGGCTAAGCTGTAGCCCACTACTAATTGATATATATAATGAGCCATTTATCGAGGTGTCACACAATTCTTATATAACTACATATTTTACATCTGAATTTTCTTATTTATCGACTGACATATCAAAATGCAAATTAAATTTTAATTAATTCTTATTACATTATGTCATCTTAAACTAAATTTAATGCTTTGACACTTATCAGAAATATAGACACTTATCATCAGTGCTCTATAAAGTGACACATAGCCACATGGGCTATGATTTGTAGTCTAGCTTATCCCTGATGGGCGTGTTTAAGAGACAATTTCTTTTAGCAGGAGATACCCTAATCATTTGCCCTCGTGCACCCTTTAATTAATTAATTAATTAATTATTTGTTATTTGAGTGCCGTTGCGGGCGCTTGTAAGATGTCAATTCATTGGTGCTAAGAGGTTGCACNATTAGGGTTGTTAAAATGACTCTTTGTTTGTGAACAGCTCGTGTTCGGCTCGTTAAGCAAACGAGTCGAACACGAACACACTTTTTGAGCTCGAAATATAAACGAGGCTCGCTCGTGTTCGGCTCGTTTACACCCCTACCTATGTGAAAAGACCGAGTCCCAAGTGATGGGTGGTGTCTTAGATAAGGGATTGACGGATGTTCTTATTGGTCATGCATGATAACTTCTTATTAGTCTTCTTCTGATAGTTGGCCTTGAACATTTTGGCTAATTTGTCCTTTCGAAGAAAATGAGTATGATCAGAAGGGTGGACAGACTCTATTTAGCCACTTTGACAGGAACCGAGCTCAATTTAGTTGGAGAAAATCAACATAAATTTTCATATACTCGTATTTTTATATAAAATGAATATATATAATTTTAGAAATTTTAAACCCAAAAGTTTTCATAATTTTATAACATTTACAAGTACATGAATATTATTTATAGTAAAATAAAACTTAGTTAAGTGCTATGTTGAAAATCTCTAAGGATTGAAATGAAGCACGGCATAAAAGCAAAACAACGTTTAATTTAACATTGTTTTTTCTTTTTGGAAGTCTAAATGGCCAAGTTTTGATGACAATATCCACCATAAATAAGAGAATGAGATTATTGTTATAATAAAAAAAAAAATCTTAAGGCAAGAAGAAAGAACTAAGAAAAATAAGTTTTTAATCATATTTTTACACGTTAAAATAAGATGATTTTTTCTTTCTTTTCTTATACAAAAGGTGAGTATATTAAGGGTCCGTTTGTGACAACTATAGCTGTTTGAAGAAACAGATATGAAGCTGCTGCAGAAAAAAAATTATTTTTCAAAAAGTTGCGGCTCCCATTTTAATTTTTTTTTTTATTTTCAAAATATCAAACCATAGCTTTCTTACAATCATCATAGTTTAACAGCTTAGGTTGAAAAAAAAAATAAGTTATCTATCACAAAAATTTCTAAAAAACAGCAAGAAAACAGTTCTCCTAACATAACTGTAGCGACGACCTGAAAAACAAATCAGATAGAAAGCGGTCTCAAACAGACTCTAAGTGAAATTCATACAACATATTTAAAGTTTGAAATATGTGTATTTTTCAATATTTGTCTTAACATAATAAATTTAGTTGAGATTTTAATTGAAAAAATATGAAGGGAGAACTCGCCAAGCTCTACACAGCCTTGCCAACCCAACTTTAAGATGGACCCACAAACCGAATTTGTCATGATCTCATCAGTCGAGTTCGAAGTAATACTTGGTTCAATGAACTTATGGAGAACTCGCTCGACTCATGGTGAACTTATCGACCGACTAATCTTCAACATAGTCACCCATACTCTTGAACAACCAGGTGGTTTCTTAAAAAGAATCAATGATGCTCGATTACAATTCAAAGTTCTTACCAAGACTACACATCCCTATGTTTTATGAAAAAATAATCAATTGGTATTGTTATTTATTTATTTTATTGTTCATTACTTCATTATGTAGATTTTTTCATAATATTCAAATCCTGATCCTAACATATAAAGTGTTGCGAAAAGCATTGTGGATAATGCAAAAAAGTGCAATTTAGTGTCATCTCTTGGAGAAATTACTACGTCTAATGTCAGCATGTCCGGACACTGGCGATGATCCCTCCACATGAAATGCATGATGGCGTGGTGGATGTGAAGTTCATGGGATATAATGCTTTTCTCACACATATTCTTATCACACACATGAATAAATCAAGATTGGCAGGGTTGTCTTTTAAAATTCTGAAAATATTTTTTGTCTCAGAAAGGATGAAATTTGCATTGAAAATGCTTTTTGCAGCCATATTTCTTGTCTCAACTGATTTGTAAATGTTGGTAATTGTAGGGGTGCTGAAAAAAAGCAGCAATTCTTCAGGAAATTCCATTTCTAATCCTTATTCTGTTTCTTCTTTCACTTTCTTTTGTTTAAGAGAACCAAATTAGCATGCTTTCTATGTATGCTAGTCGTCTTTTCTAAGCAAGGCATATATTTGCTTCCTTCCTTTTTTTTTTTTAAGGAAAAAAAATTGAATATTAAAATATTAGATCCTAAAATTTTTGTAATAATATTCAATTTATATAATCAGGGTTAACATCACAAATCGGCTTCAAAGTTATTTAATAGTAAATGTTTATTACATTGATCGGAGTATTCGTGGTAATACAGTAGTGATTTATCGTCTTAGCATTATATGAAAGTTCGACACACATATTCATAAGAAAATATAGTGAGAAGAAACACCATAATTTTTACATGGAAAATTTTCACTTAGCCCAATCAAAGCAATCCAGTATATGTTTATAAATATAAGAGTACACCTATTTCTGAAGATAGAAAAAATGTAATTATAATATTACAGTGGAAACTATAATTGTCTTTATATAACTCAAAAAAATACAATTGTTAGGAAATTTAACAACAACCATAGTCTGACTTCAAGATTTGCGAGATGTGATCGTCAGCGATCGGTGGTTGGCGGTGACAAGTGATGACATGCACGTGGTGGTCGATGGGGGCTGGCGGCTACGATCGACGGTGGTTTGCGACTACGGAGGCTGGTGGTTACTCATCATGTTTTTTTCTATAGAATAGGATCTGAAACTTAACTTCTTCTTCTCTTCTTCTGCTCTCCCACTAAGTGAAGAAAGTGGTCTATTTATAACTATTATGGGAGAAGTATTTTGGTGTTTTATCGAATAGTTTCCCTAACCACCTAATTGGATGGTACATGTTGATTTCTTTAGAGTATATATGACTTTTTAAGAATTTGAGTGCCTTAGTAATATCTAAATTTAGCAATCTTAGGTCAGTTGGATTTCACTCGTCGAGATGCTTAATTCAATTATAAATATGTGAAATTTAGAGTTCATGAGACCATTTAATTGATGATCTAATACTTCTAATTGCTTCAAAAACTTGATATGCCCTGTTGAATGTGATTGAACCAACTTTAAAATCATTGTATTTGTCTCGTTCAGAAGCTCAGATTTATTATAAGTTTGATGAAATCAGAGATTATATGATCATGAAGTTGTATTTGGAATGTCTCTTTCTCAAAATACTTTGAGATACATGCATGATGTTAAAAAATTGTTGAAAAAAGAGAGAGCTAATTTTGTGTCAAATTGATCTAAAATTGCTCTTAGGAAGACATCAACCAAGTGGATAACGTCAAGGTAATAACGACTCTTTGATCCACCTAAGTCACCTCATATGAACCTTTTGCTCGTGAGTTCACATTTGTGAGAAAATATTACGTCCGGTCAATTAGACATGCGGTCGATAGCGTGGATCACATCACACTGTCAGACGCACAATATAATATGATCTACAACATCTTCCGCATGTCCGGACGTAATATTTTTCCACATTTGGGTCTAAGCTATAGCCCACTACTAATTGAGTTAGATAATGAGGCATTTATCTAGGTGTCACACAATTCTTATATAATTACATATTTTACATCTGAATTTTCTTATTTATCGACGACATATCAAAATGCAAATTAAATTTTAACTAATTCTTATGACATTATATCATCTTAAACTAAATTTAATACTTTCACTTATCAGGCGTGGGGTTATTTTAATGGACTTATCAGTGCTCTATAAAGTGACACATAGCCACATGGGCTATGATTTGTAGTCTAGCTTATCACAGATGGCCGTGCTTAAGAGACAATTTCTTTTGGCAGGAGATACCCTAATCATTTGCCTTCGTGCACCCTTTAATTATTTAATTAAGTAATTATTTGTTATTTGAGTGCCGTTGCGGGCGCTTGTAAGATGTCAATTCATTGGTGCTAAGAGGTTGCACATTTTTTATATAGGTGTGGTTGGTTTATCTCAATCATTTAATTTATTTTATTTGATCATGATTGAATTAAATTATTGTTATCATCATAATTATTTTAATTTTATTATCAATTCATTGGTCTACATTTATTTCATGCATAAATTTATGATAGCAAAATAAATGCATATATCAAACTATAGATGTTAATATGTATAAATACATTGTGTGGTGAGTACTTAAATTTCACTGTCGTGTACTCCGACATGTTGGTTGGCATCCATGCTATAAGACCCCTTAGATTGAGAGTTTGAGTCCTATATGGTACAGTTGGTTTTAACAAAGTGGTACTCGAACTGTTAGATACATTAGGAGTGACTGGAGGCTCGTATAATATCCTCTGGTATATATATATATATATTAAAAAAATGTGAAATCATTTTTTAGTCCAGTGGACACCAAATATCGATTCCCCCAAAGGGATGAAAAACCTGGTGTGCCTGCTTCTCATTCGAAGAGTCCGCACCATGGGATTCGAACCCCCCGACCTAAGGGACGCCAGAGGCCGAACCAATGAGTCAGGTCATTCGCACATCTTCTGGTATATATATATATATATATATATATATATATATATATATATATATATATATATNAACTCATGGTGAGCTTATCGACCGACTAATCTTCAACATAGTCACCCATACTCTTGAACAACTAGGTGGTTTCTTAAAAAAATTCAAAGATGCTCGATTACAATTCAAAGTTCTTACTAAGACTACACATCCCTATGTTTTATGAAAAAATAACCAATTGGTATTGTTATTTATTTATTTTATTGTTCATTACCTCATTAAGTAGTTTTTTTCATAATATTCAAATCCTGATCCTAACTTATAAATAGTGTTGCGAAGAGCATTGTGGATAATGCAAAAAAGTGCAATTTAGTGCCATTTCTTGGAGAAATTATTACGTCTAATGTCAATCAGCACGTCCGGACATTGGCGATGATCCCTCCACATGAAATGCATGATGGCATGGTGGATCTGAAGTTCATGGGATATAATACTTTTCTCATCCCTTGTACTCATACTTCCCTATCATAGCACTTTTTTCTCAATGCTCATATTCTTATCACACAAATGAATGAATCAAGATTGGCACGGTTGTCTTTTAAAAGTCTCAAATCATTTTTGTCTCAGAAAAGGATGAAATTTGCATTTAAAATGCTTTTTGCAGCCATATTTCTTGTCTCAACTGATTTGTAAATGTTGGTAATTGTAGGGGTGCTGAAAAAAAGCAGCAATTCTTCAGGGATTCCATTTCTAATCCTTATTCTGTTTCTTCTTTCACTTTCGTTTGTTTAAGAGAACCAGATTAGCATGCTTTCTATGTATGCTAGTCGTCTTTTCTAAGCAAGGCATATATTTGCATATTAGATCCTAAAATTTTTGTAATAATATTCAATTTCTATAATCAGGGTTACCATCACAAATCGGCTTCAAAGTTATTTAATAGTAAATGTTTATTGCATTGATCGGAGTATTCTTTAACTTGTTGTGCGTCGGAAAATTCGTGATAATACAGTAGTGATTTATCGTCTTAGCATTATACGAAAGTTTGACACACATGTTCATAAGAAAATATAGTGAGAAGAGACACCATAATTTTTACATGGAAAATTTTCACTTAGCCCAATCAAAGCAATCCAGTATATGTTTATAAATATAAGAGTACACTCATCTCTGAAGATAGGAAAAATGTAATTATAATCTTACACTGGAAACTATAATTGTCTTTATAAAACTCAAAAAAATACAATTGTTAGGAAATTTAACAACAACCATAGTCTAACTTCAAGAGTTGCGAGCACTGATCGTCAGCGATCGGTGGTTGGCGGTGACAAGTGATGACATGCACGTGGTGGTCGATGGGGGCTAGCGGCTACGATCGACGGTGGTTTGCGACTACGGAGGCTGGTGGTTACTCATCATGTCTTTTCTCTAGAATAGGATCTGAAACTTAACTTCTTCTTCTCTTTTTCTGCTCTCCCACTAAGTGAAGAAAGTGGTCTATTTATAACTATTATGGGAGAAGTATTTTGGTGTTTTATCGAATAGTTTCCCTAACCACCTAATTGGATGGTACATGTTGATTTCATTATATATGACTTTTTAAGAATTTGAGTGCCTTAATAATATCTAAATTTAGTAATCTTAGGTCTGTTGGATTCCACTCGTCGTGATGCTTAATTCGATTATAAATATGTGAAATTTAGAGTTCATGAGACTATTTAATTGATGATCTAATACTTCTAATTGCTTCAAAAACTTGATCTGGGCCTGGTTGGACGTGAATTGAACCAAATTTAAAATCATTGTATTTGTCTTGTTCAGAAGCGCGGATTTATTATAAGTTTGATGAAATCAGAGATTATATGATCATGAAGTTGTATTTGGAATGTCTCTTTCTCAAAATACTTTGAGATACAGGCATGATGTTAAAAAATTGTTGAAAAACACAAAAAAAAAAAAGAAGCTAATTGTGTATCAAATCGATCTAAAATTGCTGTTAGGAAGACATCAGCGAAGTGGATAACGTCAAGGTAATAAGGACTCATTGATCCACCTAAATCACCTCATATGAACCTTTTGCTCGTGAGTCCACATTTGGGAGAAAATGTTACGTCCGGTCAATTGGACATGTTGTCGACGGCGAGGATCGCATCACACTGTCGGACGCACGATGTAATATGATCTACAACGTCTTTCTGCATGTCCGAACGTAATATTTTTTCCACCTTCGGGGCTAAGTTGTAGCCCGCTACTAATTGAGTTAGACAATGAGGCATTTATCTAGGTGTCACTCAATTCTTATATAACTACGTATTTTACATCTGAATTTTCCTATTTATCGACTGACATACCAAAATGCAAATTAAATTTTAATTAATTCTTATATATATATATATATATGTAATATTTTAGAGGAAGATTGGGACTGAAAAAATAAATTTAAGAAAAGGATGGTGGTGGCATTATAAAAAAATGAGCCTTTAAGGTTTTTGAAACAATTTTAGTCGTTATTCTGATTTAATTTTATTTGCGTTAATATATAATATTTACATTCTTTTGAAAACCAAGAAATTATGTCATTTATAAACATAAATAAACTAAAAAAAACTGAAAAAATAGATTTCAAAATAATAAAATATTAAGATATTTATATGTCATCAACNCATAAAAAAATTAGCCTTTAAAGTTTTTGAAACAATTTTAGTCGTTATTCTGATTTAATTTTATTTGCGTTCATATATAATATTTACATTATTTTGAAAACCAAGAAATTATGTCATTTATAAACAGAAATAAACTAAAAAAAACTGAAAAAATAGATTTCAAAATAATAAAATATTAAGATATTTATATGTCATCAACAAAATAAATATCATAAAATGTTTAACGTGTCAATTTTTTAAAATCATCCCATTTAAATTTGAATATATATTTTTTCCCCACTCACTCCTCACGAAGTTAATGTCTCTCACTTCCATGCGCACTTCAATTAATCAGCTTTTCTATGGGATTCCTACCCTTGGTTGGCTCAATTCCTCTAGCGAAGGTGAAAATAAGCACAAATTATCTACTGAATAATAATAATAATAATACATGAGTAACAATATCTTCGCTACGTCGTGCCATGACACATGTACAATATTCACTCAAAATTTATGTTGAATTCAGATCCGTCATGTAGATCATGCCCAAGATATATAACGTGAAATCCGAGAGCAAGAGAAAAAAAAATAGAGAAGTTTGCCTCGTGCGGGCCGAAAATGGGTGTTTTTTAGCTTTCCCAAATTGATTTTCAATATTCTATTTGATTTTTTTTCATGAAGCTGTATATTTTCTTTATTTTCAAAAACAATTGTAGCACAACAACATACTATCGAAACAGACAAACTAATCAACCATAAGCAAATTTCAAAAAACAATTGATCAGCTACTTGTTCAATATCAATTACTCATTTTATATCCTTTAACTCCCCTAAATAGGAAAGTTTATTCCATACGGACAACGCATGCAGAGATGCATGTGTTTTTTTTTTTAAATGGGGCCCACCGAAATACAATTTTGCTTTGATCGACGGTTGAGATCGGACATAGAATAATTTTTTTGATTGATAAAAATATTAAAAGTTAATATTAATTTTATTGATAAACTCTATAAAAGCAGTAATTGATGATCGGTTACATCATATGTGAATTATTATTAATATTGATGAGAAGGTAGAGTCCATTTTCTTTATTCCTGCTCTCTTTATTTTTATTTTTGGGTCCGTCTTTAAGCAAAGAATGCAGCTTTAGAACACGAAAGGGAGAGAAAGGGGGAGTAGATTTGGCAGAGTGATCGGCGATCCCGATAAAAGAGGTTCTGAATGTTTTGTTGGAGAATGTAAAAGACCTCCCTTTCATCACTTCATTTCTTCTTTTCCCTTCTCTTTGCTACCTTCCCTATTTCTCACTCCACAATTTTATTCTTCTTCTCTCTCTCTCTTTATAAATATCCTTCATCAGATCTTCAACAAATTGAACGGTTCTGATCGGAGCACATTTTATCTATAGAGCTCTTGGTAGGCTTGACTCACATATCGGATAAGCTACAAATGTTGGAGCGCAATGGAGTGAGCCAGCGGAGCGTAGTGGAGCGGAAACATCTATCCAATCGGGGAGTTTCGTTAAGTGTGTTGGGGTGTCGAGGCAACGCTCCCCGTGATACAGTAGAAGAGTAATTTTGTAATTACATATTGTACACTAGAGTTATATATATATGTTGTGTTTGTAATCCTAAGGGGACGTACTGGTTTTTTGTGAGATCAGAAAGCCGCCGCTCTTGCTCCCGAGAATGTAGGTAAATCACTGAACCTCATTAAATTCTTGTGTTCATTCTTGTGTTCGTTGATTCTTGCATTTATTTGCCCTAATTTCTCAACAGCTCTATTAGAATAAATAAAGATACATGGAAGATGACTTAGTAATAACAAACAGTTGGCTCGAGACTGATTTTTTGGTAACGGATGTAGAGGTTGGCCGAACAGAGGTTGATTGACGCGGAGTCAACTCAAGTAGATGCGAATAGACAAGAAAACGATCCGCCTGATATTCATCAATTGCACGACATGAAGTGTCATTTTAGTTTAATTTTTGCCCCTACAAATAGATGGGCATTGAATACTATACTTGTGTTAATCTAAATTTAATGAGGTGTGCTTTTGATGGAGCGGGGAAGAGGGAGGGAGAGAGAGAGAGGAGCATGGATGCACGTTAAAGAATGGATGGATGAAAGGAGTGAGAAAAGAGTGGCACGCGTGACACAGCACGTGCATTCCATGCCGCAGCGAATCATATCCCTTCCGAGTTCACATCGGATCGATCATGAGTTTCTCTCTCCCTCTCTACAACTTTTACTGCAGGTGTAGCTTGTATATTATTAATGAACTTTCTCTCTCTACCTCTCTCTCCTTTGTTCAAAGTAGCTGATCGAAGCAATTAAGGCAGGGGCGGGGGGAATCCCGTGAGATGCTTTATGACTCTCTTTCTTGTTGATCCCACTCCCCTTTTTGTTTCTTCTACAGCTGCCTCTCTCTCTCTCTCTATCTCATCCTCTCCTTCTCTCTCATGATTGTGCTTTTATTTAATATTTATGATTTTAAATTTGCTAAAAAAACTCTTAATATTCAGGAAGCACATGTAATTCCGGTAGCTTCAAAGCCGCCACGATTATATTGAGATTCTTATTGCAAAATAATGATCACTAATGTTTCATTTATTTGCATGTTGGAGCATATTCTCATGTCCAATTCAGATCATTGCTCTCAATCCAATTTTCGGAGAAATATTTCGTCCGAACGTCTGCATGTCCGGACTGCCAACCACCGGCTGCCTTGCAGCCCGCCGATAAGGCGTATGAAGATGTGGCGGCTAGTGGTTGGCCGTACGGATTTGCGATATCTGGATAAAATATTTTTTCCAAATTTTAATCATCTTAAGGGCAGAATGGGCTAACAATAATTTTTGGTGATAGCATGTCTCGATCTTGCTCCCTTCACTGCACTAATGGACAATAATCCAATCTTAATCATCTCATGCACAAAATGATCCGACAAAATATGCCAAGGCTTCATAAGTTTGCTCGAGATGGAATCATATCTGGGCTACTCTGGAGCATGAGATCATTGAGGCTTGTACTACATCATTGAAGGATGTCGATATGCTAGTGGCGACTACTAGTGTTGTTGGTACTGCGATGCAGGAGGACGAACTTGGTATGGGTGAGACTCAATTTTCCTCCTTTAAATGCACTAATAATGGACAAAGCCTCTACAATAGAGCTCATTAGACAAAACCAAGAATTCTCTTCCAAATGAATTGATAAGAATTAATTTCAAATAAAAAAGATTTTATAAATGGGAATACTCTAATATTAAACAGAAAAGTCATCATCTTTAATGAAATATGTGTAGATTTCTTAAATAAAATAAAAATTTTGAGCAGAATTACTCTTAATTGCTTACATATAATATGTCTGTAAGCTTTCAAACCGGAGTAAAATGAGCTGCATACATCAATTTACTGTAATTTCATATAAATTCTAAACATTTTTTTTAATTAATAAAAATAAAAATAAAATCAGAAGGGGCCTACACGAGTATATATATAATTATATAAGTCCAAAACTATAGAGAGAATTTTGACGGATCCTTACTCATCATTAGGGGTGTAAACGAACCGAACAAGAACGAACAGAGCTTGTGTTCGTATTCAGTTCGTTTGAAATTTAGCTTGTTTGAAATAAGCTCGTGTTTGAAATTGTTCGTGAAGTCACTGTTCGTGTTCGTTTCTTAACGAATGAGTCGAGCATGAGCTGTTCGCGAACGACGAACCAGTTTGACATCCCTAATATTAATATTTATAAATAATGTATTATTATTATTATTATTATTAATATTTTATATATTATAATTTATAAAATTTAATTTTTTAAAATATCATAAGTTTTTTTATATAAAATTATTTTAAATTATTTTATATTTCAAACAATAACGATTCAAACACGAATGAACACATCACTGTTCATGTTTGATTCGTTTAACTAACCGAACGAAAAAAATTTGTTCACGTTCGTCTCATTCACTTATAGAATGAATCTAACACGAACTGCTCGTGAACAACAAGCTTTTTTGACCGCCCTACTCAACATTGCTTCGCCAACCGAAAATCCATTAATTTGTTCCATCCTCTTGCCACAAAATTTAATGCCATGGCCTTCTCAGCGCTGATATCTAATTAAAGATATCTAATCATTCTTTTTGTTAGTTTATCAAGATGGCCTAATTATTTCATTGGGGCAATAATTTATCAAATTATTAATGTCATTTAAACTTATAACAATGGAGCAATCATATATCAAATCATTAATCATGCTCAAACTTATAAAAATGGAGACTAATATATACAATTAATTGTANACTTTTCTATGGGATTCCTACCCTCAATTCCTCTAGCGAAGGTGAAAATAAGCAGAAATTATCTACTGAATAATAATAATAATAATAATAATAATAATAATAATAATAATAATGCAGAGTAACAGTATCTTCGCTACGTCGTGGCATGACATGACGCATGTGCAATATTCAATCAAAATCTATGTTGAATTCAGATCCCTCGTGTAGATCATGCCCAAGATATAGAACGTAAAATCCGAGAGCAAGAGAAAAAAAGATAGAGGTTTGCCTCGTGCGGGGCGAAAATGGGTGTTTTTTAGCTTTCCCAAATTGATTTTCAATATTCTATTTGACTTTTTTCATGAAGCTGTATATTTTCTTTATTTCCAAAAACAATTGTAGCACAACAACATACTATCGAAACAGACAAACTAATCAACCATAAGCAAATTTCAAACAACAATTGATCAGCTACTTGTTCAATATCAATTACTCATTTAATATCCTTTAACTCCCCTAAATAGGAAAGTTTATTCCATAAAGACAGCGCATGCAGAGATGCATGTGTTTTTTTTTTTTTAAATGGGGCCCACCAAAGTACAATTTTGCCTTGATCGACGGTTGAAATCGGACATAGAATAATTTTTTTGATTGATAAAAATATTAAAAAGTTAATATTAATTTTATTGATAAACTCTATAAAAGCAGTAATTGATGATCGGTTACATCATATGTGAATTATTATTAATATTGATGAGAAGGTAGAGTCCATTTTCTTTATTCCTGCTCTCTTTATTTTTATTTTTGGGTCCGTCTTTAAGCAAAGAATGCAGCTTTAGAACACGAAAGGGAGAGAAAGGGGGAGTAGATTTGGCAGTGTTCGGCGATCCCGATAAAAGAGGTTCTGAATGTTTTGTTGGAGAACGTAAAAGACCTCCCTTTCATCACTTCATTTCTTCTTTTCCCTTCTCTTTGCTACCTTCCCTATTTCTCACTCTGCAATTTTATTCTTCTTCTCTCTCTTTATAAATATCCTTCATCAGATCTTCCACAAATTGAACGGTTCTGATCGGAGCACGCTTTATCTGATAGAGCTCTTGATAGGTTTGACCCATATACCGGATAAGCGACAAATGTTGGAGCGGAATTGAGCGAGCCAGCGGAGCGTAGTTGAGCGGAAGCATCTATCCATTAGGGGGAGTTTCGTTAGGTGTCTTGGGGTGCCCGGGCAACGCTCTCTGTGGTACGGTACAAGAGTAACTTTGTAATTACATATTGTACACTAGGGTTATACATATATGTTGTATTTGTAAATCCTAAGGGAAAGTACTGGTTTTTCGTGAGATCAGAAAGCCGCCGCTCTTGCTCCCGAGAACGTAGGCAAATTACTGAACCTCATTAAATTCGTATGTTCATTCTTGTGTTCGTTGATTCTTGCATTTATTTGCCCTAATTTCTCAACAGCTCTACTAGAATAAATAAAGATACATGGAAGATGACTTAGTAATAACAAACAGTTGGCTCGAGACTGGTCTTTTGGCAACGGATGTAGAGGTTGGCCGAACAGAGGTTGATTGACGCGGAGTCAACTCAAGTAGATGCCAATTTGACAAGAAAACGATCCGTCTGATATTCATCAATTACACGACATGAAGTATCATTTTAGTTTAATTTTTGCCCCTACAAATAGATGGGCATTGAATACTATACTTGTATTAATCTAAATTTAATGAGGTGTGCTTTTGATGGAGCGGGGAAGAGGGAGAAAGAGAGAGAGAGAGGAGCATGGATGCACGTTAAAGAATGGATGGATGAAAGGAGTGAGAAAAGAGTGGCACGCGTGACACAGCACGTGCATTCCATGCCGCAGCGAATCATATCCCTTCCGAGTTCACATCGGATCGATCATGAGTTTCTCTCTCCCTCTCTATAACTTTTTTCTGCAGGTGTAGCTTATATATTATTAATGAACTTTCTCTCTCTACCTCTCTCTCCTTTGTTCAAAGTAGCTGATCGAAGCAATTAAGGNCACAATTTTATTCTTCTTCTCTCTCTCTCTTTATAAATATCCTTCATCAGATCTTCAACAAATTGAACGGTTCTGATCGGAGCACATTTTATCTATAGAGCTCTTGGTAGGCTTGACTCACATATCGGATAAGCTACAAATGTTGGAGCGCAATGGAGTGAGCCAGCGGAGCGTAGTGGAGCGGAAACATCTATCCAATCGGGGAGTTTCGTTAAGTGTGTTGGGGTGTCGAGGCAACGCTCCCCGTGATACAGTAGAAGAGTAATTTTGTAATTACATATTGTACACTAGAGTTATATATATATGTTGTGTTTGTAATCCTAAGGGGACGTACTGGTTTTTTGTGAGATCAGAAAGCCGCCGCTCTTGCTCCCGAGAATGTAGGTAAATCACTGAACCTCATTAAATTCTTGTGTTCATTCTTGTGTTCGTTGATTCTTGCATTTATTTGCCCTAATTTCTCAACAGCTCTATTAGAATAAATAAAGATACATGGAAGATGACTTAGTAATAACAAACAGTTGGCTCGAGACTGATTTTTTGGTAACGGATGTAGAGGTTGGCCGAACAGAGGTTGATTGACGCGGAGTCAACTCAAGTAGATGCGAATAGACAAGAAAACGATCCGCCTGATATTCATCAATTGCACGACATGAAGTGTCATTTTAGTTTAATTTTTGCCCCTACAAATAGATGGGCATTGAATACTATACTTGTGTTAATCTAAATTTAATGAGGTGTGCTTTTGATGGAGCGGGGAAGAGGGAGGGAGAGAGAGAGAGGAGCATGGATGCACGTTAAAGAATGGATGGATGAAAGGAGTGAGAAAAGAGTGGCACGCGTGACACAGCACGTGCATTCCATGCCGCAGCGAATCATATCCCTTCCGAGTTCACATCGGATCGATCATGAGTTTCTCTCTCCCTCTCTACAACTTTTACTGCAGGTGTAGCTTGTATATTATTAATGAACTTTCTCTCTCTACCTCTCTCTCCTTTGTTCAAAGTAGCTGATCGAAGCAATTAAGGCAGGGGCGGGGGGAATCCCGTGAGATGCTTTATGACTCTCTTTCTTGTTGATCCCACTCCCCTTTTTGTTTCTTCTACAGCTGCCTCTCTCTCTCTCTCTATCTCATCCTCTCCTTCTCTCTCATGATTGTGCTTTTATTTAATATTTATGATTTTAAAATTGCTAAAAAAGGAAGCACATGTAATTCCGGTAGCTTCAAAGCCGCCACGATTATATTGAGATTCTTATTGCAAAATAATGATCACTAATGTTTCATTTATTTGCATGTTGGAGCATATTCTCATGTCCAATTCAGATCATTGCTCTCAATCCAATTTTCGGAGAAATATTTCGTCCGAACGTCTGCATGTCCGGACTGCCAACCACCGGCTGCCTTGCAGCCCGCCGATAAGGCGTATGAAGATGTGGCGGCTAGTGGTTGGCCGTACGGATTTGCGATATCTGGATAAAATATTTTTTCCAAATTTTAATCATCTTAAGGGCAGAATGGGCTAACAATAATTTTTGGTGATAGCAAGTCCCGATCTTGCTCCCTTCACCGCACTAATGGACAATAATCCAATCTTAATCATCTCATGCACAAAATGATCCAACAAAATACGCCAAGGCTTCATAAGTTTGCTCGAGATGGAATCATATCTGGGCTACTCTGGAGCATGAGATCATTGAGGCTNTGTCTCGATCTTGCTCCCTTCACTGCACTAATGGACAATAATCCAATCTTAATCATCTCATGCACAAAATGATCCGACAAAATATGCCAAGGCTTCATAAGTTTGCTCGAGATGGAATCATATCTGGGCTACTCTGGAGCATGAGATCATTGAGGCTTGTACTACATCATTGAAGGATGTCGATATGCTAGTGGCGACTACTAGTGTTGTTGGTACTGCGATGCAGGAGGACGAACTTGGTATGGGTGAGACTCAATTTTCCTCCTTTAAATGCACTAATAATGGACAAAGCCTCTACAATAGAGCTCATTAGACAAAACCAAGAATTCTCTTCCAAATGAATTGATAAGAATTAATTTCAAATAAAAAAGATTTTATAAATGGGAATACTCTAATATTAAACAGAAAAGTCATCATCTTTAATGAAATATGTGTAGATTTCTTAAATAAAATAAAAATTTTGAGCAGAATTACTCTTAATTGCTTACATATAATATGTCTGTAAGCTTTCAAACCGGAGTAAAATGAGCTGCATACATCAATTTACTGTAATTTCATATAAATTCTAAACATTTTTTTTAATTAATAANGTACTACATCATTGAAGGATGTTGATACGCTAGTGGCGACTACTAGTGTTGTTGGTACTGTGATGCAGGAGGGCGGACTTGGTGCGGTTGAGACTCAATTTTGCTCCCCTTAATGCACTAATAATGGACAAAGCCTCTTACAATAGAGCTCATTAGACAAAGCCAAGAATTCTCTTCCAAATGAATTGATAAAAATTCATTTCAAATAAAAATGATTTTATAAATGGGAATACTCTAATATTAAACAGAAAAGTCATCATCTTTAATGAAATATGTGTAGATTTCTTAAATAAAATAAAAATTTTGAGCAGAATTACTCTTAATTGCTTACATATAATATGTCTGTAAGCTTTCAAACCCGAGTAAAATGAGCTGCATACATCAATTTACTGTAATTTCATATAAATTCTAAACATTTTTTTTTTAATTAATAAAAATAAAAATAAAATCAGAAGGGGCCTACACGAGTATATATATAAATATATAAGTCCAAAACTATAGAGATAATTTTGATGGATCCTTACTCATCATTAGGGGTGTAAACGAACCGAACAAGAACGAACAGAGCTTGTGTTCGTATTCAGTTCGTTTGAAATTTAGTTTGTTTGAAATAAGCTCGTGTTTGAAATTGTTCGTGAAGTCACTGTTCGTGTTCGTTTCTTAACGTATGAGCAGAGCATGAGCTGTTCGCGAACGACGAACCAGTTTGACATCCCTAATATTAATATTTATAAATAATGTATTATNGCATGAGCTGTTCGCGAACGACGAACCAGTTTGACATCCCTAATATTAATATTTATAAATAATGTATTATTATTATTATTATTATTATTAATTTTTTATATATTATAATTTATAAAATTTAATTTTTTAAAATATCATAAGTTTTTTTGTATAAAATTATTTTAAATTATTTTATATTTCAAACAATAACGATTTAAACACGAATGAACACATCACTGTTCATGTTTGAATCGTTTAACTAACCGAACGAAAAAAATTTGTTCACGTTCGTCTCATTCACTTATAGAATGAATCTAACACGAACTGTTCGCCAACAACGAGCTTTTTTGACAGCCCTACTCAACATTGCTTCGCCAACCGAAAATCCATTAATTTGTTCCCTCCTCTTGCCAAAAAATTTAATGCCATGGCCTTCTCAGTGCTGATATATAATTAAAGGAATCTAATCATTCTTTTTGTTAGTTTATCAAGATGGCCTAATTATTTCATTGGGGCAATAATATATCAAATTATTAATGTCATTTAAACTTATAACAATGGGGCAATCATATATCAAATCATTAATCATGCTCAAACTTATAAAAATGGAGACTAATATATACAATTAATTGTATTTTTTAAATTATTTAAAAGCCAAGATCTTCTCTAAAGATCTGTCGTCTGCTTCACGTTTCAGATCATCACCACATTTTTATTTGAAAAACTTCGTATTTTTAAGAAGTTTATGCTGGTAAATATATTTTAACCTTTCCTATAAAATATGGTAGCAACTTTAAAACTATATTTTAAATAAGCTGCAATCGCCCCAAACAGACCCTAAAATTGAAAGAATAAAATAATGCTCCTATCTTTAATACATACAAAATCAATATATTTTGTAATGTGACAATAGTAATGGACAAAATTTGTTATTTACATTTACAACACTATGGTGCGAAAAACCTAAGCATAAAAAGATGTATTCGGCTTCTAAAAAGTTAGTGAAACGGATAATTTTGATGTGATGACGAAGGTTTAGGTGTAAGATACGTAAATACANCATTTGTTATTTACATTTACAACACTATGGTGCGAAAAACCTAAGCATAAAAAGATGTATTCGACTTCTAAAAAGTTAGTGAAACGGATAATTTTGATGTGATGACGAAGGTTTAGGTGTAAGATACGTAAATACATAAAAATTATGTCGAATATATGCAAATGCCTCCTATATAATGCTCTTATTAACCTGGCTTGGCCTGAATTGGTCCTTGCCTCATCTAGGAATCTTATTACATGTTGCAAACATACATTATAATTCCTATACTTGCAGCCATATTACAATCAATTGCTGATTCTAAAGTTGGCAGTGAGAAAGGATTTCACTAACATGCATAATGAAAAACATTNCAAAATGCTGCAAACATACATTATAATTCTTATACTTGCAGCCAGATTACAATCAATTGCTGATTCTAAAGTTGGCAGTGAGAAAGGATTTCACTAACATGCATAATGAAAAACATTCCAACTAATTACAAATTTCACCCTATGTAAATAAATAATAAATAAATAATACAGAAAATCTTACAGCCAAGTTTAGAAATCAGAATGGTATATGCAAACCAAGCTGGAATGAGTGATGGGAGTGCGGCAGAGAGGGCATTCAGGCTTCTCGTTGCACCATTCCATGATGCAAGTCCTGAAAAAAAATGACATTTTTTGTTTTCTTACAAGTGAAAATGGATTAAAGAAGCAATCTGAAGAGCATAGTGGTCAGATTTATGTAGCCGGCTCAGATTATCAATTGGTA
Source organism: Phalaenopsis hybrid cultivar (assembly GCA_002079205.1). Classification (NCBI taxonomy): domain Eukaryota; kingdom Viridiplantae; phylum Streptophyta; class Magnoliopsida; order Asparagales; family Orchidaceae; genus Phalaenopsis; species Phalaenopsis hybrid cultivar. Next base: position 72,312 of record JXCR01146711.1, read on the forward strand.
CATGATTTGGTTTAAAATTGATTAAAGAAGCAATCTGAAGAGCATAGTGGTGAGATTTATGTAGCCGGCTCAGATTATCAATTGGTACATGATTTGGTTTAAAATTGCAAAAATAGCCTATGTTGATGCCTAATGTAGTAAGAAAAGGCGAAGCTAACTACCAAATGTCTGAAGTTACCAGGTTTTCATTTTGCTACCATGTTTCTATTTGGCTATAATTTACTTTAATTGAAGAAAAAATTTCATAATCATGTTTTTTAGAGTGTGATGGCAATAATAAATTTATTTTTTTAAATTTTTTCCTAAATTAGAAAGATTTACACACATACCGCTTAATTCTTATGTGTCCACATATTTTAACACCTAANTCCTAAATTAGAAAGATTTACACACATACCGCTTAATTCTTATGTGTCCACATATTTTAACACCTAANAATTAATAAAAATAAAAATAAAATCAGAAGGGGCCTACACGAGTATATATATAATTATATAAGTCCAAAACTATAGAGAGAATTTTGACGGATCCTTACTCATCATTAGGGGTGTAAACGAACCGAACAAGAACGAACAGAGCTTGTGTTCGTATTCAGTTCGTTTGAAATTTAGCTTGTTTGAAATAAGCTCGTGTTTGAAATTGTTCGTGAAGTCACTGTTCGTGTTCGTTTCTTAACGAATGAGTCGAGCATGAGCTGTTCGCGAACGACGAACCAGTTTGACATCCCTAATATTAATATTTATAAATAATGTATTATTATTATTATTATTATTAATTTTTTATATATTATAATTTATAAAATTTAATTTTTTAAAATATCATAAGTTTTTTTGTATAAAATTATTTTAAATTATTTTATATTTCAAACAATAACGATTTAAACACGAATGAACACATCACTGTTCATGTTTGAATCGTTTAACTAACCGAACGAAAAAAATTTGTTCACGTTCGTCTCATTCACTTATAGAATGAATCTAACACGAACTGTTCGCCAACAACGAGCTTTTTTGACAGCCCTACTCAACATTGCTTCGCCAACCGAAAATCCATTAATTTGTTCCCTCCTCTTGCCAAAAAATTTAATGCCATGGCCTTCTCAGTGCTGATATATAATTAAAGGAATCTAATCATTCTTTTTGTTAGTTTATCAAGATGGCCTAATTATTTCATTGGGGCAATAATATATCAAATTATTAATGTCATTTAAACTTATAACAATGGGGCAATCATATATCAAATCATTAATCATGCTCAAACTTATAAAAATGGAGACTAATATATACAATTAATTGTATTTTTTAAATTATTTAAAAGCCAAGATCTTCTCTAAAGATCTGTCGTCTGCTTCACGTTTCAGATCATCACCACATTTTTATTTGAAAAACTTCGTATTTTTAAGAAGTTTATGCTGGTAAATATATTTTAACCTTTCCTATAAAATATGGTAGCAACTTTAAAACTATATTTTAAATAAGCTGCAATCGCCCCAAACAGACCCTAAAATTGAAAGAATAAAATAATGCTCCTATCTTTAATACATACAAAATCAATATATTTTGTAATGTGACAATAGTAATGGACAAAATTTGTTATTTACATTTACAACACTATGGTGCGAAAAACCTAAGCATAAAAAGATGTATTCGGCTTCTAAAAAGTTAGTGAAACGGATAATTTTGATGTGATGACGAAGGTTTAGGTGTAAGATACGTAAATACATAAAAATTATGTCGTATATATGCAAATGCCCCCTATATAATGCTCTTATTAACCTGGCTTGGCCTGAATTGGTCCTTGCCTCATCTAGGAATCTTATTACATGTTGCAAACATACATTATAATTCCTATACTTGCAGCCATATTACAATCAATTGCTGATTCTAAAGTTGGCAGTGAGAAAGGATTTCACTAACATGCATAATGAAAAACATTCCAACTAATTACAAATTTCACCCTATGTAAATAAATAATAAATAAATAATACAGAAAATCTTACAGCCAAGTTTAGAAATCAGAATGGTATATGCAAACCAAGCTGGAATGAGTGATGGGAGTGCGGCAGAGAGGGCATTCAGGCTTCTCGTTGCACCATTCCATGATGCAAGTCCTGAAAAAAAATGACATTTTTTGTTTTCTTACAAGTGAAAATGGATTAAAGAAGCAATCTGAAGAGCATAGTGGTGAGATTTATGTAGCCGGCTCAGATTATCAATTGGTACATGATTTGGTTTAAAATTGCAAAAATAGCCTATGTTGATGCCTAATGTAGTAAGAAAAGGCGAAGCTAACTACCAAATGTCTGAAGTTACCAGGTTTTCATTTTGCTACCATGTTTCTATTTGGCTATAATTTACTTTAATTGAAGAAAAAATTTCATAATCATGTTTTTTAGAGTGTGATGGCAATAATAAATTTATTTTTTTAAATTTTTTCCTAAATTAGAAAGATTTACACACATACCGCTTAATTCTTATGTGTCCACATATTTTAACACCTAAACTTCAATTTTTACATATACATGTCATCTTATTTGTGCTCGAAAAGGTGTATTTTACCTTCTAAAAGTTAAAATAGTTGTATTTTTTATGTGATATGAAAGATTTGGATGACATAAATGTAAAAAAAAAAAGAGTTTGTGTTGAATATGTAAATTAATAGGAATTGGATGGTCGGTATGTAAATGCCCAAAAATTTTATGTACCGTTGTAAATTGGACAGTGTTCAAGTCAAGCAATTAAATTCCTGATAATGCTCGAATTGATAGAAGAGTACAATCAGAGGTGTCTATTTTTAAAATTAAATTTTGAAGTCCACTAATATAAATGAACCCAATCGTCTATAAGCCCGATCGTCTATAAGCAGGATAGAGTTGACAAGGTTCATATACAATTATGTGTAAAATACTAAACCCAATCCTTTACAAGCAACAAGAAAAGTCTAAGGGATCAAATTAAGTAGTTGAAACCCTGATGATGGCTGTGTTAACTGAACATCTCAACCGAAGGGATTAATTTCAAATCAACCTCTAACATCTTTTAAATACTCTCTATTTCCGCGATACTTTGACAACAAATTTAACATATAGCTGCAGTCGTTCCAAACGAATCGTTAATTATGCCCGAGAAACACTATAAAATTCCTGATTCATGTAACAATCGCACTTCAAATCTATCACTCTGAAAACATGCAATCATAAAATATTCAGCTATTGGTTTAAGCTATGCATGCTTTGAAAGATGCACATCATGAAAAAAATACATAAAAACTCAAATATGAAAACTAAAAGCAATAAAGATGATTCTAGTTAGGGGCACTTACATACCACCCAATTCTTACACATTTATACTAACACCTAAACTTTTAGTTTTAACATTTATACCACCCAAATTTGTGGCATTACGTAAAAATTATCACTATTTTAACATTAAAATAGTGAAATAAACATTTTCATGTATAGATAAGGTGACATATATGTAAAAATTAATGTTTAGGTGCTGGATAGGTAAATACAGTGGAGTTCAGTGGTATGTATGTAAATCTTCCTTCGAGTTTTTATGGGAAGAGAGAGAAAATACCAGCAAAATACATGACCACAAGTTGTGGCTGTGGGATGTTGGCGAGTACTTAAGCAGAGAGTGCATTTGCTGATGCTCACTGGTGGTTGAGACTGTAACAATAAATTGAAAACTTCAATGAAACATACATCATCAACAACAACAACAACAACAACAACAAAGAAGCCTTAGTACCACTAGTTGTGTCCTATTTAGTGTCATATTTTCATTTAGTTCTAATAAATTAAGATCAATTTTTATACAATAAGCCCAATAAAGCATACATCATACAGAATAAATTTCAAATATATGAAACATTTGGGATACTTTGAAGTTGTACAAATGCAAACATAGAAATGGATAATCGAAAAGTCAAAATTGTGTATTACAATAGAGAGACAACAACAACAACAAAGCCTTAATCCCACCATGTGGGGTCGGCTACTTGAATCCTTTTTCTCCATTGTGTCCAATTTAGTGTCATATTTTCATTTGGTTCTGATAAACTAAGATCATTTTTTATACAATAAGCCCAACCTCTGCCATTCTTAACACAAGTTAAATTTAAAACATCTACTCTCCTAATCGAACCATCAGATGGTTAAATAAATTTTAGGTTTAGGGTTTGGATTTGTTTAATGTTACTAGTATGATGCGATGCATATAAATCACAACAGGAATTTTCAGAAATCAAAGATAAAAAAATCACTAAATAAGCGAACAACAAATTGTTTTCTTTATATGGTAAATATGAGAATTGGTAGTCAAGTAAAAATGTGATGATTGAATGGATCCAAACAAAATCGATGAGGTCGAAATACATAAAATCATGAAGCAATAAACACCACAAATAGATTTTCAACTATGCCAAACATAAACAAAATCAAATGTACTAACAAGACAATAACAAATTATATAAATGAAATAAGATTAAGGAATGAAAGTAGGGGTGTAAATGAGTTGAGTTTGAGTGAGTCTAGTATTTATTATATTCGGTGCGTTCGAAAATTTTGTTATTCAAAATTGGTTGGTTTTCAAAATAGTTGGTGAATAACATGTTTGTATTTAGCTCGATTCAAATTCATTTTAGTTGTGACTTGAATTCACTCAAAAGATAGCCCAAATGATTTAAAAAAATCATATTTTTTACCATTTTTTTTAAATACAACAAATAAAATCAATATAAAATAATTAAAATAAAAAATATTCATTTAATTATTTAATTAATTTTAGCTAAACATAGCTAAGTATAATTGCTCAAATGTCCGTCTGTGTTTGACTCATTTATAAGTCAGGTTCAAAATAAGTTTTCTTGTTCAGCTGAGTTTCTTGACAAACAAATCCAACACGAGCTACTTAGAAAGTCAAAATCGTGTTATTTACAAATGATGAGTTTTTCTAACAGCCCTAAAAGAAAGTACCAAACCTATAAAACCAAACCACAAGTTGTTACAAGAAGATAACCTTCCTCAAAATTATATAATTAGATTTGTATCACACTTAAATGAAACCACACATCCAATTTGCACACACATAAATTGCTCGCCTTAGAACATACATTTATAGACTTATCATCACTAAACTAATCGATATAATTGGCATAAGATCATCTCAATCTTAGTTTAAAATTAATCCAAAAACATAAAAACCAATTTACATGTTATCTCAAATTAAAAGGACTTACTCTTAGGTTCAGCAGGTTTCAAAATTACCTTCCTCAGTCTTAAAAGCACTCTTATTAAACCTCTCAAAATTATTTGAACATGTACAAGATTGCTCCATAAGAAGAGAGTGAGAGGAAGGATAGAAGTTGCTATAGATTAGAACACAAATTAAGAAAATTTACATACATACCGCACAATTCTTAAGCATTGACATATCAAACACCCAAACTTCTATGTATACATTCATAACACTTTGGTATTGGAGGGTGTATTAGACTTTTGAAAAGTGGTATTAGTGTTTTTTATAATGTGATATTGAAGATTTGACCGCTATGTATGTAAATATGGAAGCATGGGTGTGAGAAATGTAAATACATAAGAATTGTGTACTGTGTAAATAAATGCCCCTAAAGAGTAATTAGAAAGTAATTCAGCGTTTCATATATTCTCCAGTTCAAAGATGTCTAGTTATTAGAACATCAAATAGAATAACAGATTTCAGTTTTGATCAACTACGAAGAAATTATAAAAAAAAGCCACCAAATATTATTGCGAAGAGAAAAAAAAAAGTTGGGGGTGGGGGCGGGATTTACATACACTACACAACAATTCTTATGTATTTATCTATTTAACACCTAAAGTTTGATATTTACATTTATTTGGGGTTATAAGTCTAAGCATGAAAAGTTATATTTCACTTTAAAGTTAGTAATAGTGGTATTTTTTTATGTGATCATAAGGATTCGAGTGGTCTGCATGTGAATATGAAAAGTTATGGCATGCATTACCTCTGAAGTAGTTAAAGAATCAGTGCCCAGGCTACCCATCTTAATAGTAGCATCAGTGATTAGGTTTCCATCTTCATTCAAAACTGGCAATCCTCGTCCTGCAGGTAACAATATGCACAAAGAAACATCAAGGCTTCAATTTACAGCGCTTCTCCATTTATAGAAGCTCTTTTAAAAATAATTTTAAAATAAATAGCGATATAACATTACAGTTATTTACATTATAACCTGTTTGAATTAAATTTTTTGATAAATTATTAAACGCAACTTTTCAAAGGCAAAATACTAAAATATCCTTTAAAGAACAGACGACAGGCGCAAACTCTATCACACGGTCTCCTTCCTCTTCCACCGACATAGACTGTGCTGCCAAGGAGGGTTTTATCAGCGGCGATGTAATGGAGGTGGAGGGCGCCGGAAGCTTATTCTTGGACGGGATAGTTCTCCGCCGACAATGAGTTCTGTTGGGAGGGCAAGGCAGCGGGGTCATTGAAGAGGCTGCATGTGATAATTGTTGGAATTTGCGATGGCCGGCGTCATGATCCATGTCCTCAACTTTGTCGACCATAAGACGAACACCGGAAAGAGAAGCACGACAAGGAACATTTGATCTGCCACTATGACGGCTTTGGGTTTTTTCAACCTTTCACTTTTTGAATGATCCAAACGCAATCCAAAACTCCGAAACATAAGGTCCTCATGATCTGAAAACGGTGAATATCGCCGTTCCGGTAGAAGCACTTATCTCGAAGTTCGTTCGCCAAATGAACGACGGGCGTTCTCTCGGTGTTCTCGGCGACGGAATGGAGGCAAGGCACACTCTCATTCGAAGCCTAAATTTCTCAAGAATACACTGTAGGTGGTAAAGAGTCCAGTAGCTCTAGAATCACAACTTGAATGTTTATTTATAAATATCACATATTACATATTATATATATATATATAT
>JXCR01146712.1:15500-36184 GCA_002079205.1 Phalaenopsis hybrid cultivar
TTTTCCTAGTTTATTTGATTGAGCCTCATCCTCAAGTCTTGTGTTTATCCCTCAGGATAGATATATGATTTGAGGTAGAGCGCTCTTTCATTTAAACTGTGAAAAATATGAGGTCAGNCCCCCCAAAACAACCTCTCTTTCTTTTTTGTGCCGACATTATACTGATATTTTTATAATCTTGTCATTTGACCACCTGCATGCAGGTAGTGTTTCTTTATCTGCACAAGCTCAACTTGTTTATATTCTATTTTAAAATTAGCACTTCCATTTGAAATGATAGTGTCAACAAAATTCTTCCATAAGTATAATAGTTGGACAAACATTTTATTTCAGAGTGAGATGACTAACTTGAGCTCAGGATTTAGGACTCCATATGACTGTTAATATTAATGACAGGTGCATCCTAGGCATCTTCAGTTATTATAACGAACTAATCCATCAAATCCAAAAATTGAATAGAAGAGAAACGATTGCGAGCAGTTCAACGGAACTTTCTCCAAAGAATGAACATTAAAGTCAGGATCTTCCTTCAACCCAACCTCAACCGGGAAGGGTAGATGAAGGGCATTGATGCCGGACTAACAGGCTTGTCGATAAGAGTATTTGGCCTTCTGTTCGTATTTTTAATTCTATAGTAGGCTTCATTCTTATCCCACTTGATTCTTTGCGTTACTTTCACGGAGATTTCTATTGGATGTGCTGGTCCTATGACGACTTATGTAAGTAGGTTCAACCTTCGAGTTTGCTTTGTGTGCTTATTCGAGAATCTCTTGCCATTTTATTTTCTTGCACTTTTTTGACATGTAGTTGTTACTTTGATAATTGTTACTTTATCTTATTGACCCTTAAGATCTAGCCATCTATTTAATAAAAAATATAATTAATTATTGCTTGCTCAGCCATATATTCTATAACTATTATAAAGGCAATATAGGAATAAACTTTTCACACTGCTTTGAAAGCACATGATTTTCTTAAAATTATTTTACGACAGATAGAACTGTGTACGATATACTAAAATTATTTTTACGACAGATAGAACTGTGTACGATATACTGTGAAAAGTAAATAGCTCAGTTCAGCTTGTGAAGTTAAGAAACCTCTATAAATAAATAAGTGCAAAATGGATACGCTTAAAAAAAATAATAATGCAAATATTTCACGATGGCTTTTATTGCAACTGATTTATCACCTGTAAGCCCCATGACACTTTTCTAAGAGGTTTAAAAACAAAAGCCGATCTGAATTTGTAGTACTTTTCTGGTGTTCCATGTTGTTTATGCTAAATATTAGATTGATCTATCTACTCTTATATGTTGTAAAAGCTTAGAGAATTGAGGATAATATAAGGTGGCCCGTAGGGAGTCCAAGAAAATATTTAAGATGCTAAGAATTCTGTTTTTAGTGAGAACAGTAAGATTTATAAGGAGGTTTTAAAGGGCACTTTAACCTTAAGCAAAATTTTTCTAATTAAGCTCTTCTAAATCTTCTAATGTTCATTCGCATAGTCTCATCATAAAATTGAAGTTCAAATACTTCTGTGATAAGAACTCCCAACATATGATCAATATAATGACAATCTAAATATAAATAGTAGGATTAGTAGTATCAAAGCAATGAAAAATAATATTTTCGTAGAGTACCAGCTAGCAAGTAGGAAATAAATTAATAATTACAACCATAAAACATACAATTTGGTTTACTAAACTTCAAGTAAAAGCTACAGAGTTAGCTTCTTCTTCAAGCTTATACATATAGAATACGTTATATACTATTAGTATAAAAACTTCTAAGTTTGCTAAGGAATGAACTAAAATGTGAAAGCTTAAATTATAAGCTTCTACTATAGAAATACCAGATTCACTTAATATGTATGGGCAATCAAGATAGATGATAGTAGGTATTATGAAATTTAGTTCTAAATTTACTAGTAATAATATTGAGTTTTTAGCAACAATAAATTATAGAAGAAAAATGATTATACTTTTCTTTAAAACAAGTCTTTTATCCTTTAAAATCAAATATGGAGATTCAAATTTTTTGACTTGATACTTCTTAAAATCTCACCCAAATAATTAACTCTTAAATACGCTTGAATGATTTCTTGCCTATAACAGGCTTATGAGCATTGACTGTATTTGGTCTATTGGGAGATGTGTTTAGGAATATCGTAAATTTCTCTTGCGTATACATTGATGATATCCTAATATTTTTCCGTACAAAAGAACAATATTTTTCTCACCTCTATATAACTTTAAATTATTTGAAGCTCACGGTCTTGTTATATCAAAGAAGAATATGGTTTTATGCTCTCAATATTTTGAAGGTACATAAATAGGAAAGGGAAAGATCAAATTACAACCACATATATCAAATAAAATTTTAGATGCCTCACAAACTAGAAGATTTGAAAGTTTTGATAAATTTCTTTGGATTGTTAAACTATGCTCGGCGATATATAAAAGATCTTTAGAAATACTCTAAACCTAAAATTCTTGTTGGAAATTTTTCAAGAGAAGAGGGAGATTTGAATTGTTGAAAATTTTGAAGAGAAGGAGAGTTTTATTATTAAGTTTTGCTTAGTAGTTTTCAGCTTATATGACAACAAGAAGTTATGCCTATTTATAGACATGCGAGACTAAATTTAGAATCTTCTAAACCCTTACAATTATTTCTAGAAAAACATACGGTAGATTCTTTCTATTTAAATATTTTAGTTTATTCTCATTTAATACAAATATTCTAGAATGTTCTAGTTAACAATATATAAAATATTCTATAATATTGGAGAAGTAACAACAATCTTATCACTCTTTAATGCGAATTTCAATCACTCTAATCATATTGCGTAACAATTCAAATTTTCCTCTTGGAAGTGTACTTGTTAATGTCTGCTAGTTTTTCTTCAGTTTTGCAATGTTTGAGTTTAATTTCTTGATTTGGTTCAACTTATCTAATGAAATAATATTTGATATCAATATGTTTAGTTCTGCCATGAAATATAAGATTTTTTGTCATTGTTATAGATGATTTCCTATTACAATAGATTTATGTAGTTCTTATTTGTGACTTCCCCATATCTTCTAATATGTATTTTAGCCATAACTTGGCTTGTAGTTGTAGCAGTTGCAATGCTTCAGGTGGTGATTGTGCAACAGTTGTTTGTTTCTTTGATGCCCAAGAAAATATTCCTGAACCCTGTATGAATGCATATCCTAAGGTGCTCTTTATGTCATCCATTGATCCAACCCAATCACTGTCAGTATATCCAATTAGTTTTGAGTTAGGAATGAATTCATACCAGATGCCATAGTCCCTCGTTCCTTGTAGATAGCTAAGAACTCTTTTAGCTACTCCTTGATAAACTTGGATTGGACTTTGCATAAATTTTGAGAGTGGACTTGTTGCATACATGATGTCTAGTCTCGTCGTTGTTAGATAAAGTAAACTCCAATGAGACTTCAATTGAATGTGTTGCCAGGCTTCGATGCATTATCATCTTTCATAAGTGTCTTGTTTCTAGTGGAGTAGCTACTATCTTGTAATTATTCATCTTAAATTTCTTTAAAAGATTTTTTGTATATTTCTGTAGTAAGATGAAGATCTCTCTTTTATTATGAATTACTTCTATCCCAAGAAAATAATGCATCAGGCCTAAATCGATCATCTCGAATGTCTTGTTTAAAATATTTGATCATTTTCTCATTATTTTCTCCATAGATGGGATCATCTACATATTGGGAGACAATGAGAGCGTAGTTCATACCTTGAGTTTTGATGTATAATATTGGCTCACTTTTGCTCCTCCTGAAGCCTTGCCCTATGAAGTAGTTGTCAATTCGACTATACTAAACCCTTGGGGCTTGCTTTAATCCGTACAAAACCTTCTTTAACTTGAGAACTTTGTCTTCTTGACCTTGTAATACAAAGCCGGTTGTTCCACATAGATCTCTTTTTTCAAGTAGCCATTTAGAAATCCATATTTGACATCTAGTTGATATATCTTCTACTTGTTTTGCGCTGCAAGTGCAGCTAATGCTCTGACTGTATGATGTCATGCAACTGGAGCTAATATCTCATTATAATCAACTCCAAATTGTTGTGAGTATCCCTTAGCAACTAGTCTTGCTTTATATTTTTGAATTGATTTATCAAGATTGAGTTCTGTCTTGTAGATCCACTAAACTCAATTACCCCTTTTTCTTGTGGTGAGTCTACTGGCTCTCATGTTTTATTTTCTCAATCATTTTTATTTCTTCTTCCATAGCTTTTCTCCATACTTCTTGCTTTGAGACGTCTTCAAAGCTTTTTGGCTCCATGATTGTCAAGTTACAATGCTCATAGATTTTTGCTAGAAATTTGTTTCTTCTAGGTGGTGATTCTGGAGATGGGTTTGCATCTTGATCTATCTCTTGCATAGGTGCTTATGTTGATAATCCTGGTTGATTATTGGCTTCTTCAACTTGATGTGTTATTGGCGCCATGTTGACACTCATTTCTAGCATCTTCATCAAATTCCACATCTCGCCTAATGATAAGCTTCCGTGTTCTTAAGCTATAGACTCGATATCCTTTAGATTGAGTATTATAGCCTAAGAAAATTTTCTTTTTTTTTCATTTAATTTACTTATTTTTTCTTGTGGAATGTGAACATAACAAATGCATAAAGACTTTTAGATGTCTAGCTGAAGGCTTTCTTCCATTCCAAGCTTTAGTTGGTGTCTTGTCTTTCACGACTTTAGTTGGACATCTATTTAGTAAATAGACTGCAATATATACAACTTCTTCCCAAAATTTTTTTTGGAAGAACCATATCCATTAGTATGATTTTTGCTATTTCCATTATAGTTCTGTTCTTCTTTTCAGAACCTCCATTTTGCTCTGGCGCATATCCAACTGTATGTTGTCGTTCAACGCAGTCATCTTCACGAAATTGATTGAAGTTATTTGAGGTATATTCCTTACCTCTATCACTTCTTAGTGTCTTCAAGTAACAACTGCTTTGTTTTTCAACATAAAACTTGAATTTTTTAAAAATCCTAAATACTTGTGATCGTTCTCGCTAGAAATAGACCCAAGTCATTTCTGTTTAGTTATCAATGAAAATGATGAAATTTCTGTTTTTCTCTAGTGATAGAGTATGCATTGGTCCACAATGTCAGTATGAACAAGTTCTAATGACTCCTTAATTCTCCATGCTTTGCCTGATGGAAATCGTTGTTGATGTTGTTTGCTGAGCAAACGTCCTTCACATACATCATTGATTTCTTTTATTGTAGGGAGATCTTTTATCATGCCTTTTTGGTGGAGAATCTTTGACCCATGGAAATTGAAATGCTCAAGTCACTTGTGCCAAAGCCATGACTCATCTATTTGTGTCTTCATTGCCATTTTATTTATGTATCTTCACTGAATAGGAAAACACCTTCTCTCTTTCATCTTAATCTTTGCAATTTTATGAGATTTGTTCTGCTTGTCGTGTATTGCGCGAACATCTCCCTCAAAATTCAAAGTGTATTCTTTCTCGATCATTTGACTCTCACTGAGTAGATTTTGATCGATGTTTGGGACTAAAAGTATATCATTGATATATCTCTTCTCTTTTCTTGTGTTAAAAACTATGGTGCCTCTTCTTGTTGCCTCCATAAAATCATCATTTCCTATTTTGACTTTTGCTTGATTTTTCATGACTACAAAATATTTCTTCATTTTTTCTTATGTGATTATTACTATTACTATGTATGTACCATGTATCTTTATTCTCTTCTAGTGCAACTTGACAAGCATAGAAAAGATTTTTGTCCTCACTTTTCTCTTATGAGAAATTGACTTGTTGATTTTTTTTTCAATTGACAAATATTTCTGTGCCAAAATTTCTTACAATTTTTTCACCGTGATTTTTCTTTAAACTAATAATCTTTCTCCAAATGACTTTTTCTTTTGCAAATTCCATAGAGGATTTTTGTTACATTTTCCTTGATTATTTTTTAATTTTAAAATTTTCTTGTGAATTTCTGCCACCTTTTGATTTAAGAGACCGCAAATTTGTTTTAGATTGAAAATCATTTTATGTAGTTTTCTCACTTCGCCTATTCAATCTTTTTCATATGCTTCAAGAGAACTCATTAATTCTATTGCTGATGAAGTCTCAAGATCCCTTGATTCTTCAATTGTATAAATTGTTGTATCATTTTTTTTTGTACAAGAAATTAATATCTTTTCTACTATTTCCTTGTCACAAATGGTTGTTCTATAGGATTCATTTGATTAACTTTTTCCTTTATCTTGAAATAGTAATATTTTGCGGTTTCTATATCTTTCATTTTAAGATTTTTAAAATCTTATTTAAGATTTGTAATTTGATGGAGCGTACCTTCTTAGTTTCTTGAAACTCCTACAATAATGTGTCCCACACTTGTTTTATAGTTTTTGTGCCCATGTTTCAAGGAAAGATGTCATTTGTCATTGCTTGTTGTGAAGCAAATAATGCTTGAGAGTCCTTTTGTTAATTCTCTTCAAGTGTCTTTTTTTGATTTGTTGAAAGAGTTGAAATTTATTCTTGAGCATTGAATCCTTCTTCAACGACCTTCCACAAATTTTGAGAGCGAGAATAGGTCTTAATTTTGATGGAAAATCGTAATTTTTTCCATTGAAGATTGGAATCGGGGTAGATAAGCGGTTGGAGTCAGTCATTGTAGAGATATTGAAATAGTAGAACACCCAATGAATACTTGAATGAATCTCTGATAACAATTATTGGAAATTTTTGGAGATAAGAGGAAAATTTGGATTGTTGGAAATTTTAAAGAGGAAGAGAATTTTATTACTAAGTTTTGCTGTGTAGTTTCCAGCCTACATAAAAACTACAAGTTATGCCTATTTATAGACATGAGAGACTAAATCCAAAATCTTCTAAACCCTTATAATTCTTTCTAGGAAAACATAGTCTAGATTCTTCCTACTTAAATATTCTAGAGTATTCTCATTTAATATAATATTCTAGAATCTTCTACTTAACAATATATAGAATGTCCTAGAATATTGGAGAAATAGCATCAATTATCACCTTTATATAACAAATTTTCTTCGATGGGGGCTAGAAACAATCAAGAAAATATATTACTTATTTAGTAGATTAAGAAAAAAATGATAGAACTTTCTTATTAGGTAGATAATAAAGATGTAAGTGTTGGTCTCTAAAATATTTAAAAAAAAGAATAAAATAAAAAAAGAAGCTTTTAACTGCTCCCGCTCCGAAATACAGAACTGATCCCACTCTTCTCATTCTCTCGTATCATTGTACAAATGAAAATTTAAAAAAAATTATGGAGGAGACAAACAAATATTGACGAAAAAAACCACACATGCCTCTCCAACCATAAGTCTTCGCTCTCCTCGTCTCCTTCTTCGCGACCGAGGATAGTGAGGAAACCAACGATTTGTTACAATCTCTAATTCGATTCATTTCGATTCTCGTTCGCCCCCTTTCTTGTTACGACTTGCAAAAACAACATAAAATCTTCCTTAAAGTGCAATATTGTCATATACAATACAAAAATACTGGTATCAACAAGTGAAAAATTATCAACATATCAGGCTGACATTCCGTGCCTCCTAACCGGAGTTGATACAGGGAGGCTATCGAAAATTTGAGTGATTTAGACTTGTAATCACTTTAAAACATTTGAAATTTTGGACTTGTAAAATAGAATAAAATGCGTCTTACTTCAATTTTAAAATAATACGAAAATTTGAGTTTTTAAAATATAGTCTATTAGGATTTTAAAAGTACTCAAGTCTCGGGCTTTTGAGATTTATGCTCATTTGGCTTTAAAATATTTTAAAATTTGGGCTTTTAAATTTAAGCTCGTAGGGTTTAAAAATATTTCAAAATTAAAAATTTTAAATGTTTAAAATCTCACCATCGAACTCGCAACGTGTCTGCTAGCTAACACAAGACTGTGCTGCTTAAAACCTGAAGATTGCATGTGATAATTTCTAAATAAAAGCTCATAGTTTCAAAATAACTAAATCTTTAAGGCGTATACAAGCTTCATGGTTACTCCTAAGTCAAATGCAATGATTTGAAATATATGAATATATTTTGATACTTTTTTTGTACTCTCTTAATTGTGTATGCCTTAGGAGATTCATATAGATAAGAATTAGATACATGATTTCAAAATCTCGTGTCCTAAATTGCAAATCACTACTATGGTTTAAAGATTACACAAGCTTTCAAAATCTCCAAATTTTTTAAGTTATTCAAACATATTAAATATAAAAGTCTTTATGTGCTCCAACCAATGTATTGAATGCTCAAATATTAAGTTCAAGAAAGCAGCGCAAGCTAAATGAGCTGCCTTGTCTATAAGATATGGTTATAAGTCTCATCTAACTAGTTCGATTCTCCTTCTTGTATGGACTAGAGTTGACAAGTCTAGTAAGCTTAATAACGTCCACATCTCAAAGATACAAATTTACAAGTCCAAATCATCAAGTGTAATTCTTCTCATTGTAAGGATAGGAGCCGATAGGACTTGTAACCTAAAAAGAAGAATTTAACTGCCCCTTTCAAATATAAATGTTTTAAATACTTAACACCCCAATAATGACCGTGTAATCGAGTATTTCAACCAGAGTGATCAATCTTTTAAATCAAGATTTTAATGTAGTGAACTAAAACAATAAAATTAAAATTAAATCACTTAAGGTTTAAAGTAAATTCCATCCACCTTCAGCAACAGTTTGTCAAGGGTGAGAAATTTCTAACTGACTTTAGCTCACAAAGAGTTAATGTCATATCAAATCTATCAATATATTCACAATAAAAATAATCGCATGCTAGTAACGATATGACACGAGTTCTCTATTTGCATTGTTTCACCGCTGAATGACACAACAAAGTAGCGGTTACGACTAAAGCCTTCTAACCAAGCTGTTGTCGCCAAATGACACGATTATATTACGATCACGACTGCAACCCGTATGTTCCTCAATGACTTTCTATCTTTTGAGTTGTGAATCGTAAGAGTTCAATTAATTGACACAAAACCTTCTGTTAGCTAAGGTCAACGTAAATTTATCTTTTTAAACAAACATTCACCCCAGATTTACAATGATACCTTAGACGACGCAACCCATGACTGTCATTTTGTTAGGTTGGGTGGACTATCTCCTCTGACTAAGTAAATCAGCGACAATGACAACCCAGGATGATGAAACTATGTGACCTTGATCGCTTCCAGTCTTCATTTCCCTATCATCCGTTTTAAGTTTCAAGTGATGAATTTTAAAGTTTAAATCCAAAGTGTGTCGCTATTATATGTTGAATATTCAATTACTAATTACTAATCTTAATCAAAAGTGCTTTATTGTTATTGAGAGGGGTAATTAATCATAAAGGTTTACGCCTATGGAAAATCTCGAACTCCAGATAAAAAATCATTACAAAATGAGGGCAAAATCTCTGGGTAGTCTCTTATCTACAATCTAATCTGCCCTCTGAAAATTAGACCATCTAAAGCTCTCTCAACACAAAACAAAATAACAATAAATATAGAGAGTTCTCGAGGAGCGGTTAGATTTTTTGGAGCCCACAAGAACCACTTGACATAACCACCTTTCTGACTTCGTGGATAAGTAACTTGGCTTTTTCAGTAAGCCAAATATGGAACTTTCCTTCACCCATAAGTAAGAGGCTTATGGAATATTCTTCTGGGTCCACCACTATTCCTCATGATGGTAATCATTGATATTTAACCTGCGATAACTTTCATGTAATTTTTTATTTTTTGTAGAGAAATTAAAAACATAACAATAATTATTAGGTAGAATTATCCATGTGTATTCTTTCCGTAGTAGTTTCTACAACTAAAGTATAATCATAAAAGTCTCTCTTCTGATTCCAATGCCAATCATCAGTTTGAACTGAAGCTCTCTAATGATCTAAATGGACTTGGAGGGGACAACTAGATAGTCGTCATCTCTCTGATTAGGGGCAAATTTATTCTTACTATATCCGAATGACTCGTAAATTTAGAAGTTCTGCCATTTTCTTATTGATCTGCTGAAATAGTAATATATCTTCTTGATTGAATTTTCTAGTCCCCTTCAAAGAATTTTAGGGTATTTTGAAAGATTTTTTATATGTGGCCTGACATAGTCTAGAAATCTTAAGAATGCTCTCAAAAGTTTTAAAGCTTCTGTAGAGATATAAAATTTTCTTTTAGATATGTGGTTGTAATTTGATCTTCCCCTTTTCTAATTCTGTACATTGAAATTCAATACGCTGAGAACATAAAATTATCTTTTTCTTTGATATTATAAGATCGCGACCTTCAAATAATGTAAAGGCTGTATAGAGGTGAGATAAATGTTCTTTTTTTTATGGAAAAGTATCAGGATATCGTCAATGTATACACGAGAAATTTGAGATATTCATTAACATTATTTATTTTTCTTTGAAACACTTGAGAAGCATTTTGAAACCAAAAGACATTACTATCCATTCTTAATTCGCCAAAACCCAGATTTAAAATTAAATTTGCTAAACCATCTAATATTTTGGATTTTGTTAATTGATTGATCCTTTGAAAGTATCTGTATCTATCAAATTCAACATTATCATTTAATCTTTTATAAGTGAACACCATTCTAGACTGTTCCTCATTTTTTTTTTACCTTTTTTCATTACAATCATAGCAGGACTTCTATGTCTAGATTCTGATTTTTTGGATTAGTCCTAGTTTTAGTAATTGAGCAATATTTATTTTGTATTCTTCGATTTCTCAATTATCATATTTAATATCTCCTCTTTTAATGTTCATGTCATGATTTAAAATTTTGATTTCTTCAAAATTCTCATCATTATTTTATATTTCATAGGATTTTCTCCTATTATTTCCAATTTTTCGAAATTAGAAATAAAATTATTGATACCATTTTGTGTCACTAGTTTTTTCATCTGAGGAGTAAATAAAAGCTTTAAATCAAATGATTCATAATTATTGCAAATTTCATAAGAGTTTATTAAATCATTAGGGATATCATAATGGACTAAAGCGTCATCATGCATATTATCAGAAACATCTTCAGTTTTTTTATTTAATTTACAAGCTCCAGGAAATTCAGAGAGACAATCTTTCATAGGAGAAAGTGTTGTTTCATGGGATAAAACTATTGTTGTAGGCGGTTATTCTTGGTACCACGCAACTAAGAGGACTCCGTGAAAACAAAATGGAAGACAATGGGGGCAGTAGTGGAATGCTTGAAAATGGTGAGATAGTCGTTGGTACCATTAATCCCCCATTGGATTTTTTGAAGAAATTAAGACCTAAGATTAATTTAATGGAAAAAGGATCATCCGGAGGGACAGGACGAATCCATATTTCATCCATAGTATAGGGTTTTGACCATTTGAAGATGTGTCTTTTTAACAGTGTGCTAATTCATCTATAGTTCCATCAAATTGAGCTGTGCGTTTAGGTTTGACAGTTTTAATAATATATATTTCAGGTATTAAAGTAGTAGAATTAGATCCAATATGTATGACTGCAGGAAGTGAAATTTCATGGTCATGAATATTTAGTTTGCAATTACTTGAATGTAATGTAATATTTCTGGATTAGAAATAATAGTTAGTTTTTCAATGCCAGGTTCTAAATCTACATCTTCTCCATTATCAGCTAATCCATGTTTTCATGACAAGTATTTATCATACTTTGGGCACTCATATCCTCTTTTCTTTTGTCATGATCAAATCTTCTAAAATTCTCTTAACTTTTTTTCCATCAAATTTACTTTTTGTTCTAATATCCTTACTCTTTACTCTATAATAGGGTGGGATTTTTTATGTTCAGTTACACCTTTTGGATATGAAATTTTATATTTTTCATGGACACATTTATAGCATGCTTGTGTATAACATTTCTTACATTTATATCTTCTATCAATTGCAGGATACCATTGACAATATTCACATTTTGTTGTCTTCCCCAAGTCCTATTCGCTATTCATGTATACAATCATCAATATTTATATATTGGAATTCTTTATCATCCAAATCGTCCATGAATCTTGTATTACGGGGTCTTCTAGAATATTATTCATAAACTGATATAATACTAACAATCTTATTTTGATAAATACTTCCATACAGACTAACACGTAAACTTGCATGGAAAACATTCACGTTGTTACTTCCAAAAATTACTTGAAAGTATTTATAGTGGTTCGATCACATTAAACATCAATCATCTGATGATACGGTTAGGAAAGTAGACGTTTAAGATGATCTTAATTTATTAGAATTAAATGAAAATATGAGACTAAATAGGACACAATGGAGAAAAATGATTTACGTAGCTCTCCCCATTTAGTGGGGTAAATGTTTGTTATTGTATCTACTCATATATGTATGTTTTTAATTCCAGAGCAATATCTTAGACGTAATCCAGCTGGATNTTTATCATATTTAATATCTCCTCTTTTAATGTTCATGTCATGATTTAAAATTTTGTTTTCTTCAAAATTCTCATCATTATTTTATATTTCATAGGATTTTCTCCTATTATTTCCAATTTTTCTAAATTAGAAATAAAATTATTGATACCATTTTGTGTCANGACTTACTCTGAATGGATGAGAATTGTTGCCCAACTTTTGATACAAATATGGAACTTTATCGAATCTGATCAATCTGATCATATTACTCATTGTGATTGTGTGAAGGTTGCGATGAAGAAATTTGCATTCTTGTTTTATGGAAGAGAAAACATTTCTCGAATCTTTGATTTATTCAAGAAGTTCTATTGAGTTGAATAATAGGTTCAACCACTTAACACATATCATATGCACTTTAACGTATTTATGAAGAATTGAATAGAATTGAATGCACTATTGTCCTTTAGTACTTTTGAACCTAGCAGGCTCAAAAAGAATAAATGACTATTATGAAATTTCTAACTGGCCTCAAAACGCAGGATGAAGGTGTCGAATCACAGATCCTATTTGACTTGGGAGTTACAACTCTGAGGGAAACATATACTAGAGTGTTGCGTACTATTTTGAATTTTCAGGCTTCGTCCGTACAATAACCTAGTGCTCTTGCTAGCCAGAAAAATGCACGTACAGTAAATTTCACTCTCAGGGAAATTACGAAAGTGGAACTCCAAATTTTGGAAATTAAGACTCGAGGGTTGTTTGCTACTACTACCATTAACTTGATCATACGAAAAAAACATATCATAAGTTGCTCAGAAGGAATTAGAAAGTTTCTAGATCACAGTCAACTCACATGATTATTACTAATGAAGCATCTCAAAGTCAAACTCTCTTGATTTTTGCAAATGAATATGCTATATTCATCCAATTTCAGAAATCAGCCAAGAAATCTCTTTCTGTCACTGCCCTTGTTGAGTTAGTTAATAATGATATTTGTCTTATTTTCTCTTCCACACAATGAGTCATTAATTATGGTGTATGACAAGTAATCTAAAATTATTTTTCATTTCATAAACTTCTTTCTTTTGTCACCTTAATAGAGGAATCCACTTCTAATGTTCTTAGTTCTGACACCATTAATATTACACCTACGCTACCAGCAACATCTGTCCTTAGTTTTCCTCAATTTTCTTTTAATTTTGCCTTAGTAATTTTACATGTGCTATTAATTGTTGTATCTTCATCTCTCTTGATCATTATCTTTTTCAAGATATTATGATTAATAAGATTATTGGTAAAGAATGAGGATCATGTTGGGAGGGAAGGGCTATACATTTTGGATAACAAACTACCCGACCCGTGGCCTACTCCAACATCTTAACTCTATTTGAGGTTCATTGTCAATTAGGGCATCCATTATTACAAATATTAAAAAGTTAAACCCGTAGTTTTAGTAATTATCATCTTTAGGTCGTAATCCGTGCCAATTTGCTAAACATCATCGATTAGGGATATAAATTTTGGATAACAAACTACCTTGTTACACGGCCCGTTCCAACACCTTATCTCTATTTGCGGTTCTTTGTCGATTATGGCATCCATCACTAAAAATAATAAAAAGGTTATGCCCTAAATTTTAGCAGTTACCATAATTAGATAGTCGTTNCATTTATTTCACTGAGGTTAACTGTACTTTTTATCTATTGTAAGAAAAGATGACATGCACCATTTTTGATCTGAAACCAATGGTGACCGTTGCAAAGGTTTGAACATTTAGTTGGTGTTTGGTAGCATACTATTAAGGGGATTTAGGGATGGATTTCAATTAAATTTAGCAAAACTCCAAAAGAAAAAAAATGAAAATTAAATTCAAGGCTCCGTTAAATCGAAAATTTTTGCGTTCTATCATTTCTCATCGCTTTTCGTCTCTATTATGACGTAAATCTGAATTTAATAAATCTGAATGAGAGATGAACTTAAAGGATTTATTCTACCATCGACGGAATTCATCTCCTTCGCAGGATTTATTAGATTTACTAAATTCTATTTAAAATAAATCCCGATTGCTGCCAAATACCACCTAACATGAGAACTACCTTTGGGTAGATGTTATTAGATTTTATGGTAAATAAATACAAAACTGTTCTATTTTATTATGGACATTTATAGAGTTGTATTTCTATTTCTTACTCATTTCCGACTAGCGATTCCTTTCCTTTTTGGGGTCCCCCGCCCATAAATGATTTGATCGTCAAAGTCTGTGAATATTCTGGTGGGAGTGTAGTTTATGGAACATTTTTGGTAAATATAACATTTTCTATCTTCATGGTCTCGATAACTTTCTATTTGAAGGGCATCATTTTTTTCTAATTATAATTCTAATTAATAGGACATCCATACCACTCAATTCCTTGTGTATTTACATATCTAACATTTAAACATCAATTTTTACATTTATGGCACCTTACTTGGGTGTTAAAATGTGTATTACACTTTTTGAAAGCTAAAATAGTTGTATTTTTGATGTGATATGAGAGATTTAGGTGGTATAAATGTCAAAAGCAAATTTAGGTGTTTTAGATTTATAAATACATTGGAATTGTGTGGCATATATTTCATTATATAAAGTATTAAATCTATTGGTTGAATATTAGGTAGCTTATCTATTAGAAAACTTGATATTAGATAACCTAATTTGAAGAGATCTAATTACATGATTTTTTCTATATTAGTTATATTTCTAATCTATACAAAGAGGAGTGTATATAAATATGTAATATATACTTTCAATTTTGGAATATGAAGAAAGTTTTTCCATTAGCTAATATAAAAACTCATCATCTAGATTGCTCATTTATTCTGCTTCGTCTGCATCATTTGGATCGCTCGATCGACATCGTTCTACTTGTTAGGTTCATCCGTTCTGTCTGCTTCAACAGGATTAGGACATCTCCCATTTGGATCGCTCGGTCGACATCGTTTTGCTTGTCTAGTTCACCCGTTTTCGTCTGATTTTGCCGCTCTGTTCGTTTGTCTGCTTCATTTACTCGTTTGAGTAACTCATCAAAGACTACAAGATTAGGGCATCGAACGAACGAACGTTAGCTTCGTCATCTTCTGGAACCTCATTATTTAGCTTCATCGTCATTCGGAAGCTTGTTGCTAGGCTTCATTTTCATCGAGAAGTGATTTAGTTTGCATCATCTTCTTCTGCTTTGACTTAGTCTCCAACTTCTTAGTCATGAAGCAGCTCTTCAGCTTCGTCTTTGGCTGTCGTAAAGGAATGGGCTGCACTTTCGTCTCTTGGAGGATTGAGATCGACTGAAGCTTCAACTTCATCTCTGTCAAACATTAGTCAGTGTCGTCGTTTTAAGGAGTCCTGTAAGTTCGATTGGACTTATTGATTTGATGGGATCAATTGGATTGGATTAGTGGATTCAATGAACTTGAATAATTAGTGATAATCATGGTTGTGGAACAACACCTCATTTTGACAAGTTTGGTGGTTAAAATTACAACTTAAAAGTTAAATAACATCAATTATTTTTATTGGGATAAAATTGTGAGACTCCACTTAAGAAGTACATCTCAAGAGAGGCACCTCACTGAGAGTCTCCTAGTTGAAACCAATCAGACTTACTATGAATGGATGAGAATTGTTGCCCAACTTTTTATACAAATATGGAACTCTATCGAATCTGATCCATCTGATCATATTACTCATTGTGATTGTGTGAAGGTTGCGATGAAGAAATTTGCATTCTTGTTTTATGGAAGAGAAAACATATCTCTAATCTTTGATTTATTCAATAAGTTCTATTGAGCTGAATAATAGGGTCAATCACTTAACACATATCATATGCACTTTAACGTATTTATGAAGAATTGAATGCACTATTGCCCTTTAGTACTTTTGAACCTAGTAGGCTCAAAAAGAATAAATGACTATTATGAAATTTATAACTGGCCTCAAAACGCAGGATGAAGGTGTCGAATCATAGATCCTATCTGACTTGGGAGTTACAACTCTGAGGGAAACTTATACTAGAGTGTTGCGTACTATTTTGAGTTTTTAGGCTTCATCCGTACAATAACCTAGTGCTCTTGCTAGCCAGAAAAATGCACGTACAGTAAATTTCACTCTCAGGGAAATTACGAAAGTGGAACTCCAAATTTTGGAAATTAAGGCTCGAGGGTAGTTTGCTATTACTATCATGAACTTGGTCATACGAAAAAAAATATATCATAAGTTGCTCAAAAGGAATTAGAAAGTTTCTAGATCACAGTCAGCTCACATGATTATTACTAATGAAGCATCTCAAAGTCAAACTCTCTTGATTTCTGTAAATGAATATACTATATTCATCCAATTTCAGAAATCAGCCAAGAAATCTCTTTTTGTCACTGCCCTTGTTGAGTTAGTTAATAATGATACTTGTCTTATTTACTCTTTCACACAATGAGTCATTAATTTTGGTGTCTTAGATTATATGACAAGTAATCTAAAATTATTTTCCATTTCAGAAACATCTTTCTTTTGTCACCTTAATAGATGAATCCACTTCTAATGTTCTTAGTTCTGACACCATTAATATTAGACCTACGCTACCAACAACATCTGTCCTGAGTTTTCCTCAATTTTCTTTTAATTTTGCCTTTGTTAGTAATTTTACATGTGCTCTTAATTGTTGTATCTTCATCTCTCATGGTCATTATCTTTTTTAAGATATTATGATTAATAAGATGATTGGTAAAGAATGAGGATCATGTTGGGAGGGAAGGGCTATACATTTTGGATAACAAACTACTTCGACCCGTGGCCTACTCCAGCACCATAACTTTATTTGAGGTTCACTGTCAATTAGGGCATCCATTATTACAAATGCTAAAAAGTTAAACCCGTAGTTTTAGTAATTATCATCTTTAAGTTGTAATCCGTGTCAATTTGCTAAACATCATCGATTAGGGATATAAATTTTGGATAACAAACTACCTTGTCACATGGCCCGTTCCAACACCTTATCTCCATTCACTGTTCTTTGTCGATTAGGACATCCATCACTAAAAATAATAAAAAGGTTATGCCCTAAGTTTTAGCAGTTATCATAATTAGATAGTCGTTTCAATTTGCTAAACACCATCATTTCTCTTATGTTCCTAGAATTAATAAAAGAGTTAATATAGTTTTGAGTTGGTTAATTATGATGTATGGAAACTTTGTCCTGTTTTATCTAATGAATTTCAATATTGTGTCATTTTTGTGGATAATTTTTCTCATATGATTTTACTTTATAAAATCCCGTTCTGAATTATTGTTACAATTTTAATTCTTTCGTACTGAAATTAAAACTCAATTCAATGTTTTTGTTACAATTTTGAAAAGTGACAATCCGAAGAATATTTCTCATCNTGTGATTTTTTAGAAGAGGTATATATGGAGCAAACTACTGGGTTTGTTGCTTAGGGGGAGTCTGGGAAAGTATGCCGGCCTCGGAAGTCACTATATGGATTGATGCAAATCCCTCGAACATGGTTTGGAAGATTTAATCAAGCAATATAAGAATTTGGGATGCATAAAAGTAAAAGTGATCATACTGTATTCTACAAGCAATCTGCTTCTAGGATCATTATGCTGGTGGTTGTATGTTGATGACATTATTTTTACTGGAAGTGATGTGCATTATACTTATCATTAAAATCATATTTTCAAAATCAGATAAATACTAAGGATTTGGGTTCCATGAAGTATTTTTTGAGGATTTAGGTATCAAGGAATAAGAAGGGCATCTTTCTATCTCATTTGAAGTGTGGTTTGAATTTGTTGGCAGAAATAGTAAAATTAGAAGTCAAGCCATGCAATACTTTGATGCTTCATAATCAACAACCTACCAAACGATATAGAAATTGGGAAACATAAACTATCTCAAAGTGACTAGCCCTGACATTGTACATTTAGTTAACTCTATAAGTCACTTAATATCTTCCCCATTATTGGTCAACTCTGTATCAGATACTATGTTACCTCAAAGGAGCCCCCAGAAAAGGGATTTTAGGTCATAATCAGGGGTATAGAAATATTAAATGTTTCTCTGATGCAGATTGGATAATTTCCAAGTTTGATTGAGCATCCATTAATTGATATTGTATTTTTATTGGTGGTAATTTGATCTCATGGAAGATTAAGAAACAAAATGTAATGTCACGATTCAGTGCAGAGTCCAAGTATCGAGCAAGAACAGAAGCTTCAAGTGAATTGATATGGGTCTCCTACTTCTTAATCGAAATAGGTACTAAGATGACATCTCCAACTAAAATTGTGGTTTGATAACGAAGCTGCAATTCTTATTGCTTCAAACGCTGTCTTTCTTGAATGAACGAAGTACTTTGAGATAGATTGTCATTTTGTTCGTGAAAAGATTCAATAAAATTAGATTTCTACCACTAATTAAAATCGGAGAACTAGGGAACATCTTCACAAAGATACTTAATAGAGCAAGGGTCACTTATATCTGTAACATGTTGGGTATGAAAAATATCTATGCTCTAGCTTGAGGGGACGTGTTATGGAAAGTGTTAAATCTAATGGTTGTATGTTGGGTAGCTTGTATATTAGTAAGCTTAATATTAGGTAACCGAATTAGAGAATATCTAAGTACATGATCTTTTATATATTAGATATATTTCTAATCTATAGAAAAATGAGTGTATATGAATATGTAGCATATGCTTTTAATTGTGGACAAAGAAGAAAGTAAGTTTTTCATCACAATATCTAATTGTCCCTATTTAATATAGTGGATTATATTGGAGGATTGATCTTCATCTCATCTAAAAGCTGTCTTTTGTTAANCCTCCATGTAAGACATTTTCGTGGAATGGACATAAATATAGAGCAATTGCCATGGGTTTTCATTATATACTAAAATTACGCTTAATATAGGTGTCTTTTATGCTTTTCAACAAACCATTAGAAGATGACCATTTCTGTTTGTTCCAATCCTATTACATAGTTTTCTCACATAACTGATTCCGTTATTCTTCCTAGAAATTCTCTAATGGAGCTAAATGAGTACATGGTTTCTCCCAAAATGGATGTGATTAAACCCCACTAAATTAAGCTATGAGTGTAGAATATTGAAGCCTTTGTTACTAGTGGGCTGGCTTGTGACTTTTGAGTGTTTCTTGACCTCTGTGGCATAATATTGAAAGGCAGCTTGTACAAATCCGATTCAAAGTACCGAAGGGGTATAGCCTTGGGACTAATTTTACCGGCGTTAGCTTTCTGGTCTTAAATTACATAATGCTATAATGGTTCTTAATTCTATCTTTCAAGTTAAACTGGCATAAACTTTGCTCTTTTTTTTTTTTTTTCGGTTGACAAACACTTTTGGTGAACTCAGAAGTCATACCCTTTGTCTTTTCTAAACTGGACTTTCTCAGAAGTGCTTTTTTTATATTTTGTTTTACTTGTGATTTTCTCGTTGGTAAATTTTGGTTCTGCTTAAATTTATCTGACACAAACTTGTGTGCCATTGCAGACCCCTACTTGAACACAGATGCAGGGACCATGTCTCCTTTTGAACATGGGGAGGTTTTTGTTCTTGATGATGGCGGAGAGGTGGTCATGTGCCTGTTTTATAATGTCATTAAAGCAAAATTTCTTCAATCAATTTTCTTTTATCACTTGTTTATTTAAATTAGGTGTTTAAAGTCTTATATGCTGTATTTATACAATTTAAAGGTTGACTTGGACTTGGGAAACTATGAACGGTTCTTGGATATTACTCTTACTAAGGAAAACAACATCACTACAGGGAAGATATATCAGGCAAGCGAAGTTTATTAAATCAGCCCTTTTGAGAACCTACAATTTTATGCTTAATTAAACTGTAGTAGCTTTCTATCTTGTTTTAGTCTGTTATCAACAAGGAGAGAAGAGGTGACTATCTTGGAAAGACAGTTCAGGTTGTTTTCATTAGGCACTTCTTCACTCAAACAAATATTCATAAAAAATTCTTAGTATCTATGATTTACTGTGGTTATTTTGTTTGTAGGTTGTGCCTCACATAACTGATGCCATAAAGAATTGGATTGAGTCAGTCTCCTCTATTCCGGTTGATGGAAAAGATGGTCCTGCTGATATCTGTGTAATAGAGTTGGGTGGAACTGTAGGTAGGATTTATAAACTCGTAATCATTAACCATGTCAATTAATATGATTCTGCAGAAATTAAAAATATT
>JXCR01146712.1:45912-65252 GCA_002079205.1 Phalaenopsis hybrid cultivar
TTTTCCCCTATGTCCGCACCTTTGACGGGGGTGGGGACATGAGGACATTGTTGAAACTTGAAAATGCAGGGGAAGAGTTGGCAAGGGAGTTCAATCGTGGGAATTTATCGTAAAAAATATCTGTTATTCATTTTTGGTTCTAATAAGAAGTAGTTATTGTGTTACATATGTTTTGTTTTTTTCCCCGTTTTATTCCATGTTTTTTTATATTTTAAGATTTCGATAATTTTTTTGACTTTTTTTGAATAATTCCATTCAGGGATAATACAATAATAATATCAAGTGAATAGCCTATCCTTGCTTTGTTGAACTGTGATTTGTCCCAAATTAGCTGATATTTTATTACTGTTTATTGGCGTTTGAATGTTTTCTATTGCTTGACCTTCTCAATGAGGCACAACTGATCCTAAGACCCTCGGAATGATTAGCCTTTCTCTTTCCATACCATTAGTTTGCTGTTTTTCATAGGTAAATGAATTTGATTACATGCTTTAAGTGACATTTAACTATCTTATTGAATGTAGAAGGGAGCATCGGCGTGACTGTTTCCTATAGTGATTGATAGTAATTTTAGCTAAAGAGGAAGGTGATTTTTTGTAATAGAAGATGGTAGCAGAGGCTACAGTAGTAGAGGTGGATGCTCTGACGGTGGCATTGATACCAACAAAGAGGCAAATGAAATATGTTTTGGTGACCGGTGGAGTTGTGAGTGGTTTAGGGAAGGGTGTGACAGCGAGCAGCATTGGTGTTGTACTCAAAGCTTGTGGCCTTCGCGTTACCTCAATTAAAATAGGTATTACATTGCATACTCTTACTTCTGTGTAGACATCGTGTTGTTATATTATTCTAATTTATTATCCTTTCTTATTTATTAGGATTATGGTGGTTATTGTTTTAGGGTTTTTTAGAATTTTTGTTGGTAGCGTAGAAATGTTCTGTAGATGATGCTACAAACATTTTGATGTATTGGCAGATTTAAGTGTGAGCTAGAGGGACATGTATTTCCCCTTTATATTTATAAATGTTATAAATGAACTTATTTTTTCTTATTTACATTTGTCGTTTAAGTTTGCATGAAGGGATGCCAAAATTGATATGGCACACCAACTCGACTTGAACCCAAATTGAAAAATGTGGGTTTGAGTTGACCAGCCATATTGAAATTGACTCGTTAACCTTAACTTGCCTCGAAATAAACCCAAATTTGACCTAATTAATTATCATGTATATATTAAATTTGGGTCTTGCTCGGGTTAGTTGGGTTGAAGGCGGGTCTGGTCAATTTCGGGTCAAATCCGATTCCGACTCGCGAAGTTGATTTAACACCCCTTCATGCATCTATTATTTTTTTCCTCTCCTCATAATAAACAGTTGAAATTAATTTATTTTCTTAAATTTATTCTTAAGTTTATTTATATGAAGAGTAATCAAAATAAAGAAGTGTATGCTTATAACTTGAATTATAAAATTATAATAAAAAATAAGGGTATTTTTTAAATATTGATATTGTATCCCCTCAAGAAATATTCGGACCTTGCCCATATTTTGATTTTTGATGGTTCTTTTACATGTGTTAAGGGTTGGAAGGGTTTGGTTTATTTATTTATTTTCCCCTAAGTTTTACATTCTTTATTTTTCTCATAGTTTTTATGCATTATTTATAGTTAATACATTGTTCATTCGATCTACACTTCATTTGGTTCAACTTTAATTTGCTATACAGAAGGAAATTCTACCAGAAAAGGGTGGGACGCTATTTGGATGCAAGAATTGAACTTTGTTCTAACTAAAAAAAGAGGGAAACCCTAAGCTATGTTGAAGAAANTGGAAGGAAATTCAACCAGAAAAGGGTGGGATGCTATTTGGATGCAAGAATTGAACTTTTTTCTAATTAAAAAAAGAGGGAAACCCTAAGCTATGTTGAAGAAAGCCGTACTCCAACCTCATCTTATACATTTTTGTGTAGTTTGAGGTTTTTTTAGCTAACAAATGAAGTCATAGGTTTTTGGTTCTATTTTATTCTTATTTAGCTAAGTGGGACTTTAAGTCAAGTTTCCTTGGATATTTTGGTTTGATAATCCATGAAAATACTAGTTATTTTAGGGCCTTTAGACATAAAATAGTTAGTTGGATTTAGAATATGAGTGGTTGATGCATAGTATGTATCACAATACTCGCAAAATTATTTTGTTCAAGATAGAAATTATTGCCGAGAGTTTGAGTAAAAAAGAAAAAAAGAATAATTTCATAAATTGTTTGTGTTAAGGTAATTATTGTTTGGAAACTTATCAAATGTTAGGCTAGTGTCTCAGTTCATATTAAGGTTCTTGAAAGTCCATGGTAGGGAGCATGATTGTAGGCTCAAGTATGGCACATGCAAAATTATACTGGAAAGTAATAACATGATAATTGAAGACATGTAGTAAGATGAATAAATCTTTAAAAATAATTTAATAATTACTATTTTGCGTTGCTTGTATAAACTTTTGAAAAGGGAAACATATCTCAGTAGAAATCATCGACCTCTAATCACTCGGGCCAACAAGAAGCTTAGAAATATTCTTATTAAAAAAATATGTTGAACTAAATAATTTTAGTTCAAACAAAGATAGAATGATAGGTTTTTGATTCGTTAAACTTGAATATCATTCCTAAGGCATGTTATACCATCCACATGACTGAACCATTTACATTGCAATATTGTATATACATTGTCACAAAACTTTGCTAGTTTGCTTCATTGTTAAAAGGTTTCTGACGTAAGAGCTTTCTGCCCACAATATTTTAGCAGCTATAGTACCGCAAAAGCATTACTGTAGCTACTACAGTAAACACGTTCTCCCCTTTTTATTTCATTTCCATTCCATTTCTGATGCTTTCTCATTATAATTCTTTTCCTTCTCTACCTTATTCCTATTCCTCTTCTTGCCTATTGTATCTCTTTCCCATTCCACTATACCTATTTTATCTACTAATCCCCTCTTTAAATAGGTGATATTTTCTGAGGTTAGACGATGAGGTTTTTGGATACTTGTTGATTTCAGCTACTCACTTTAAGGCTTTTTTTCTTTTTGGGGGCTGTATCAGACGACAAAAATGTGCTCCAGCTGTAACACGTTCGAGGTGGTGACGGTCTCCAAGGGTCCGGGAGGTGCTCCGGCTGTAGTTCGACCCTGACGAGACATTTATCCTTTCGAAGCTCGTTCCGACCCTGCTTCCAACAACCGCAAAATACTCGGCGTTGCTGCCATCTTCATTCCTTGTTGATGTTTGACGCTTCCTGCAACTGTTAGCCGCGCCGACACCCTAGTTCTCTCTCCCTACTGTTGCCAATATTCTTACTTGCTACCTTCATTCTTATTGGAGTCTATGTATAATGTCTTTATGTTTGTTGTTATGATTTCATGTTGCAAGAGTCTCATTGGTATCCTTTTAAAATTAGTAATAATAATTGTGTTTTTTCGTGGTGGATTGTATTTTTTTCCTCCTATATAAGTTCCTTAATAGTAATAATCAATTATCGTTCAATAGGATGCTAAAAATCACAGGTAGCCATCAACATGAGATTAGTAAATGGTTTGCACATTAAGGCTTGCCATTTTGTATTCAAACTTTGGAGTGGTGTTTGCACCTTCATGAAATGAGAAGTTGGAATTCATATACTTGAACTTTTTAGTGGAAGTTTATTTTATAGTGAAAATAGATTATGAAGAATTTGTTATATGTGTGAGTTATCCCCTTAACTTAAAGAGTTAACAAATAGATCAAAGGGAAACACAGAGAAAGTCAAAAGAATCTATTGTCCTCTTAGCCCCTTGAGTTTAGTAGAAAAATAGTTTATAAAGAAAAATATATGGGTTCTTGGAGCCTAGAGATCTTTTAGTTTCAGCATTAAAAGCTTGGCTTAATAGAAAATCAATGCCCGAAGAGGCAATTTGATGCTGTTGTGGATAATTGTGTGGATTTGCTTGAATTCGACACATTGATCATACAAATTTTCTTTGATGAACATCATTTGGAGTTTAACTTTTTATCATATGTTGTGTAATTGTAATGTGGATGTATATTTGGAATACCTTTAGTCATACATTTGTGGGCGATTTGTATTTGTCAGTTATTCTCTTACTAAACTAATTACCACTTTTTGAATTGCCGATAGGTTATGACTCATGCAAGTGATTATGATTTGAGAATTATATAGAAAAGGTTCAGGAGGAATCAAAAGTCTGTTATGCCCTGTAGATGGATTTGATACGTGGTTCTGGTTTAGAAACCAGCAAGGAGGTGTTGAATTGTGCGCATATTGAATGATCACTGAATGAGTAATGACAACAGGGAATCCAAGCGGCAAAAATTAAGGCAAAATGTAGTTTGTAATTCGGATAGAAATGTACCCATTTAGATGACATTGAAAGTCATAATTAGGTAAACATAATAATGAAATCAATGAGTGGTTGTTCCTTAATACTAATTGGTGTAGAGGAGGGTAGCAATAATAGATGAATTGTGTGTTTAGGATAAAGGATCCTGAACGAGCATGAAAGGAAGGACGATATGTGGATAACTAGATCTTTAATTCACCATCAACCCCCGTTTTTATTGATTATTTTTGTGCACCTTAATGCTGATTTAAGTAGTTGGGATAAGAACAATTATAAAAAATTATTCTAATTTGAAGNGTTTTGAGAAGTGACAATCTGAAGAATATTTCTCTGCATCTTTTCAGACATACAAAACAAAAAATAGGATGCTTCATTTGTCATTTTGTGTCGATGCTCCATCCCAAAGAAGAGTAGCTAAAAGAGAAAATAGACATTTACTTGAGACAACGAGAGCTCTTTTGTTTCAAACTAATGTTCTCATATACTTGTGGGTTCATGCAATTTCTACTGTATTTTTTTTTTCAATAGGGTGTCTTTTACTATTTATAAGAATTAGATATCCTATCAAGTTTTATTTCCAACCAACTATCGCTTTTCCATTGAACCATCTATATTGGGGTGTATTTGTTTTGCTTGTGACATTCGATCTTAAGTTTTTGAACTAGACCCTAAGTCATTAAGTTGTGCCTTTCTAAGATACTATTGTTTACGAAATGAGTATCAATGTTTTTTTTCCCTCTTAAACAGGTAAATGGTGTTTGTTGATATCACCTTTCATGCACAAATCTCATTTTATTGTGACTCATCACTGCCTAAATTCTCACAAGATTCCAATGAGTTAATATATCTTATCATTAGTTCAACTCAAATTCCACCACCAGTGCCTTAGCTTAAACTACCTATCATCAATGTTTATTTGAGAATACCTCACCCCCTAAATCCTAGTTTGGCACCAGTATCCCCTACGTTAATGGATCTTTCTCTTAGCGATATTGATTTACCGATTGCTCTTCGAAGAGTTAACCGTCAAAGCACCTATCCCATTTTTTCTTGCGTTAACTATGATCGGCACCGGTATCCCCTACGTTAGTGGATCTTTCTCTTAGCGATATTGATTTACCGATTGCTCTTCGAAGAGGTAACCGTCAATGCACCTATCCCATTTTTTCTTGCGTTAACTATGATCAAGTATCTTCAACTTCTTGCTTAATTATTGCTTCTCTTGACTCTGCTGAGGTCCCAGGATTTGTTCACGAAACTCTATCTTACTCTTGGTGGTGTATAGAGATGCTTAATGAAATGATTGCCTTAACTGAAAAAGGAACTTTGGAACCTGTTGAATTACCTTATAACAAGAAGATTGTTGGCTGTAAATGGGTCTTTGCAGTTAAGTTTCATTATGATGGATTTGTAGCTCATCTCAATGCTTAGTTGGTTAAGAGTTATGCTCAAATTTATGGGATTAACCACTTGGACACGTTCTCTCTGGTGGCTAGCTTGACTTTGGTTTTCCTCTTTCTCTCCTTAGCTGCAATGAACAATTGGTCATTGTACTAGTTCGATGTGAATAATGCCTTTTTGCTTGGTGATCTTTTTGAGAGGTATACATGGAGCAAAAACTTGGGTTTGTTGCTCAAGGGGAGTTTGGGAAAATGTGCCGCCTTCAGACGTTACTATATGAATTGAAACAAAGCCCTCATACGTGGTTTTGAAGATTTAGTCAAGTAATATAAGAATTTGGGATGCATAAGAGTAAAGGTGATCATGTTGTATTCTTCAAGCAATTTGCTTCTGAATCATTCTATTGGTTATGTATGTTGATGACATTATTTTTACTAGAAGCGGTGTGCATGAAATTTTATCATTGAAAGCATATCTTCAAAATCAGTTCAATAATAAGGATTTGGGTTCCATGAAGTACTTCTTGGGGATTGAGGTGTTAAGGAACAAGAAGGGTATATTTCTATCTAAACTTTAATGCCTTTCTACATGGTGATTTTTTAGAAGAGGTATATATGGAGCAAACTACTGGGTTTGTTGCTTAGGGGGAGTCTGGGAAAGTATGCCGGCTTCGGAAGTCACTATATGGATTGATGCAAATCCCTCGAGCATGGTTTGGAAGATTTAATCAAGCAATATAAGAATTTGGGATGCATAAAAGTAAAAGTGATCATACTGTATTCTACAAGCAATCTACTTCTGGGATAATTATGCTGGTGGTTTATGTTGATGACATTATTTTTACTGGAAGTGATGTGCATTATACTTATCATTAAAATCATATTTTCAAAATCAGATCAATACTAAGGATTTGGGTTCCATGAAGTATTTTTTGAGGATTTAGGTATCAAGAAATAAGAAGGGCATCTTTCTATCTCATTTGAAGTGTGGTTTGAATTTGTTGGTAGAAATAATAAAATTAGAAGTCAAGCCACGCATTACTTTGATGCTTCATAATCAACAACCTACCAAGGATGGAGAGCTTTTTAATGATCCCAAACGATATAGAAATTGGGAAACATAAACTATCTCAAAGTGACTAGCCCTGACATTGTACATTTAGTTAACTCTATAAGTCACTTAATATCTTCCCCATTATTGGTCAACTCTGTATCAGATACTATGTTACCTCAAAGAAGCCCCCAGAAAAGGGATTTTAGGTCATAATCAGGGGTGTAGAAATATTGAATGTTTCTCTGATGCAGATTGGATAATTTCCAAGTTTGATTGAAGATCCATTAATGGATATTGTATTTTTATTGGTGGTAATTTGATCTCATGGAAGATTAAGAAACAAAATGTAGTGTCACGATTCAGTGCAGAGTCCAAGTATCGAGCAATAACAGAAGCTTCAAGTGAATTGATATGGGTCTCCTACTTCTTAATCAAAATAGGTATTAAGATGATATCTCCAACTAAAATTGTGGTTTGATAACCAAGCTGCAATTCATATTGCTTCAAACGTTGTCTTTCTTGAATGAACAAAGTACTTTGAGATAGATTGTCATTTTGTTCGTGAAAAGATTCAATAAAATTAGATTTCTACCACTAATTAANATAGTGTCACGATTCAGTGCAGAGTCCAAGTATCGAGCAATAACAAAAACTTCAAGTGAATTGATATGGGTTTCCTACTTCTTAATCAAAATAGGTATTAAGATGACATCTCCAACTAAAATTGTGGTTTGATAACCAAGCTGCAATTCATATTGCTTCAAACGCTGTCTTTCTTGAATGAACAAAGTACTTTGAGATATATTGTCATTTTGTTCGTGAAAAGATTCAATAAAATTAGATTTCTACCTCTAATTAAAATTGGAGAACTAGGGAACATCTTCACAAAGACACTAAATAGAGCAAGGGTCACTTATATCTGTAACATGTTGGGTATGAAAAATATCTATGCTCTAGCTTGAGGGGACGTGTTATGGAAAGTGTTAAATCTAATGGTTGTATGTTGGGTAGCTTGTATATTAGTAAGCTTAATATTAGGTAACCGAATTAGAGAATATCTAAGTACATGATCTTTTATATATTAAATATATTTCTAATCTATAGAAAAATGAGTGTATATAAATATGTAGCATATGCTTTCAATTGTGGACAAAGAAGAAAGTAAGTTTTTCATCACAATATCTAAATGTCCCTATTTAATATAGTGGATTATATTGGAGGATTGATCTTCATCTCATCTAAAAGCTGTCTTTTGTTAATTTTCTTTCATTTGTTCATTTTTGCGCTAAATAGTTGGTTTTGATTTTGTATAAAAAAGATGACGTTATTGCTGAAGTGCTATTTTACATTGACTGTTGTAAACCATTGCATTTTAGGTTTAAATTGCAAAAATTCTACTTAAATTTATACAAGGTGTATACTGTAGGTTTCTTTTAGTTGCGTCTCTTCTTTTTTTTTTTTAATTTTCCCTATCATTTTCCAATTTGATAAAATGACTGACCATTTACTGTAAGAGCTGAATTTTGTAGGATTGTTAGACCTCATTAGAGTATTTTTTTTTTTTTACACCTGATAGCTTTAAATATATAGAAAATTTACATTAATACCACTCAATTTCTATATATTTNTAGTAGATAGTTATGCTTAAGTTCTTCTAATAGTTGTTCTGAAATTGTGCTTTGTCTACTTATTTCTTTTTAAAATTGAAGTAAAAATGGATTCTATACTATAAATTAGGTTGTTATTGTTTTTTCTATGTGCATGGTCTTGGAAAGAAATTATGTTGACATGTTTTTGTTTATTTCAGACTATTGTTTCCGTGTCTTCTATTTGTTTCTGCATTTTTTATGCTAGAACTTAAAAACTTTTGAGTATTTTAATAGGATTTTTTTTTACTTCAATAATTTCTAGCTATACTTGCGGACCTATGCTTTCTTTAGTATTCTTACCCTGAGGTTTCTCCAATGGATCATATTATAGCAAACAATGATATTTATTCAAGAATTATTGCTCTTGTTGATTTATTGTGATCTTATCACATCACCATTTGAAAAATTATAAGCTCAAACTTAATTGGTTAATGGATAGTGAGAAGGCAAAGTTCATAAAATTTAATTTTTCATATTTTCAGCAAAGCTTCTAAATAGATTTGTAACAAATTAAAGTCATGTAATAAAATAAATTACAGCAGCGCCATACAATGACGAGGGGGTTGTGCATTCTCTTAGTTCATTGACATTGATATATGGTAACCGGGTGAATGATTGATTACATTACCCCTCAAATGATGTAATTATGATATTTTTTCCATGAAATTTTTCTTAATATGAGAAAAGCATATACTCCTTCCCTTAGTTGATCTTACTTTTTTAATGGGTAAGTGGTGGCCGGAGAATGTGTTCCTGCAAGGAGGGGTCAATGGTTTTTGCTGGTTATGGTTGGATCGTGATGAGAACTTGACAACTACGTTTGGGTAAAAAATGTTGGTGTTGGATGTTACCTAGATGAGGATGGAGCGAGGAAACTATATATTTTCTTCTGCCTTCTTGGTGATGCAAGAGAATGAACATACAGATGGCTTCTCCTTTCGACCATATTGGACAACATTTAAACATAAATAAATTGCCACATAAATATTTGATAGCCTTAATAGACAAGTGAAACTTTCCATGAATGCTTCCAAGTTTAAAATATTTCAAAATTTAAAATACTAATTGTGGAGCAGTCAAATGTCATGACTGAAAAAGAAAAAGAAAAAGAAAACCCTGGAGGCTGGGGTGTGGACCGTGTGGTGGCTGGCCAGAAGAATCATAACTCAGTAGCTTTTGTGTCTTGAATATAAGTCCTATACATTCCTTCATGCTGAATGTCAATCTTTTTATGTCAGCTTGTTTTTGACATGCAATAATGGGGGCTTGAAATGCTTTGTGTGTGTGTGTGTGTGTGTGTGTGTGTGTAAAATAGAGTTATTGGACTGCTAATACTTCTAATTGCTACCAGGTGATGAAAATTTCTGCCTTGTTCATGTGAGCCTCGTACCGGTGCTTAGTGTTGTTGGTGAGCAGGTGATTCCCGCATTTTGCTCTTTTATATTTTCAGAAATATTCCTTTGAGCATAAGCATGCTAATTTTTCTTTTAATTTTTCATAATAACCTATCACTCGGGGTGTTTTTCTTTTATAAATGAGCCTTTTGAAGATTGTAATTACTTTGGCTTGTTTCTACTTAATTTCTCATATCAGAGGTTCTATTTAAGGATGGCGCTCATGTTGAACTTGCTCTAATAAATTTGTCTTATTTATAGAAAACAAAGCCAACACAGCATAGTGTTCGTGAACTAAGAGCATTGGGCCTAACACCTGACCTATTAGCATGTCGTTCTGCCCAAGTAAGCTTGAATTGTTATTCACATAGCTTTGGATATTAAATGGCTAGCATTGTGCACTATTTTGATTTTATTTCTTCTCTTTGTTTAGAATGTTAACCTTTGTTTAATCTTGATATGCATTTTTCCTGTATTGCACAGCATTATTTTCACAGATCTATTTAACTGGTAGTTATATATATATATATGTTATTATTTTCTGGAATTTTCAGCCTTTAATTGAAGGTACCAAGGAAAAACTATCACAATTTTGTCATGTACCGGTGAGTCATGTTAATTATGATTTTTATGAATCTAAATCTAAATTGTTACTAAGTTTTCTATTATCTTCTAGGTTTCAAATATTCTCAATATTCATGATGTTCCTAATATCTGGCATATCCCCCTATTACTTTGGGTGAGTAAGTTTCCAATGTACGTATTTGATTCTGTGCTTCAATTATCAGGTCCATTCACTAAATCTTGTCTTACATGATGTTTGAAATTTAGTAAACCGACAACTAATATGTTTTTATGATGATATCCTAACTTCTCATCCTCCATCTAGAACCAAAATGCTCACGAGGCCATAATGAAGCAACTAAATCTCAGGTAGGTACCCTGCTGAAAATTAAGGGCTTTTTTTGGTACCGATTTTTTTTCCTTGGTTTTTAAAAGTTTGTTTTTTTAGTGTATTTTTTATATCTTTTTTTCGTTTTTAAAAAGAAATTAACATCTTTTTTGAAAACACTCAAAACAGAGTATTTTTAAAAACAATCATATCTTAATTAAATATGCCAAACAAGTTTTGTTTCAAATCAAAATATAAACAAAATAAAATAAAAATAAAAGCAAAATATAAAAAACAAAAGTAACCTCAAACGGCCTTTAAGCTTTTCCTTATTGGTTCATCTTCTATCATATAGTATCTATCTGATTATGCTGCTTTTGGTGCAGCATCTGTAATGCTCCTAATTTTCAGAGTTGGAGAAAGATGGCAGAGTCATACGATAACCTGACTAGTTCTGTCAGTTTTATCAAATTTTCATGTATATTTATTGTACATCCAGTCATGGTTTTCCTCATATAAAATCCCCCCTTTTTTGCAGGTTAAAATTGCTATGGTGGGGAAATACGTTGGACTATCTGATTCTTATCTATCTGTGATCAAGGTTTGTGGATAGCCTTGTATTTGCAACATATTTGTCCTCTCCAGTTATTGTTACTTTTTGAGAACCTAGTTCTGCAACAATTCAAAATTTTTAGTTAATCACTTAGAAAAAGTCATTTCCTTACTTGAGCCTCCTTGATGTGATAAAATTGAGAGTTGCTGTATTGAGGTCGATTAATTTATTTAAATTTGGTCCATACGCTTTCTATTGGCACAAGTTCTCAAAGTTAGTTATCTCTTAACGCTTATGAGAGAGTACTTTAGATCAATAAGGTTACTCAGGCTCAAATTTACACTTAGTTTTTATGTTTATGGATAAATTTTGATTTATGAGGAACGTTTAGGGGATAAAGGTAGATCTAGGTTTCATTTAAACCTGACCCTATTTTATGTTGAATCCATTTAATAATTGGTCAATATTTGCATTCATTGGAAATATATAAATCTTAATTTAATTAGGTGGGTTTGTTATAAAAAAAGATGCTGTCTATAGTTGCGGAGTTTTGTGCCCTCAGAAATGCATGAGCACGGGTAGGTCTCTTCTTCTAGCAGTGTTTTATGCCTATTTCTTGCTTGAACTCGCCAAGTGAAGGAACGGGGCATATCCTAATGCATGAAATTCTCACTATTGGAAGGTCTTGAAAGGGTTTATATAGACAGCCTTTAACTTCACATTATAGGAAGTCTATTTCATTGAATTACTTTTTAGAATTNTGTGTATATATATATATACACATATATATATGTGTATATATATATATATATACACATATATATATACACACACATATATATGTGTATATAGACACACATATATATGTGTATATAGACACACATATATATATGTGTATATATATAGAGACATATATGTGTGTATATATATAGATACATATATGTGTGTATATATATATATACATATATGTGTATATATATATATATACATATATGTGTATATATATATATATGTGTGTGTGTGTGTGTGTGTGTGTGTGTGTGTGTGTGTGTGTGTATATTCTATCTAAAAACAAGAAGAATTCCACAATTGTTTTTTTTATTCCATTAAAAAGCGGTACAATATTCATCGGAGATGCAATTTCCAGACCAAGACATCCATAATCAGAAGAATAAAACTCCCGGACAGACAAAAGAAACAAAAATTAAAAAAAAAATAATACAAACATGTCTGATATTTTTCTCCTTGGACAAACATAATTATCAAAATATGATAATTCATGATGGATTTACTTGTAAGCTGCTGTGAGATCTTCGGTAAAGAAGCTTTTGACATTTAAACTGCAGAGGATGTTGAANTAAAAAACAATTAATACAAACAAGTCTGATATTTTTCTCGTTGGACAAACATAATTATCAAAATATGATAATTCATGATCGATTTACTTGTAAACTGCTGTGAGATCTTCGGTAAAGAAGCTTTTGACATTTAAACTGCAGAGGATGTTGAAAACTACATTGAAGAATTTTTTGATTTATTGGCATCAAGTCGTTACTTAGAAGGCTCCTAAAATTAATTCCAACAAATCTAGAATTTATTACAGCTGGATGATGCTTGTAAGGTTACCTGAAATGGTNATTGATTTATTGGCATCAAGTCGTTACTTAGAAGGCTCCTACAATTAATTCCAACAAATTTAGAATTTATTACAGCTGGATGATGCTTGTAAGGTTACCTGAAATGGTTTCCTGATTTCCACGTGGGATTGACAGTTGGGGCTTTGCTTGTAAGGTTACGAGAAATGGCTCCAAGATTTTTAGGCTATCAATTAGGAATCTATATTGATCATTTGTAGCTTGGAAGTAAGGTTATCAATTTGTTCTTGATTAAGAGATTTAGTAAGGATATCAATAGTTTGATGTTTTATCGGAATGCAGTTCATTTGAATAATTTCTTCTTCAATTTATGTTTTATAAAATGACTATAAATCTCAACATACACAACTCTAGCATGACGAATAATATTCTTAGCAATACTAATAGTAACTTGATTATCACACCTCATAATCGATAGTTATGTAATGCAAACTTCTTCACAATTTTTATTTGTCTTGGCCCCCTAAAATCTGCTCCACTACTATTCTGAGCAATAAATGAGCAATTATCATATATGAATTTATGATGAGTTTAAATTTTGCCTAGTTAACATTAGTGAAGATTTCGGTACTTACGTTAGTTTCTTTCTTGTATAGTAACTTTTTTTCATGGCTCTTTTTAAGTTATATTTGTATTTCATATACAATATCGTAGTACTTCTTTGTAGGACTATTCATAAACTAACAAATAAGATTAACTGGAAAGCAAATATTAAGTTTAGTATGACA
Organism: Phalaenopsis hybrid cultivar; assembly: GCA_002079205.1. Classification (NCBI taxonomy): domain Eukaryota; kingdom Viridiplantae; phylum Streptophyta; class Magnoliopsida; order Asparagales; family Orchidaceae; genus Phalaenopsis; species Phalaenopsis hybrid cultivar. The sequence continues at coordinate 59,620 of JXCR01146712.1, forward strand.
TGGGCAGATTATTTTTCCTACTAAATTCTGTTTCCTTATTCTATCAATTCGGGTTGAATATGATTTAGTCCTAATTTTGTTTAATAGATCTATTTATGTGTTTGTAGGTTTATATCAAAGCATATTAGTTTCTTTTGGTAAGTCCAGCGTGTATTCTGTTATAAGATCGGTACCCCCTTGTTTAATCTTCCTATTTTTATGCGCAGAAAATAATTTAATGTGTCAAGCTTTATTATTTCAATTTTTTTAGCTAGGGCATTGGTAGCCTTGCTGATATCTTTTTCATGATTATCTATATGGCTGAGATTATTAATATATCCAATTAGGATAGAAATTTTAACTTCAATAAATTTATAATAAATAAAGCGTGGTTTGATTATTCTTTATGCCATTCATGCTTTTTTATCAGTATGTTGAACCTATTGAACCAAGCTCTTGGTGATTGTTGTAAACCTTGTGAAGTTTTCTTGACTTTGCAAACTTGGTTCATATTGCTTTACTCTAAAATTTAGACGATATTGCCATATAGATTTTATCTTTTAATTCCCCATTTAGAAAAATATTTTTTCCTTTAAGATCTAGTTGATGGAGCGACCAATTTAAACCTTTAGAAAGAGAAAAAATTATACTGATGGTATATATCTTAGCAATTTGGTCAAAGTTTTCTCTATAATTGATTCCATATTTTTGAATAAAAGCTTTTGCAACTAATCTTGCTTTGTGTCTGTTGACACTTTCATCAGCCTTGCATCACATTGAAGATCCATTTGTATTCTAATAGGTTTCTTCCCTTGGGGAAGATTTGAAAGATTCCACTTACTATTTCTTTCAAGGGCCTGAATTTCTTCATGAACGATATTTCCATTGGGTGATTTTGAGGCGTTTTGATTATTGGAGTTTTGATTATTGGAATTTTTATGCTCGAAAGATTTGTAGTAAATGCATAAAGCTTTGGTGATTGTTGGAACATGAGAGAGGGACTGCCTTAGATCACAGGCTTTTGCTAAGAGTAGCAATGGGACTGCCTTAGATCATTCTCAGAATCGGTATCGCCCTGTCTCCATAAAATGATGTTAGGACTCGTGTCAAACATATGATTAGTTTAAGAGAAATGCTTTTGTTCTATTTTGTTGGTTCAGTCATCCGGAAATACATTCCTTTGTAACTTGCTTGTGTGTGATTTTCAAAGTTTTTGGGGTATTTGAAAAAGTGGGACTAATATTATCATTAACTTCTATTCATATAGAGAGACGATTTCCTCTTCTTGGATGTGATTTTTTGGGAAGAAGACTTAATTTTCGAAGAAGATTGCATACATGATGATGTATTATCTTTTAGTTAGAATGCCAATTACTTATAATGCTGACCCATCAAATAATTTTTATAGTATGGTTCTTTAAACGCATTAAGAGTTTGAAATATGGAGGCATTTCCCATCAATGTTGCAATGTGATCACAGGCCCTAGAATCCATGAATCTTAATTGGGAATTTTTTATTTTGGACACTAAAGGCACTCAAGTCCATACTTTTTTGAGTAATTGCGTAGATGTATATTTTGGAGTCGAATGTTTTGGCTTGAGTTGGATAATCAACAAAACTTAGAGAAGGTTTCTTGGATACCTGTGTTGTCATTGGATCTTGATTAATGAAGGAGGTGGCATTAGAGGAGCTTCTTATCAGGCTTGTCTTATGTCTAACTATCTTCATGGTTTAAACAAAAAACTTTTAAGGACTTGGGAGCCAGAATTAGAAACCTGAGAGGAAGTGGAAGATATAGATGGATGGAGGATGAAGGATGGAGGATGGAGGATGGAGGATGTATTGCTTTTACTACATTATTTTTCCTCATTCCAACAGTTTGAAGGTGTAAAATATTTATATGAATACAAGGTTTAAACTCCAAACCAACGTGCATAGAATAGAAAGGATAAAAAAATAATTAGATGAGAAACAAAAAGAAAGAATTAAATGCAAGAAGAAAAGATATTATTGTCTTTTACATACAAACTTGTGATTATTAAAACATGGTAAATCATGATCTCTTGGTTGCAATACTAAACTCTTTAAATAAATGAAGTTGAACTCTTAAACATTGAGGCGTTTGTTGATGTAACTATTGAAATTTTATCAAGAACTCTAAAATTAACGTGCTCGTAGGGGCCAGTATCTGGATGGGTGATCTATGGAGAATGTACACCAATGGGATAAACCTGTGGTGTCATTAGGCCAAAGCGGACAATATCTCAATGGCTGAGAGTTCAACTTCATTTTACTTAAAAGAGATGCACAATTGACAAAAGTGGTATCAGAGCTATGATGGGACCTTTTGTAATGAAACTTGCGTCATTTTTGGGTTGGTGAGGATGCTGATTGCTTCAAGGAAGACTTTTGTAATACTTGCAAGGTACTTGATTTTTGCCTGTGATTCACTNTTGTTAGGACTCATGCCAAACATATGTTTAGTTTAAGAGAAATGCTTTTGCTCTATTTTGTTGGTTCAGTCATCCGGAAATACATTCCTTTGTAACTTGCTTGTGTGTGATCTTCAAAGTTTTTGGGGTATTTGAAAAAGTGGGACTAATATTATCATTAACTTCTATTCATATAGAGAGACGATTTTTTCTTCTTGGATGTATTTTTTGGGAAGAAGACTTAATTTTCGAAGAAGATTGCATACATGTGATGTATTATCTTTTAGTTAGAATGCCAATTACTTTGATGACCCATCAAATAATTTTTATAGTATTGTTCTTTAAACGCATTAAGAGTTTGAAATATGGAGGCTTTTNGTATCATTAACTTCTATTCATATAGAGAGACGATTTTCTCTTCTTGAATGTATTTTTTGGGAAGAAGACTTAATTTTCGAAGAAGATTGCATACATGATGATGTATTATCTTTTAGTTAGAATGCCAATTACTTACAATGATGACCCATCAAATAATTTTTATAGTATTGTTCTTTAAACGCATTAAGAGTTTGAAATATGGAGGCTTTTCCCATCAATGTTGCAATGTGATCACAGGCCCTAGAGTCCATGGATCTAAATTGTGAATTTTTTATTTTGGACACTAAAGGCACTCAAGTCCATACTTTTTTGAGTAATTGCGCGGATGTATATTTTGGAGTCGAATGTTTTGGCATGAGTTGGATAATCAACAAAACTTAGAGAAGGTTTCTTGGATACCCGTGTTGTCATTGGATCTTGATTAATGGAANTATACTTTTTTGAGTAATTGCGTAGATGTATATTTTGGAGTCGAATGTTTTGGCATGCGTTGGATAATCAACAAAACTTAGAGAAGGTTTCTTGGATACCCGTGTTGTCATTGGATCTTGATTAATGGAAGGAGGTGGCATTAGAGGAGCTTCTTATCAGGCTTGTTTCATGTCTAACCATCTTCATGGTTTAAACAAAAAAAATTTAAGGACTTGGGAGCCAGAATTAGAAACCTGAGAGGAAGTGGAAGATAGAGATGGACGGAGGATGTATTGCTTTACTACATTATTTTTCCTCATTCCAACAGTTTGAAGGTGTAAAATATTTATATGAATACAAGGTTTAAGCTCCAAAGCAACGTGCATAGAATAGAAAGGATAAAAAAATACTTAGATGAGAAACAAAAAGAAAGTATTATATGCAAAAAGAAAAGATATTATTGTCTTTTACATACAAAATTGTGATTATTAAAACATGGTAATCATGATCTCTTGGTTGCAATACTAAACTCCTTAAATAAATGAAGTTGAACTCTTAAACATTGAGGCTCTTGTTGATGTAACTATTGAAATTTTATCAAGGACTCTAAAATTAACGTGCTCGTAAGGGCCAGTAGCTGGATGGGTGATCTATGGCGAATGTACACCAATGAGATAAATCTGTGGTGCCATTAGGCCAAAGCGGACAATATCTCAATGGCTGAGAGTTCAACTTCATTTTACTTAAAGAGATGCACAGTTGACAAAAGTGGTATCAGAGCTTTGATGGGAATTTTTGTAATGAGACTTGTATCATTTTTGGGTTGGAGAGGATGCTGATTGCTTCAAGGAAGACTTTTGTAATACTTGCAAGGTACTTGATTTTTGCCTGTGATTCACTNCTGGTTCAGTCATCCGGAAATACATTCCTTTGTAACTTGCTTGTGTGTGATCTTCAAAGTTTTTGGGGTATTTGAAAAAGTGGGACTAATATTATCATTAACTTCTATTCATATAGAGAGACGATTTTCTCTTCTTGGATGTGATTTTTTGGGAATAAGACTTAATTTTTTAAGAAGATTGCATACATGATGATGTATTATCTTTTAGTTAGAATGCCAATTACTTACAATGATGACAAATAATTTTTATAGTATTGTTCTTTAAACGCATTAAGAGTTTGAAATATGGAGGCTTTTCCCATCAATGTTGCAATGTGATCACAGGCCCTAGAGTCCATGGATCTAAATTGTGAATTTTTTATTTTGGTCACTAAAGGCACTCAAGTTCATACTTTTTTGAGTAATTGCGTAGATGTATATTTTGGAGTCGAATGTTTTGGCTTGAGTTGGATAATCAACAAAACTTAAGAGAAGGTTTCTTGGATACCCGTGTTGTCATTGGATCTTGATTAATGGAAGGAGGTGGCATTAGAGGAGCTTCTTATTAGGTTTGTTTCATGTCTAACTATCTTCATGGTTTAAGCAAAAAACTTTTAAGGACTTGGGAGCTAGAATTAGAAACCTGAGAGGAAGTGGAAGATAGAGATGGATGGAGGATGTAGGATGGAGGATGTATTGCTTTTACTACATTATTTTTCCTCATTCCAACAGTTTGAAGGTGTAAAATATTTATATGAATACAAGGTTTAAACACCAAAGCAACGTGCATAGAATAGAAATGATAAAAAAATACTTAGATGAGAAACAAAAAGAAAGTATTAAATGCAAAAAGAAAAGATATTATTGTCTTTTACATACAAAATTGTGATTATTAAAACATGGTAAATCATGATCTCTTGGTTGCAATACTAAACTCCTTAAATAAATGAAGTTGAACCCTTAAACATTGAGGCTCTTGTTAATGTAACTATTGAAATTTTATCAAGGACTCTAAAATTAACGTGCTCGTAAGGGCCAGTATCTGGATGGGTGATCTATGACGAATGTACACCAATGGGATAGATCTGTGGTGCCATTAGGTCAAAGCGGACAATATCTCAATGGTTGAGAGTTCAATTTCATTTTACTTAAAGAGATGCACAATTGACAAAAGTCGTATCAGAGCTATGATGGGACCTTTTGTAATGAAACTTGTATCATTTTTGGGTTGGAGAGGATGCTGATTTCTTCAAGGAAGACTTTTGTAATACTTGCAAGGTACTTGATTTTTGCCTGTGATTCACTGTTGGCCACTGCATGTGAGTTTACTAGAAATGGCTGAAAGATTTATACATTATCCCGCCTCAAAGTTGTATAATAGGATTTACCATGCTGTACTATATGTTTGAATGCAGGATCTTTTCCGCAATTTTCAAAGCTAATACTAACTAGACTAGCTTGCACCCGTACCTTTAACACATATGTGGTATATTATCCTAGAATTTCCTTGGACTTTCTTGCATGCTTCTTTACTAAAAATTGGTTTTTTTTT
>JXCR01146712.1:75726-107493 GCA_002079205.1 Phalaenopsis hybrid cultivar
AAAAAAAAACATTTAAATGATAATTAAGTAAAACCCAAAATGGTAGATAAAGCTCTCCAAATCCAGCCTCAAAATAGTAATTTTAAAATTCTCAAACAGCTCTCATGTAAACTCGAAGCATTAATCTTATGTCTCAAAATCAGCTAGGAAATCTAGTTCAAGATAATGTGTAAACTCTCCAAAATCAGTTAACAAATAGTCTTTAAAATAGTACATGAATCAGTTGACAAAGCCCTAAAAATCGCAATGTTTAAATCCACCAAACAAAATGTAAAACAGCCTCCAAGGGAGGCATTCGGAAATGAAAGAATATAGACCTGCAAAGAAGCATTCAAGCCCTAAAATAACGATCATATTGAGCCTCATAATATTTTCTTTCGAGTGTCCGAAACATGAAATTAACAAATGAGTATTTAAGATCGATAAGTAAATGGTCATTAGAACCTCACAATATTTGCATTGAAGTGCTTGAAACATAAACCAATAGCTAAGCATTTAAAATTTGCAATAACGTATAATCAAAATAATGTTTATAATTCTCCAAAATTAGTAAGCATGTATGGCCAAAGCAGCATTTTATTCTTCCAAAATCACAAGTTTATAAGGCTCGAAACAACATCCATGTCATTCTAAAACTTTCAATTCAGCAAGTAGGCCTACAAAAAAAACCGAAGTTTATGTGTATTGTAAAAGATAATGCATTTCATTAAACAATTCAGGAACTAATTTAATATCTGTAAACTTCGTAAACATATTCATCAATAAATTCCTCAGCTTCAATTAAAATAGAATTCCTTTCTCCATCAAACAACATTGTTCTATATAAATCGGAGATGAATTCACATAAGCTTTCAACGATGATATTAGAACATGCAACTTGAATTTTGAAGGTGAAAGAAAATATTTCACGAGTAAATTTAACAGAAGTCTATCAAGATCAGGAGAACAAATTTACTTGAGAAAGATTTCCATACCCAAATACAACATGAACATCCCATTGCAGATTTCAAAAATTCTTTGCATTGAACAGTGGGTCCAATTCATTAAATATGAATACGTTTACGAGATGTGAAATTATTTATCGCATGCCAATAATCACAAAATGTCTGGAGATTTTAAGCTAATCTAAAGCCTCTTAGAATAGCTATCATGAATAATAAAAAAAAATAAAAAATAAAAAAATAAAAAAAAACCGATTAGCTATATCAGGGGAATAAAAGAAGCAAAATAAATCATTGAAACCTGTGTTGAGATGCTTCGAGGTGGAAACCGTTAGTTCACCAAGAGAGACATTCCTCGGAGTCCCGCAGCTTGGACGATCGAAAGAGGAAGAAGCAGGCAGCTGGAATTTTGATCGAGCGAGAGGACTGAGCGGAAGGCAAGGAGCCGGGCGGGGCTTCGGTCGAAAGCAGAGGCGAACGGGAGTGGGTTCGAGCGTTCTCGACTCAGAGAGGAGAGGCAAGACTGAAGTCGAGCGGCTTCGGTGCAGTGGAGGGCGAAGCAAGCATTTCAATCGGGCCTTCGATCCAGTCGCAGAGAGGCGAGGGGATTTGACGCAGGGAGGAGGGATCGAGCGGCGAGGAGTGGGTCTTCCTCGGTGCAATGAGGAGACGCGAGAAATGGCGGCGTCTTCNGCAGAGGCGAACGGGAGTGGGTTCGAGCGTTCTCGACTCAGAGAGGAGAGGCAAGACTGAAGTCGAGCGGCTTCGGTGCAGTGGAGGGCGAAGCAAGCATTTCAATCGGGCCTTCGATCCAGTCGCAGAGAGGCGAGGGGATTTGACGCAGGGAGGAGGGATCGAGCGGCGAGGAGTGGGTCTTCCTCGGTGCAATGAGGAGACGCGAGAAATGGCGGCGTCTTCGGCGTAGGAGCAGGGCGCTTCGGTGCGGGAGATCGCGAGTCGAGCGGGGGACTCTAGCGCCGAAGGAAGGAATCGGGCGGGAGGAGGAATAGGCGCAGTGCAGAGAGGGGGAGAAGGCGAGCAGGAGTCCGAGCGCGATCGAGCGGGACCAACCTAAGTATANGTTAGTCATAAAGGCCTTAGTTGGTAACTGCAATAGTGCAAGTTGGCCACAATTACTATAGTTGGAAGCTGTATCAGTAGGAGTTGACCACATAGGCAATAGTTGATTGCTGCATGGTAGTAGTTAGGCACAAGTTGTAGTTGGAAGCTGCAATATCGTTAGTTGGCTATAGAGGTCGTTGTTGGTTACTGCAATAGTGTCTGTTGGACACAGAGGTTGTAGTTGGAAATTGTATCAGTAGTAGTTGGCTACATAGGCTGCAGTTGGTGACTATAATAGTGTCAGTTGACCATAGATGTTGTAGTTGGAAACTGTATCACTAATAGTTGGTCACATATGCCATAGTTGGTGACTGAAATATCATTAATTAGTTACATGGGCCGTAGTCGAAAGTTGTAATAGTAGTAGTTGTCCACATANATCACATCAGAACATAACATGAATTCTGTATTTCACTTTTAAATAGTTATTCTTAGTGGAATTTTTATGTGATATTAAAGGTTTGGATGCTATGTGAGTGTTGCGTGCTATAAAATTTGAGACGGTAGAGTGATATTTTAACATTTTAGCGTTGCACGAAGATCCAACGCACAGATAAATGAAAAGTACTAGGAGATGACAACATGAAAAAATCCNATCAATTGGAACCGCCACTAACAGCAACAACAGCAGCAGCATCATTTCATTTCAGTTTTTCCGCAATGCCTCGAACGGTTGGTCAAGCTGAGATTCCATCAAATATGGTAAGCCCTTTTACAAGTTGAGAAGTAATTTAAGTAAAAAAAGTGTTGCTTATCTAGATGCATGAAAAACCTTCTAATTGCAGCAAATGGGTATTTTTGCAGCTTGTAATTGTTTTGTTATTGCCTTATAATGACAATTCTCGTTGGACTCCTCTGGATGCTTAATACTTGGATGCTAAACGCTTCTTTTCTTTTTCTTCATTCTGATATGAATGCAAGACATGAATCTGAAAGGGAGACATTCTATTAAAAGAATGGGAAGCAGCTTAACGGCCAGAAGCTTTGGATTCAGACTCCTTCATTAATCTGGAGCCGGACTATATTTGACGGTATGCACGGGTATATGCCTCGATGAGCCTGCACTGTGTGCCTGAACTTGAGCATAATAATCTAGGTATAGGAATTTTTTATGACGNTCAGAAGCTTTGGATTCAGACTCTTTCATTAATCTGGAGCCGGACTATATTTGACGGTATGCACGGGTACATGCCTCGATGAGCCTGCACTGTGTGCCTGAACTTGAGCATAATAATCTAGGTATAGGAATTTTTTATGACGGTGATAGCAAGCTGTTCATTTCTTGGTTCTTTTTGCCTCACGTTGGTATTATTGACCATTTCTGGACGATGTTTATGTTATTATTATTTTATTTCATTTTCATCTATAATTGATGGGATTACTCGGAAGCTTGCATTAGCATGCACGTTTCAACAAATGGCCAGGTTCAAATTATTCAGGGCTGCGTGAAACTGAGAAAATAAACTAATAGAGGATTAACAGCGGCAGCGCCATCACTCTTTGCACATTTACAGGCTAAAAAAAGTAACCTTTTGGATTGCAAAATGGAGAAAGATGAGTTGGTGAAGATCCAATTCCTCTCCCTTGTGCAACAAGTACATCAGCAATGTAAGCAAATGAATTTGAATTTATTATTTTTTTGTTGAATAAACTTGTTGGATGTTTGGTTATTGTTTATTTGGAGGCTTAGTTTGAACAATTTTAAATGAGAGAAATATAACACTGTAATCATTAAAATTGATGATATTTAAACACATTGAATGAATTTATTGTAATGGATGAGAAAATTTAAATAAATTTATTTTTAATATGTACAACTATTTTCATCATATTTACGGTCATTTATGGGTTATAGTTATTAAAAGAATTGTCATTTATTTAGCAAGATAAAAATATAGTGTTATCATTCCTTCCAAAAAAATAATAATAATTATAACTTACCTTTTCCCAAAAAAAATATGCATCAAAGTTGATAATATTCATGAAATATTTTTCATTCAGTGCTTGCACAAAAATAATCTAGGCTTGCAAAAGATTATAAAGCCTTTTTTTAATACTCCTTAAAAAAACATAGACACTTTGGCATTTCTTGTCATGTAATTTGAAGTGAAATGTATGTCACAATATAAAGTTAGATACAATATGAATTTATAAAAATTAATGATTATAAACAAAATATTGATTTCTTTTTTATCTCAAATAATTTCTAAACCAATAACTTCTACTCATAAGAACTTGAAAGGTATGTGTATTTAATGTTGAGTAATATGTTTCTATAACTCAGTAAGCGTTGAAAGTGGATTCTGATGCAATAGTAAAAATAGGTATTGAATGTGACATATCTTTAATATCCAAATCTGCACTTAGACAACGCTGAATGAAAAATATTAAAACATGATATTAATTATAAGTCTTTTTTTTGGTTGAGAATATAATTACCTTCTTTCAACTAGAAAGTGTTGGGTAATGTGGAGATCCGGTCTACCAAAATTTAATTAGCTTTCTAATTAAGAATCTCACATACCGCTCGCATACTTTTCCACCTACTGATCGCCTACCACATCCCACCTATTGCTCACCTACATCTCACCTATCACTCTCATGGTTTTTATAAATAGCCTCTTTTGGTTTAAAGGAGAAGCCAAGTCAAGCAAGGTCAAGCCAAGCAAGACCAAGCCAAGTCCTTTTGAGAGCTAAGAGAAAGAAAGAAGAAAATAGAGATTTTTGTGTAATTCCTCGAAGAAATAAAATCCTCTGCAGCTCTGTAGATGTAGGCAAATTTGTCGAACCATGTAAATCTGTGTGTCGCTCTGGTGTTTTTTCTACTCGCAATTTTACTTGTTCAATTTTTCGCTTTATTGCCGTCGTTTTTCACAACAAAAAACAGATTCGAACTTTACATTCTCAATGTTATCACTAATTAAAAAAATTTCAAATATTTCCCTGCTGGTTTTAAAAGACAAATCTCTTAAAGTGAAATTATTATTTTGCCTAAAATGATTAGCAACTTTCTCATTAGAGTTACATGTATTTTCTATAACATTTAAATTTGAGCCATGAGCACTTACATAGTCATAATACAACTCCTGTAGTGACTCATGAATAATAGTAACATACGTCAAAGCTGTATTAGGTAGATAAATCTTTGATAATGCAAGTTTAATCAATTTCATTTTTGATCTACTCAAGCACAATGTTGACCTTATTATTCAGTTAGTTTTTTTCTTAGTTTACATCCAATCTCATCGAGACATAGGACCTCCCTCATAGTGTCACTAGATGATTTAAATGAACACAGATTAGCAACCACTTAAACCTCACATGAGCTAAAACTAATTTAACCTAAAATTAAAATCCATATAAAAAAAATTAAAATAAACTAAATGAAAACAAAGTCAAACATAACCACAATTCAACCAAAGTAAATGTGAGTTAAAAACACTTAATTTTATCATTCAAACCCCATTAAAAGCTTTCACTCAAAATCTATCAAATTTTCTCTCTCATAGGGAGGGGCCTACACTTGTTCTTGAAATATCTTGAAATAGATAGGGCTCACTTCTTGACCAAAACAATCACCCGTCCTCCCATGGGATAACATTCCATGATTGCAAGTTTTTCGATAACAAAACAAGCTAAAAAGGTCTCGAAGCGCTAAACATGCCCGACATAATCATCCCACCCTTTGATGTTACTACACCACACATGGACATGACTATGCCAAAAATGGTGTGGCTATGCCACGACCCCTCTGATGGCATAATCATGCCTCAAGGTGGTGTAAACATGCCACCCCTCTCGATGCGAAGGCGCAATTGTGCCACAAGGTGGTGTGATCACGCCATCGATAGTTCAACTCCTCCCATTCGATTTTGAATTTTCAATGGCTCCATCCTTCAGCCACCGCGGCCTTTAAACCTTATTTTAACCCCTCACTTGCCTCTAGGCAGAAGGATCCACCACCCCCTTTATCTCCTCAGCTTGCTCTTTGATCCACCATAAAATTACCTATATTTATGCACATTTTATGCTCAAATTTTGAGGATATTATGCTTTAATGAGGGTTGTTTTTATGTTTTTGGTTGTAGGTGCAAGAAAATGAGTTTAAGAGTAAAAAAGGAGCAAAAATACATAAAAAAGGAGCAAAATTGGCTAAATTGAAGAAGAGTGTCAAACTAGCTGAACTAGTGCCTAGGCGCTATATGCAGAAATTTGCTGGCGCCTAGGTACGACAATTGGGCATCTTGGCATCATTGTGACTTTCTAGAAGATTCATTGAATGAGTTCAAATTTTGAAGAGATATCTGAAGCAACACTTAATCATTTTTGAAGCGCTATAAATATGGATTAATTTCGAAGGGCTAGGGGTCGGATTTATAGAGTCTCATAGCGTGTGAGTGTGTTAAGTGTGTCAGAAGTTTTTTTTTTGTGAGTCTTTGTTATTTCTAGAGTTTGTGAGTCTTGTAAGTGCAGTTGGAGTCAGATAAGTCAGATAACTTCAAATGAGTGCTTGGGGGAATATTTCAGATAAGTATTTTTATCATTGTCCTTAAGTTGTATACCATGCATCGGAGTTTTATAAATATGCTTTGTTTTTTTATCCCCATGCTTCGTGAGTAGTTTTCTTTTCTTTCTCCTTGCAATATGAAGTAATTAAGTGAGTGATTTTGATTTTGTTTAGAATTTCTTTTATTCCTAAGAACTTTGATAATATTTTTACCAGTCCTTCATTTACTTTACAAATTGGTCACTTGTATTGTTATAACCTGTTGAGGAATGATACACCAAAATAATACGCTGTTTTAAGTACATAGTTTATGCTTATTTTTGGTGATATTACACTTTAAAGAAGGGTATTTTCATGTTTTTGTTGCAGGTGCATCATTTTTAGGTATTTCGAGCAAAAATGACAAAAAGGACGAATTTGGAGCCAAAATAACGAATTTTGGAATTCTGGCGCATGATGCATCGTTTGACAGAGGCTTGGCACATGATGTGCCAGAGATGACTTTTTGCAGATTAAGATGGGTCGAGATGAATTTTGCACAAGTTTTCAAAGGGACACTTGTTCTACACACCTATTGGAGTAATTCAATGCATTTAGACACTTTGGAAGGTTCTTTTATGAAGGGATATGTCTTTTGGATCAAATGACACATCCTTTGAATTTAAAAGAGTTGAATTTTGGAGGGAATTTTGAATTCCTTTTAAAAAGAGATAGCTCAAAATAAAAGAGGAAGATTTCAAGGAGTTGAGGGGGGACGAAAAGGACAAGAAAGTGGGGGTGGTGTGAAAGACAAAGACAGAAGAAGAGAAGATTTTCTTCTAGGTTTGTAAGAGGAGATTGAAGGTGAGAGATTTCTTTTTCATTACACTTCTAAGAGAGAATTGAGTGTGCTTGTAAAGAGAGATAGACTTGAAGAGAACTTCTAGGGTTTTGCTTAGGAAGGATTGCGAGATAAGTTGTGTCTTTTATTTCTTTTATTTTTTAAACTTGTTTTTATATATGAAATTCGTGTTTTGTCGTATCATTCTCATGAATTCTGAGTAGTCTTCTTTATCCTTCACCCTACTTTGAAATATGGTTTTGTGAAGAATTGATTTTGTTTTCTATGATTTTAAATGTTAATAATTTGTGATGATTTGAAATCCGATCTTCATTTACTTTTCAATCTGACTAATTAAAATGTTAAAATATGTTGAGAAACATATGTTCTGAAAAGGGCTATGATTTCTACAACAGTGGGAGAATCACATTTGATTTCATGGGAGAGTATGTCATCCATGGAATTGAGTGCAAATAAAATAGGGAAATGCACTTTATTGGATGCAGAATTGGAGATTTTAGGTGACAGATTAAAATCCCGAATTTGGTTCAGTTGATTGGAAACTAATGCGAGATTGTTAGCCCTTAGGGAAGGGAGTAGTGGAAGCTCTGGAGTGGCAGCCGGTATCCTCCCAGTCTAACCACAGAATTAGGGACCAAACTCTGGATTAGTCAATGTTCTTTATAGCACTTGGAAGAGGGTAAATAATAAAATTACTCCTATTTGACACAAAATAGTTTATATATATATATATATATATATATATATTTGAATCTTCCGTCAACAAAATAATTATTTAATTTTTGTAATTTTACATTTGAAAGTTTAGTTTTTAGTTAGTTAACTTTGTCTTTCAACTATATTTTATATAAAATTTACTTTAGTAGTTAATATTCAAACTTTGCACTTTACTTTTATTTTTGTATTTTTAAATTATAAAATAATTTTAAGAATCTACTTATAGGTTTTTCCAACTTTTCTATGGGATCGATATCTAGGATTCCATTAGGGCCCTTTATTACTTGAGCGATACTTATACTTGCTTTGATTTTAAAGAGGATTTGACAGTTTAAAAAGAGTTTTAAAGTTAAAATGTTTTCATAAAAGGTATTTTTGTTGGGATTATGTTGCATATTTATTGTTATGTCTGCCGTGTGTATATTGTCATTTTAAAAAATATTTGCAAAATTTAAACACTAAATCTACCCGCATCAAGGAACTTATAGACTTAAAAGGGCTATGATTTCTTAACTTGTAAGCATCACATTCTACCTTGGAAAGAGCAGTAGCGATCATCTAATGGGGATTGCAAATAAATAAGAAGATAAACTTTGTTGGGAGTAGAATTATTGTTTCTAGAGTGACAGACTAGATTCTTTCATCAATTTGTTCTAGAAATTGGAACTAAAGATCACTGGTAGGTCCTATAGAGTGGGCACTGTGGGTAATCTAGAAGCGAGAGACTAGAACCTACCCAACACTACTATACATACCGACACCAACTTTAGATTATCCAATATTCTTTGCACAATTTGAAAGAAAGTACAGAAAGATGTATGCTCCTATTTGTCATAATACCACATTTAAGTTTCTGAGCAAATTTTGAAATCCTTCAATGATTAAGAATTATTGGCAAGGAGAAAGTCTATATATATTGTTTTAAGTCATTACATTTACTTTTATTTGCATATTGTAGAATTTAATAAACTTAATTTTCATCTTTAGATAGCTGCTGCATTCTTAAAGTAAATTTTTCTTAAAGTCAAAATTCATGTATTTCATTTTATTGTTTACTTGTTTTCGATTTCTTCGTGTGATCGATACTGGAGTTTTTAGAGAAAACTCTATATTACTTGAAACGATATGTATACTTGTGTAGTACCCCTAGTGAGAAAAATATTTCTTTAATCATATTATATTTGTTCTCACTAGCCGCTAAATATAATTTGGGTCAAGTTTTTGTCATATTAAGAAGTATAAATATCTGCAAACTTGCGGGTCAGGTCAAGTTTTTTGCGTAGTTGTCGGGGAAACGACAGAAAAATGAAACTTTAAAAGAAATATCTTTATTAGGAATTATTTTTGAAACTTTATTTTTGATTGCTAAAAATTTATGTTTTTAATAACTTGAAATTTTCAAAAATTACAAAAAAATTTGCAAAAATCGAAAAAAGAGAAAAAAATAATTTAAATTTTATTTATTGCTTTAGTATTTTATTTTCTAAATTTTACTTTTTGTATGTGAAGTTCAGGATATGAAGGTTTAGTACCCTACGATTTTGAATTAGAGCGAACCATAAGAAACATTCGAAAGCAAAAGCTTCACAATTTTCATGAAATGGTTAACACATCACAAAATAACCATGTAACTTTTGCTATTGAAAACAAGCATGACAATTTACAAAGAGCTTTAAGGGACTATGCTAACCCTATGACAGATGAATTCACTTAAGTATTCAAATCCCTGTTGTAGTGGTTAACTCATTTGAACTTAATCCTACAATAATACAAATGGTACAAAACAATCAGTTTGGGGGAACACCAACTGAGGATCCTAATTTACATCTTGCAAGTTTTCTAGAACTTTTTGCTCTTTCAAATATGATGACATATCAAACAATGCAATTAGACTTAAACTTTTTCAATTTTACTTAAGGGATAAAGCTAAGATATGGTTAAACTCATTAACACCTGAATCTATTAGAACTTAGGGAGAAATGACACAAAAATTCCTGGCTAATTATTTTCCTCCTTAAAAAACTGCTAAACTTAGAAATGATATTACTTCTTTTATTCAGTTTGAAGGGGAGTCAATTTATGAAGCTTGAGAACGATTTAAGGAATTCCTTAGAAAGTGTCCACATCATGCTTTACCTAACTGGTTAATTATTCAAACATTTTATGATAGGTTAATATGATCCCTTAGATCTATAATTGATGCTATTGCTGGAGGATCTTTATTGTCAAAATTATTTGATCAAGCTCAAACCTTAATTGAAGAAATGACCACTAATAATTTTCAATGGCCCTTAGAAAGAGCAAATCCAAAAAGAGTGGCTAGTATTCATGATAATGATGCTTTTACCATCTTAGTAGCTCAAGTTGCTTTGTTATCTAAGAAGTTAGATAATTATGTCATGAACCTTTCTCAAATACCTCAAGCTAGTGAAGAAAATTTATTAGGACCAACCAATGATTCTCAATCATTTGAAACATTTTAGAAACATGACATGCGATTTCTAATAAACCTAATAACCCATATTCAAACTTTTATAACCAAGATTGAAAAAACCACCCTAATTTTAATTGGAACAATTCTGGTGGTGGAAATCAGCAATGCAGGAACAATCAAGTGAACCCAATAGGAAACTGGAACAATTAGGCTAATTCTAACTATCGACCTTCGTATCCTCCTGGCTTTAATAACCCACAATTTAAGGAAAAAAAATTTTCTTTAGAAGAAGTAGTTTTGCAAATGGGTAATTAGATGCAAAGTCAAGGTGTTGCAATAAGAAATATTGAGAATCAACTGAGACAAATTGCTAACGTACTTAACAATAGACCCCAGGGAACACTTCCTAGTAATGTTGAAGTTAATCCCAAAGAGAAATGAATGGAATAATAGCAAATTAAAGCTGTTCAGCTTAGGAGTGGAAATTAATTAAAAGTTGAAAGTAAAAAAGAAGATTGAAGTAGAGAGAGAGACCGAAGAACCTAAAGAAACTATTTCTAAAGAATCAGAACAAGCTGTCTCTCGAACTAATAAAGATTTAGAAAGATGACCACATCCTTTTCCTCAAAGACCGAGACAACAAAAACTTGATCAATAATTTTCAAATTTTTTTTAAGATATTTAAGAAGCTTACAATCGATATTCCTTTTGCGGAAGCTTTGGAACAAATGCTTAGTTATGTTAAATTTATGAAAGATATATTAAATAAGAAGAAGAACTTTGAAGCTTATGCGACTGTTGCACTAAATGAAAAAAGTAATGGAATAATTCAAAATAAGCTTCATAAAATGCTTAAAGACACTGGTAGCTTCACAACACCCTGTGTGATTGGAGAGAAGTTTTATGGGAAAGCGTTATGCGATATGTGAGCTAGCATTAATCTCATGCCTTTATCAATTTTTTGAAGGTCAGACTTAGGAGAGATTTCTCTCACTACTATAACCCTTTAGGCTAATCAATCTATTATTTATCCTAAAGGGACTATAGTAGATGTATTTTTTAAGGTGGATAAATTTATCTTCTCTGTGGAGTTTATTGTGCTAAACATGGTAGAAATTAAGAAAATTCCTATTATTTTGGGGAGACCTTTTATTGCTACCGGACGTGCTATAATTGATGTGCAAAAGGAGAGTTAACCTTGAGAATTAATGACCAGGAAGTAACATGTAATGTTCTAAAGTCAATGAGGTATCCTGTTAAAGAAATGTGTTATAGGATGGATATTTTGGATTATATGATTGCTAAACATTATCAAAAAAAATGTGAAGTCATTTGTGAGGAAAAAAATGAAGTGATATTAGATCAGGGAGGAATAGATAGTGAATCTGAAGGCGATTTTGAAGAAAAATCATCAAAGATAAATGCTGAAAATACTAATTATGTTCAAAAAAACTTTGAGACTTTGGATACTACTGAAAATGGTAAATCTATAATCCCTTCAATTGAAAAAGCTCCTGAACTTGAGATGAAAGTCCTTATTATGCTTTTAAAGTATGCATTCTTAGGAAATTCATCTACTTTACCTGTTAAAATATCCTTAAAGTTAACTAAAGATCAGGAAGAAAAAATATTGGAGACATTAAGAAATTATAAAAAAGCCTTTGGCTAGAAGTCAGCAGATATTAAAGGAATTAGTCATTCAATCTGCATGCATAGAAGTTTAATGGAAAATGACTATAAACCTAGGGCTGATCCTCAAAAGAGATTAAATCCTATGATCAAAGCAGTGATAAAAAAAATTTAAATTGCTTGGATGCTGAGATTATTTATCCAATTTTAGATAGTGCATGAGTTAGTCCTATTTATAGTGTTTCTAAGAAAGGAGTAACTGTTGTCGTAAATGAAAAGAACAAATTATATCCAATAATACAAGTCACTGGATGGTGAATTTGTGTTGACTATCAAAAATTAAATACCGTCACTAGGAAGGATCACTTTCCTTTACCTTTCTTGGAAAAAATATTGGATAGACTAACAGGACATAAATACTTTTACTTTTTGGATGGATATTTTGATTACCACCAAATACTTATTGCTTTAGAAGATCAAGAAAAGTCTACATTTACAAGTCCATATGAGACTTTTGTTTTTAGAAGAATATCCTTTGGTTTATGTAACACACCTACAACTTTTCAAAGGTGTATGATGTCTATTTTTTTATACTTAATTGAGAAAGGAATTGAAGTGTTTATCGATGATTTCTCAATTTTTGGAACCTCTTTTCATTCATGCTTAGATCTTTTACCAAAGGTTCTAAAACGCTGTGAAGAAATGAATTTAGTTCTCAATTAGGAAAAATATCAATTTATGGTCACATGAGGGATTGTATTGAGACATAGAAATTCTAAAAATGGTATAGAAGTTAATGAAGCAAAAATTCAAATTACTACTGAATTACAATCTCCTAATTCAGTAATTATTGTAAGAAGTTTTCTATGACATCTTGGATTTTATAGGAGGTATATTAAAGACTTTTTTAGAATTGCTAAGCCTCTTTTCCATATTTTAGAAAAAGACACTAAGTTTGATTTTAATGCTAATTATCTTAAACTTTTCAATTTATTAAAGGAAAAGTTAATTACTGCACCTATTATTGTTTCACCTGACTAGAAAAAACCATTTTAATTAAAGTGTGATGCAAGTGATTATGCTATTGGAGCTATTTTGGAAAAAAAATATGATAAGATTTTTAAAGTTATATATTATGCTAGCAAAACTCTTAATGAAGCTCATATTAATTAGACAACAACTAAAAAAGAGCAGTTGACAATAATATATGCTTTTGATAAATTTAGGTCATATTTACTTGGAGCTAAATGTATTGTACATACTGATCATTCTGCTATTAAATATCTTTTGTCAAAAAAGGATGCGAAACCAAGATTAATAAGATGGGTCCCTCTTTTGTAAGAATTTGATTTTAAGATTGTGGATAGGAAAGGAGCTGATAATCAAATTGATGATCATCTTTCAAGACTTGAACATGGAAAAAAAAGAACAATGAGGATAACTTAAATGAGAATTTTACCAATGAACAACTCTATGTGTTGCTGAGTGGCATACACCGTGGTATGCACATGTAGTTAACTACTTAGTTAGTAATATTCTACCATACAGACTAACAAGCCACCAAAAAAAGAAATTTATGTATGAAGCAAGGTTTTACTTTTGAGATGACCCTTATTTATACAAGAAATACCATGATTCAGTCATTCAAAGATGTGTACCAATTAAGGAAACACTATAAATTATACAAAAATGTCATAAATCAGAATTTGGGGGACACATTGGAATAGATAAGACTGCATTTAAAATTTTACACTCTGAATTTTATTGGCCTACATTGTTTAAGGATGTTAATACTTATGTGAAAACTTGTGATCGATATCAAGGAGTAGGCAATATTTCTAAAAGAGATGAAATGTCCCTAAAATTTACTTTAGAAGTTGAAAATTTTGATGTGTGGGGTTTAGATTTTATGGGACCATTTGTAGCATCTTCAGGAAAGATTTATATCATATTAGCTGTGGACTATGTGTCTCAATGGATTGAAGCGATAGCCTTGCCTCATTGTGATGCTCTGAGTGTTGCAAAATTTTTAAACAAAAATATTTTCACTATATTTAGAATGCCAAGAGTGATCATTACTGATAGGGGAAGCCACTTTAAGAATTTTAGAATTGATGCATTACTTATAAAATATGGAATTAAACATAGGATTGTCATAGCTTATCACCCTTAGACTAGTGGATTAGCAGAGTATCAAATCATGAAATCAAAAGAATTTTGGAGAAAACTGTGAATACTATAAGAACTGATTAGTTTGATAGACTTATTTCTGTATTATGGGCTTATAGGACTACTTATAAAACTCCTATAAGAATGTCTCCTTATAGGCTCATATTTTGAAAAGCTTGTCATTTACTAGTTGAGTTTGAGCATAAAGCTTATTGGGCGATAAAAGAATTTAATTATAATTTAAAGGATGCTGGAGAAAAATGATTATTGTAATTAAATGAGCTCGAGAAAATTAGAAATGGATCTTATGAAAATGCTCTAATTAATATCACGATCAAAAGATTTTAAGAAAGAATTTTGAGCATGGACTAGAAGTTTTATTATACAATACACGATTGAAATCATTTCCTGGAAAACTTAAGTTCAGGTTGATGGGGTCATTTATTGTGACAAAAGTTTATTTTTATGGGGATGCAATGATTAAAAATCCAAAAATTGGACATATAACTAAAGTAAATGGACAAAGGTTGAAGCCTTACATTAGAGAAAACAAGCCCTATTATAAAGAGACTTTGATGCTGGGTCTATCGGAGTAAAACATTTGGATACATCAGGCTGACAACGTTAAACCAAGCGCTTTGTGGGAGATAACCCATGGTAGTCGGTGTGATTTGATTTTTGTTTGTTATTGTTGTAGTATCGTGACTATACTATGCTTTAGTAGCATTCTTTTTAACACTACTTAAGGTATTAAACATGATTGCAAATTGATGAAATTTGATGAAAGGCGAATCAGTGTTCAGTTGGACACTGTTGCCTAGGTGCCAACAATTGGCACCTAAGCACCAGAGTCCTGTGATACTGGCGCCTAGGCGCCACAGTTTCTAGACGTGGGAAAACCTCCAAAGTAGTATTTTCTCCATGTCTTCTCTTGAAAACTGCCTAGCCTTTGTCCTTAATCTTCATTCCTTCAAAATTTTTACCTGAGAAGAGAGTTTAGAAAGGATTAGAGATCTTACTTGCTTATATGAAGAATAGAGAGAATGGAGTTAGAAATATAAGTTTGTTCATTATGATGCCCAAACTTATTTTAATAGATTCTTGGCACTGAGTTTAGAGAAGGTGACGAGCAAGTTGGGGAAGATTGAAGAGGAGCTTTCCAATCTACACAACAAGTTGCTTCAGATGTATTGATACACATAAAAAATATAATATTTTTATACCTATTTTTTGAGATATTGAGCTTTAATGAAAGACATTTGTGTATTTTTCTTGTAGGTACAATCGAATGGATGAAAATACTAAAAGGAGTGAAAAAAGGTCAAATTTGAAGCAAAAATGAAGAAATATGCAAAGATGAACTGGGGCGTCTAAATGCCCAGGATTGAAGCTTAAGCATCAGATGATCCATGCCAAAACCCAAGTACCTTGCGCTTAAGCGACAAAGTTAGTTACTTAAGGAAATATTTAATTAGAGTGGGCTTTTGAAGAGGTGTTTGAAGCAACCCTTGATAAAAACGTGGGAAATAGCCCATAGACACGAAAATTCATTCAATTGGCTTATGAGGAGGCAATTTCTAGAAGATTCATTGAATGGAGACACCTTTTTGAAGAGACACCAAGGCACCCGTTGGATTTTTATAAAAAAAAGACTTAGATTTTTCAAGAGGAGGGGCCAATAACCATCCACCAAAGTATACCACCGTCGCCGCCGCCGTCCATTGCCACCAACCACCTTTATTTTATTTTAATTTATTTTGAGTATTAGTTTGTATTGTGAGAGAAAGAAGAGAATTCAAAGGAACTTCAAGACATTTGGTGGAGATAATTTGAGATAAGTGTTTATCTTTGTGACCACACTTAGTTTTTAATTTAGATTTTATGTTTGTGTGCATGATTTCTACTTTTAAACTCATGTGTGATTGTGTTTTCTCCATGAATTCTGAGTAGTTCTCTGTATCTTTTTCCTTAAAATGATAAGTGATTAAATGCTCAAAAGAAGTTGTGTGAAGTATTAGTCTTCAATGTTGGAAGAAGTTGTGATGATTCAAGACCTTGCACGTCAGTTACTTCTTGATTTAGCCAATTAAGATGTTAAAACTTGTTGTGACAACATGTAAGATCCGAGATGGTATTTTCTTAGTCAACAAATGGTTAGAATCGCATATAAATTTCATTAAGGAGAATGTAGTTCATGGGGTTATTTGTAAATAAATAGGAAAATATATTTTCAAGGGTGTAGAATTAGAGGACTTTAGAGTGACAAGCTAAAGTGCCCAATTTAATTTATAGTTTTAATTTTTGATACGAGATGTTAGCCCCCAGGTGGAGGGAGAAGAGGGAACTCTAGAGTGAGAGCTAGTATTTTCCTTGCCTAGTCGATCTTCAAGACTATTAAAACTATAGATTAGCCAATGTTCTTTATAGCATCTCTAGTATGGGTAAAGAATATTACTGCTCCTATTTGGCACAGTTGACCTCAATTTTGGTTGAGGTTTAGTGCCTCCTCTTTAATAGCCTAGGGTCTAGCCATAGGACTTTTCCTTTTGACTATTCCTAGAAAACTAGACTTGGAACCCTCACCATTAGAAATTTTACCCTCTTCTTTACTCAACCTGAAGTTCCACATGTTGGTCTCAACCTCTAAGTACTTAGTAGGTGTAGTCACTATGGGGGAAACTCAAGATGAGTCACCCTTAGGATTGCTAGACCTTAAGGTTATCCTTGGGTGTTGCTCTGGAGCTAAGATATTCACTACACTCATCTACACCCACATTCACTCACAACCCTGGACTCAAATTTTTAGCCTAGATCCCTTGATCTTTTGGGATACTCATGTAGATGGTCCCCTAAAACTACTAGCCCTAGGGCTATGGTTTAGCTAAGACCACTATGTAGAAGACCCAAAATGGGGCTTTGCTAGCCATAGGGCTATGGTTTGGCTAAGACCACTATGTAGAGGACCTAAAATGGGGTTTCCTTTGTTCCATGGCTTTAGCCTAGATCCCTTGATCTTTTGGGATACTCATAAAGATGGTCCCCTAAACCTACTAGCCCAGGGATATGGTCTGGCTAGAACCACTACATAGAGGACCCAAAATGGGGTTTCCATTGGTCCACGGCTATGGTTTGGCTAAGACCACTATATACCAAAATGTGGTTTTCATTGGTCCATGGCTTGTTGGTGATGGTTGGTACCTCAACTCTACCAAAATACTCATCTTGGCCTTTTGCCCCTAAACACCCTTCCATAGCCCAAAATTCCAAAAATTCCAAAAAAATTGCAGTCAATCCCAAATATTTCTAATTTCATTTTTCTCAACTACCAAATGACTCAATTTGGCCAATTTGACCATCTTTAACTAAAACCCCCAAATTTGCCTTTAAGGGCCCAAATTTCCCTAAATTCAACCCAAATGTTCATCAATTTGATCTCAATTGGCCCCAATTCCAATCCTAAGCTCAAATTCACTCTTTATATGACCAATTTAGACCAAATCCAAGTTTAATTGGCCCATGATTTGAACCCAATTTTGATTTAGGTCAAAACCCCAATTTTGACCATATGACCTAATCTCACCAAATTGAACTCATAGCCTAGTCAATTGGCCTAAATTAGTGTTAAAAAATCTTTATAACATTCCTACATATCAAAATCAACCATCAATTGACCTTTGTGAAGCCTCAAATCCATTTGATTTTGGCATAAATCTAAAATTCCCAAATTTAGCCCCAAATTGGCTAAGTCCCCAAATTTCACCCAATTGATGTTCTTAACCTCCAAATTGGCATCCAATTCATATTGAAAACTCTTCATGGGGTCTTTATTGACCATTTACAATAATTAATTTGGACTTAGCCCAAGGATAACCCAAGCTAGACCCAAGCCTAGCCCAACATGACCAAGTTGACTCAAATTCAAAATTCCCTCAAATTGACATTTTAATTGAGCTCAAAATCACTTCAGCCCTTCACCAAAAATCTTCATAACAATCATCTTCACAATTTTGATCAATCAATTAGGTCAATTGACATGACTAATCTAGCTCAAACCCAAGTTTTGGTCATTGCACTCACTTGGACCCATGCACTTAATGTGACCTAACCACCCTAAAGTCACCAAATTAACTCCATCACAGCCATTAGTTGGACTTAGTGACCAGTCCAAACACCATGAAACCACCTAAATAAGCCATGGACCAAAGGTCCCCCAAATAAAGGGATATTATTTCCAAAAATGCATGTGCTTAAGATATCCTTACCAAAATTAGGTATTATTGCACTAAATTGCTGTGACATATTCCCCTGGGTTCCCTGAGCTCCTAGCAGCCTCCCCCTGGTTGGCCGGCCAGCCTAGTGGCCGGAAAAGCTCAAAACTGAGAGCCACCCCCATGGAACCTCGCCCAAATCAAACCTAGAGGCCAGCTCAGTCATACCAATTGATGGAGCTCCTCTGCTCTCCACCTAAGCACCACAATGCACCAAAACTTATGCTCTGAGAGCCACCCCATGACCATTTTTATAAAAAATTCACCTCCAAGGACATGGGAGATGTGCTGAAATTTTCGTAGAGATGCCTCTCCAAACTTCACACAGAGCTTCCCTAAGATCCCCTCAGTGCATTCCAACAATTTTCCCTCACCAATTCTCATTGTCGGAGCTCAATTTTGAGCTTGGAACCTTCCCGGAAACCAGGACAGAATCTAATACACCTCCACAGTCAACCAAACCCAAATTAACTCTGCCCACACCTTCACAACAGTGAAAGAAGTTAAAGCCCCATCAAGTCCCCCCTTCCACAGAGCCTCTACCATAGCTCTAGACCAACACCCAAATCCGGCCATGATCGAATTCACACCTAGGCCTTACACCAAGACCAAGGACTCAATACCTAGTCTCCTTAGACCCCAACGAACGTGCCAAGACCCTCTGATCGAAGCTTCACTTCTCAGAGCAAAGGTATAAAACCTCACCTCCTCCCGAGTCTATTTCGATTCTTCATTTAATTAGGCTTAATTTAATTGCATGATTATCGTATGGATGTGTTCATCTCACTTAGACGAGTCCATAGGATCAAACCTGAGGTGATTTGGTCGAGTCTATGCTGAGATCTTAGGGTTATAGTGCGGACGGTCACATGATCATTATATCGGGGATGATGACGGGGAGCTGTTTGATCGAGTGTGTTCAAATGGACGGAGGAGATCGAGTCGGACGATGCTTCGGGACATAAAAAGCGGGTCAAGTCAGCGCTGAGGTGGATGGCGGCGTCAAATGGAAGCGCGCCGCATGGAGCTTCGGAGCCGTCGTAGGTTGAGGTGGCACACACAGTTTAAATAGATAAATAGTGCTTTTTGTTATTTATTTAAATACCCCTAACTTAGAAAATTCATAACTTTGTGTAGAAAAATCACAAAAATAAAATAAAAATACCCTTGAAAATACATAACTTTGTGTAGAAAAATCACAAAAATAAAATAAAAATACCCTCTTGCTCAGCTTCTATTTATTTAAATACCCCCAAACTTATAAAATCCATAAATTTGTGTAGAAAAATCACAAAAATAAAATAAAAATACCCTCTTGCTCAGTGAACAGGGAGAACAATATGAAATAAATTTCAAGTCCATTTGATGCATATTTTATTTTTAATTAATTAAAAAATTTTGGAATCATTTGAATTTCCATGCATATTGACACATCACCTTGGCTTGAAATTTTGGCATGTTGTAGCCTCTGTCAAGGGAAATATCCTCTGATTTTTCCAAAGTTAGAGGAAGTTCCTATACAGAGATCCATATTTTTCATGTTTTTGCACATTATTTCCTTAAAATAACCATGGAAATTAGCATGTTGGTTAGAAAATTCTAAGAAAATTTTGAAGGTCCACAACGACTAGATAGGCATTTGGAAATAATTTCATGGGTCAAGTCATTTTAAATGTACTTAATTTTCATGAACACTAAATCATTAAGATAATTAATTTTGGAAAGTATAAAAATTTAAATTACTTAATTTTAATCTCCACTATGGTTCCTGATCCAGAGAACTCACCATAAAAATTTCATAATATTTTGAGTACATTTGATAACTTAAGTTGATTTTTAAAGATAAACATCATTTTTGACATTTAAATGATTTTTAAAAATCAAAATATAACTCAAAAATTATAAAAACTTATTTTTTGAGTTCTCTGGGATCAGGGGTATTTTCTAAGAATAAAATAATATTTAAAAAAAATTGATTTTTAGCTTATTTTTAATATTTAAATAATTAAAAATCCCTAAAAATCATAAAAGTAATAAAACTCATGAAAATGTTCTAAATTGTTTCCTAATCACTTAGGAACAATTAGAATAATTTTTTCTAGTTTTCTAAATAAAGATATTGAATTTTAAAGCTTAAAAATGATTTTTAAAGGCTAAAAATAAGTTTTCACTAAAATAATTTCAATAAATCAAATAAAATCTAGAAAAATATAAAATCTTGTTCTCTGAGTTCTCTGACCTCAGGGAGACTTCAAAAATACTAAACTTAATTTTCTCCACTTAAAATATTTTATATTTAATAAATATCACAGAACTTAAAATAATTCTTAAAACTCAAATAAAATTAAAAAAATCATGAAATTTAGTCTAAAAGATTCTCTTGTCTAAATTTACCTCCAATAAAAATTTCAAGGGATTAGGATTTACTTTGGTCAAGTTAGGAATTTTCTTTAAAAAATCATATTTTGCATGAAAATAATTATAAAAATTAAATTAAATTTTGGAAAATCACATTTTATCCTCTAATGTCTTAATTTACTAATGAATGATGTAGGATAAAAATTTCAAAGTCATTTGAATTGAATTTGACAAATTATGAAGTGTTAGAGCCTTAGGGGCAAATGTGTAATTTTAGAAAGTTAGCCTTAATTAACATTTAGGCTTAATTTAAGGAGGGAAATAGGTAACATCTGATCTTAATCAATTTATTTGATGTTTGAAACACAAGGGGTTAATTGGTAGAAACCAATCTTACTTTCCTTATTAAAAAGATAAGTTAATAAATTTCTAAATTATTAAAATTTAGAAGTTTATTAGAATAAAATGAACCCAGGACTTAGGGGTACGACTTTTGAAGTCAATAATTAAATTTAATACCCCTATTTTGATGTTCAAATAAAATTCAAATCATGAATCATGATCACCTAAAAGCTTGATCTTTTCAAAGCTAATTAAGACACTCACCTAGGTCTTGAGGGCTTAGTAGTGACTTAGGCTAAATCAAGTCTCATTTAAATGAGGATTAGAAAAGTAAATATCTTTGAAAAGTAAAACATCTTTCAAACACTACAAGCCCAACTAGGGTTAAAATTTGGCTAAGTGTTCCAACAATACTAACTTGTCTCTTTAAGGGTCTTCACCCATATAATTCTTAAATTGAATCACAAGCGATAATTACCCTATTCTTAGAGATAATTGAGACATAAATGTTAACTGAGAATTAAGGGTATTTACAGGATGACTTATTAAGCAACATAGTAAGTTTAAAAGAGCTCTGAATTTTCCACCAGACAGCGAGAGAGTAGCACGAACCTGCTTCTTTCTCTTGATCTATTGGATATCTTGAAGATCCACTAAACTTAATATTTTTGCTTGACAAAATCATCCTTATTTAATCTCCTAAGGACCCATCAAAATATGACATAAGGTTAGGAAACTACCAAAATTTCACTTCCCTGTTTCATATAAACTGCCTTAACATGCCTTTTAAGTTTCAGGTGGTGAAACGAGAAGACTCGCCAGGTACGCTTTTAAGTTTTTAGTGTTGTCTTTCTCGTACTTTTATGCTATACTTTTGTGCTTATAAAAATTTGCATGGAAAAGTAAAACTATCATGATAGCCACAAAACCAAAACCAAAATAGAAACCAAAATTAAAAACAACCAAGATAAAATTCACCGCCACAACATTCAAAATATAAAACAACTCAAAATTTAATCACAAACATCACACAAAACTACAATAGCAACTAAATTAAGATGTCTCTATCAGATGATCGAGAATCCCTTGGAGGAGGTAACCTATGGTTGCTAATGAGGTTTCCCACGGTCTAAATGAAATTATGAAACTCATTAAGTTGAGTTTAGTAAGTTTATTTAGACTAAGTAAATCCAATAGAAAATAGTGGTACCGAAACGAGGAAACCTTAGGATCCTAACCGGTGTCGCTCTAATCAACTTTAATATTCCCCCATAAAATTTATAGAACTTCAACCATAGGGCCACCTGATTTGACATTATAACTTGACACACTAGAAAACTCAAACTCGTCGCATCAGGGAACTTGAAACTAGCATGGTGGGCAGCACGACCATCTTCAACAGGAAAACCTATCTTCCCCACCTAAACCAATCTTCCTTTCTTAGACTTAAACAACAAAGCCATAGGACTTTGAGGTTGCTTGCTTATGCATAAATCCTTCTTATCTTTAGGACTTTGCATAGCCCTGCTATACAATATAAGCCCTAACTCATCTTAGGATTCTGAGGTTGTTGTTTGTCAATCATCTTTAGGCCTTTGCATAGTCCTGCTATACAATATAAGCCCTAACTCGTCTTAGGATTCTTATTTTTAGGCCTTTGTATAGCTCTGCTATACAATATAAGCCCTAACTCGTCTTAGGATTCCAAGGTTGTCATTTGTCACGACCTAAACCCTCACATCTTCTACGCTATTTGTGTAATCATTTCACATGAATGTAAGCCCTAACTAATAAAATTGGCATGATGAAACACCTAAATATTTCTCCTGAAAAGTGAAGCCAAACATTAGGATAGCTTGGGAAGTCACTGGGGTTCTCCTCTAGATCCATGAAATCCCCTAGTTCTTCCTCCTTTGGATTCTACAATAAAATGTTCCAAATTTGAACCAATCCCCATTCAACCTCTACGTCCAATTTCGTTGAAGAGTCCTACCCTTTGAAATTCCTTGAAGATAATTTTTCCCACACCTCTACGTCCGATTTCGTTGAAGATTCCTACCCTTTGAAATTCCTTGAAGATAATATTTCTTGATTTTCTCTAGTCCTTCTTCCTTTGGATTCTACAATAAAATGTTCCAAATTTGAACCAATCCCCTTTCACCTTAGTTCTTCTTCCTTTGGATTCTACAATAAAATGTTCCAAATTTGAACCAATCCCCTTTCACCCTCCTCCTTTGGATTCTACAATAAAATGTTCTAAATTTGAACCAATCCCCTTTCACACCTCTATGTCCGATCTCATTGAAAAGTCCTACCCTTTGAAACTCCTTGAAGATAGTATTTCCTGATTTTTATCGAGAGTCTTCTTAGGTGTCGATTTCGTTGAAGAGTCCTACCCTTTGAAATTCCTTGAAGATATTTTTTCTTGATTTTTATCGAGAGGATTTCGTTAAAGAGCCCTACCCTTTGAAATTCCTTGAAGATAATATTCCTTGATTTTTATCGAGAGTATGTTGAAGAGTTCCACCCTTTGAAATTCCTTGAAGATAATATTTCTTGATTTTTATCGGGAGTCTTCTTAAGTGTACAAAATGTTCCAAATTTGAACCAATCCCCTTTCACACCTCTACGTCTGATCTCATTGAAAATTACCATTTGAAACTCCTTGAAGATTATATTCCCTGATTTATATCGAGAGTCTTCTTAGGTGACTTTGTCCATTTAAGATGTAATTAACTATAGAGGCTTGCCCTTATAGGAAGCATGTCCGAACCCAACTTAATATAAACTCTATTTAAATCTTTATATTAAATATGAGAACTTGTTGGCAAATATATAGGTTTCACAGACCAAACGGATGTCATATATTCTTTAGTTTATTTGATCAAGCCTCATCCTCAAGTCTTGTGTTTATCCTTCGACATAAATACAGGGTTTGAGGTACAACGCTCTTTCATTTAAACTATGAAAAATATGGGGTCAGTTTGATTTCATACTTTTCTAAACTTCAATGTCCTTCCGAAGCGGGCGACAAGATTTTGATTCCGATGACTGACTGCTTCTTACGGGTAACTCTCCACCAACCCAAAATAGCACCGACAATGTTATCCAAAAGAATTTGAATATAACATCAAACTCTCATAAATAACTAACAATCACCGCAAACAAACATGTATATACATAAGAAATGGATAACAATTGTAGTAATTATATAAATCACATTTTATAACTCTGTGTATCAGGTGTAGCTGCAGGGAAGCCTGGAATTTTGCATCCTCCAAAAGGTTATTAAAATTCTCTTAAGTGGGAAAGATGTCACTTAGTTCTTAGTACATCAACTTCATTTCTGTTAAGAATCAATATTGAATCGTTAGGCAAGGAAATGAAATATGCTCCAACAAACTCTGCATTGATATGTATATTGATCTCTCTATCAAAAATAATGCCGTGTTAACTTATAAAACTGACTGTACATAAAGGTCACTCAAGGTGATAATGGTCAATGTGTGGAGAGAAACAATTGATCCACCCTAACGATTATTACAATAATATAAGTCCTGGTAATGGCACCAAAAACTTGATCCACTCCCTAACAAATGAATTGAGTTCTTAAAATTAGATATGTTTACTCACTCAGGTTTCTCACGTAAGTATATGTATTATTTCAGTAGTATTGGGCTTTAATGAGTGTGGATTTTTGATTCCACTGGGAAGGAGGAAAAGAGACCTTTAGGTGAAGTTCTAGTCTACAACTTTAGGGTCTTAGTATGGAATGTAATTTAAGGTGATATTTCTAACAAATACTCCTAAATTGCCGCTCTAAATTTAAAGTTAACTTAACTATTTTTTGACTGTCGGAACGTCGTGGGTTCGTCGTCGCCAATTTCTGTAATCATGTCATTGGTTTATTATTTGTTTCTGAACGCAGTTGTCACTCTGTTTATCTATCTTAAAGCCCTATTCTCCAAGTAACTTATTCTTTTGAATCATGTGAAAGATTCTCAAATGTTAAGAAACTCGAAGAAAGAAGGAAAAAGGCAAACAAAAATATAAAACAGGAAAAAAGAAATGTCAGGATGATTTTCATTGTGGTGATCATTATAAAGAAAATGGATATTATTGGATTATTGACTTCCTAACCTATGTCCCAAACATTTAAATCATT
Source organism: Phalaenopsis hybrid cultivar (assembly GCA_002079205.1). Taxonomy (NCBI): domain Eukaryota; kingdom Viridiplantae; phylum Streptophyta; class Magnoliopsida; order Asparagales; family Orchidaceae; genus Phalaenopsis; species Phalaenopsis hybrid cultivar. The sequence continues at coordinate 101,220 of JXCR01146712.1, forward strand.
CAAATCAATTACATCTTCCAAGGTTCTACAATTATGATAATTACACTTATACCCTTCTTTTCTAAAAGTAGAGGTTAATTGGTTTTTACCTCTTACCGTTATGTTTCAATTACTTTAGAATGTTGCATAGGATCAAATCTTACCCTTTAAGCCCTTAGCACATCCTAAATTTTAATTAGAGGGTGAAACATAGAAATTACAATTTTGTCCCTAAGGCTTCTATCCTCATAAATCTTTTTAAATCAATTTATATGGGATTAGAAATTCTCTAATATATCCTAAATGGGTTAATTAAGGTAACATAGAAGAAATCATTTTATTTTTATTTTTATTAAATTCTTTAAATTATTTTAGTCTAAAAAATATGAATTTCTAAAGTTAATTCATTTAATCAATCAAAGTATTGTTTCTGTTCTTAGGAAAATTATTAGAGCTTCATCTAGGTCAGAGGATCACTTGGACTAAATTTTATAAATTTTTTAATTATATTTTAATTTTTATAATTATTTGTTTATTTTGGTAGTTGATTAAATAGAAAATATTTTTTTGGAAAAATAAATTTAATATTTTTTGTTGATCTCTCTGACTTCAAGGAACTTAGGAAAGTTTATTTCATGTTTTTATGATATTTATTTTATTTTTTATAGTTTTTTTAGTGAAAAATTAGGAAAAATAAATTTTAAGCATTTAAAAATATATAACTCTATTTATAAAATTAGGAAAAGTATTCTAATTGGTCACGAGTGGTTAGAAAACAAATAAGGACATTTTGGTGCTTTTTTTTTGTAATTCATTGAATTTTTTAATTATTTTTAAATTAAAAAGTAGCCCAAAAATGGATTATTTATTTTAATGTTAATTTTATTTTTCTTGGATGCCCTTGGTTATAAGAAACACTCTAAACAACTTTTCAAAAAAATTTTAAGATATATTTTAATTATTATAAATATTTTAGTGTAAAACCTCATTTTTCTTGAAAAATAAACTTTAGTAGTTAAATCAATTTAAGATGGTTTTAAATTTTTACAGCGGGTTAATATGTTCAATATCTTCAGTGAGAATCAATTTTATGATTTTCTTAGGTTATAGTTTATTTATTTGATTTTTCTTAGTTTTAATGACTTAAATTAAGAAGTTATGATTTAAAGACATTTAATCTTAGGTTTTATTTTTCTTAGGTCCCTCTAACCTTAGTGAACCTAGTAAAATAAACTCATAATTTTCTGATGTTTATTTTAATTTATAAAATTATTTTAAGTAAAAGAGGTGACCTAACCTTGGAAATTAGGGTTTACCATGTTAGGGGTGCTCTCTAACTTTGGAAAAATTAAGGATCACTCCTATTCATAAAGAGAATAAACCCTCTAAATTTCACACTATGGTGATTAATATTTAAATATTTATGATTTAAGTAACTTTTATAGTATTTAATTAATTTAAAAATAAATACAAGTTAAATAATTTTTTTTTGTCCACAGGATTCTCCTTTATTCATTGAGCATTACGGTATTTTTATTTTATTTTTATGATTTTTTTACAGCAAGTTATAATTTTTTTAAGTTTTTTGAATTAAATAAATCATTAAATGGCTAATTTTATATTTATCCAACTTAGTGACACACAATCATACGACGACTCTGAAGCTCCACGAGGCACGCTCCCATTTGATGTCGCCTTCCACCTTAGCACTGACTTGGCTTGCGCTTTATGTTTTATCTCCTCATCTGACTCCTCCTCGGCAGTCTGATGGATACACATGAAAATGAACGGATCTATTCATTATCCCCAAGTGATCTAACTCGAGAACTGCTCATTTTTTAAACCCAATATCTCACTCGATACTCAACGAAATTACTCGCGGTTTGTTCCTATAGCTTCATCTAATTGAGACAAACACATCCATATGGTTAAATGCATATGAAAAAAAAGTTCACTTCATAATTGGTGAAACTGAGCATGATTTTAGGTTTAGTGAGCTATACCTTTGACCACGAGGTGAGGCCTCAATTGGGTTAGTTGAAGATGTTCGTTGTGACCTCACAATGCTCCTCTAAGCACCAAGTTGAGCTGATGTTGAGCCCAAACAAGAGTTTGATCAAAGGGTGATTCAGGTTTGGTCTAAGAGTTGGTTAGAGTACTCAAAATGAAGGAGCTTTAAGGGAAACTTCCTAGTTTGGTATGGGAAAGCTTTTGAAACAATTAATTTGAAGCTTGGTGGAGTTTTGTAGAGTAACAAAAAAGGCCCTAGAATTTAAGCTTGAAATTAGGGTTAGGCAGTGGGGGAGATGGCTCAAATTTGATTGAGTTGAGCTTAGGAAGGTCTGAGGAAGCTATGAGAGCAATTTGAATGGATCTCCCTAAGAAATTGGAAGCACCTTTCTCATGGCCATGAGAGGGGTGGTTTAAATAGAAGAGTAATTAGCTTTTAATTGGCCAAGCTAGGGGGTGGAGAAGGTTGCTTAGGTGGAAGGCTGAGCAGCGCAATGGGAGCGAGTCACATTGGATGGGTGAAAATTTGGGTTTGTGTCAAGCATGGCCTTTTTTATTTTTGGTTTTCTGATGACTAGACATGTCAGCCAGGCTAAGGGAGGTGGTTAGATGGGTCAGGGAAGGCTAGGGGAGTTTTAATTGTGATAAGCTTGGGGATAGATGGGCTAGTTGCATGGGTTAGTGAGATTAACAAAATTAGGGGATGAGTTTGCATAATTCCAGAGACCCTTAGTACGTGGCTCCAGAATTGGGTCCTTGGTGTTTTTTTAGCATCCAAGGGGGCTAATCTTGGCAGGAAAAGATTAAGCTTGGTTAATTTCAAAGGGTAAGGGTTAATTTGGATTTTAAGTTTAAAATTGGGGTTTGGGAAAAAAATTGAACTTAGGGTTGACTTCGGCTTGGCTTAAAGATTTTTTGATGTTTCCAATTGATCTAAGTGGATGTCATGAAGAATTTAAGAAGTGAAATTGGGGGAATTGAATTGATTGCAAGGCTTGATTTAATGGAAATTTCAAGATGGGTCAATTTTGGGGAATTTTGTGTGGATTGGATTTAGCGTAGGTTTTAGTTTGGGCTTAGGCCAATTTAAGATTCAAATTTTTCTAAGGGGAATGTTATGAAGATTTTAGAATTCAAAATTGAGAGAATTGAATTGGTTATGGGGTTCAATTTGATGAAATTTGGAGGTATGGTCAAATTGTGGATTTTGGCCCAAAATTGAAATTAGGGTTTGGAGATTAGTCTACTTAGGTTTCAATTTTTTGTAGATTGGGATTGGAGAAGTTTATAAAAGGATTTAGATTTGAAATTGGGTGAAACTAAAATGAATTTGGTGGAAATTAAGATGAATTTGGGGAATTTGGGTCTTTAGGGGCAAAATTGGGAATTTGGTAAGAATTGGTAAATTTGGTCAAATTGAGCCCAATGAGTGGTAAGGATTGGTTTAGAGGGGGTTTGTAATGATTTGGGAGGTGTTGTGAATTTTTTGGACATGAAGGGTATTTTGGTACTTTTGGCAAATTTAGGGGTATTTTGGGAATTTTAGGGAAATTTAGGGGTATTTTGTTCAATTTGGATGGTTTGGAATGGTTCAAGGTGATTTGAGATGAATTTTGAAGAAAATTTGAAGATTTGAGCCATTTTTAGAATTTTAGGGTTCCAAGGGCAATTTGGTAATTTTAGGAAAGTTTGGGGCTAAAAGGCCAAAATTGGGTGTTTAGGTGAGATTGAAATTCATTGAAGATGCCAATCACATGGTTACCTTTTTTGAGCCATGAGACCAAGGGGAAGCTCATTTTTAGACCCTTCATGTGTGGGTCCTAGCCACTCTAAGCAAAGGACTAAGAGCTTAGAGACCACCCACTAGTTTCCAAAAGAGCAAAGGGGAAATAGGTTCAATGGGTGTAGCCACCCAAGGTTGCCCTAATTTTTAACAGTCCAATGGGTGGTTCATGACCATTCATGTGGGTTCTGAAGATATTAAGAAAGTGGTTTGAATTTCTATGTAAGTGGATTTCATCTCTAGTCTTCTAGGATAGTCAAAAGGAAAGTCCTATGACTATATCTTAAGCACTAAGAAGGAAATACCTCACCAAAATTGAAGTGAATAGGTCCTAGTTTGGAAGATCGCTAAATATAGTTTTTTTAAAACAACTCCTAAGTATATTTTTCTCCTTAAGTTAAACTTGGCAAGATCAATTAAACAGTTGAAATTAAAGATTGATAAAGGTACTTTTCTCTTGTGATTTTTTAGGTAGATTTTAGGTCTTAATACTAATAATTATAATGTGATAATGACAACAAGACCATATGAATCGTTTACCCTTATTCAAGTGCATAAATAAGTATGATTGAAATCTAGGTATTTTTTTTCATTTGTCACCCATGAATCACTTAATTCAAATTATATCAATAAGCATCTCCCTAATTTGCATTACCTCAAGACTCATCTTTCATAGTTATTCGCACAATGTGAATATTTTATGTTGTTTTTTCACTGCTCTTTTGAATCCTAATTGGTCACAAAGAATTTAAACAAGTTAGACAACCAGTTCAATATGTAAATTAAGTTTAGAGATATACTCATCACATGGAAATAATGATCAATTCAAAGCATTCAAAACCCTTCAAATCTAATATTTCTATCAGAAGAGAAAAATATAAGAAATCTACTCATTACATATGAAACACCAAAGAGAACTTCTTTCAATCCAAGCAAATTAACTAAATATGTGTTTACAAAAATATTTAAATAAAATTACACATAATACGTAGTTTTCTTCCTCTAAAAAGAGAAGAAAATTCCACCGAATGATGTCTTCCACAGTGCTACACAAAATATTGTCATAAATCCCTTGAAGATTATCTATAATTTCCCTTTCAAATCTCTTTAGAACAATAATTCTTACTCTTACCTGCTGCCTCTAGAAAATTCTAGGACTCGGAACTTCTTTCCTACTCCTAATATTGTCAGAAACTCTCCATTGAAGCTATCAGCACCCATCAAAGAACTCCAGAGTCATACAAAATGTAACTGTCTGAACGGAAACACCTAAGCACCTAGTCTGCGGTGTCTATATTTCATGCTCTCTTTCTGCTTGAAAAGCTTGGGAATCTAGGCACCCATAACCTAGTGCCAAGGTGTTTAACTACAACACCTTGGTGTCCAAAAGTGGGCACCAAGATGTCAGACCACAATAAGAACCTTGGCTCCATTTGGTTTTGTTTCACTCTGATTCAGTTCAAATTCATTTCAATACTCCTACCTGTTATTCCTACAACATAAACATAAAAATACATTCCATTAAAATGCAGTTTCATTCAAAAAAAATGTTTAAAAAAAAAACTTAAGTATATCCAAAGACATTCAAAATCTCTGAAACTGAAACGTTACTTGTCCTCAAGTAGCAGTGCAATTTTAAAAACTAAATATGTTGATTTGAGGTAGTGGGTTTCTTTAAGATTTCCTACAGTTTTGCTCTAGGAATGTTGTTGTATAACCTAAAAGAAGTTCTAGTGAATCAGATTAAAACCATAGTATTAGAATATTTAGTATTAAGCGTAGGAATCCTGATTTTCTATCTAGTGCAAAAATAATTGTAATTTGTTAAACTTAGGATTCCTAGAAAATATAAAGTTAGAATTTAAGAACTCTATTTGTAAAATTTTTAATAATACTTTTTAAAATAATATTAAGTTCAGGATAGTTTTTAAGTCTTTTTCGTAAACCAAATTTTTATTAGGTTTCTTTCCATGCTTCTCCTCACTTTTTTTTGGATCTTTTTGATCCTTACCTTTTGTGAGGAATACTATATCTAGATAGGCCTTAAATAGATTAGAATTTTACTATCATTCTTTTAAAGTTAAAAATTTATCACTATCTTTTACTTGAAAAATATAGTATTAGTTTGAAAATAAGTTTTAATAGAGTCTCAATATTTTTAAAAGTGTGAATCTAAGAATCCTTAATTTTTCAAAACTAAAATTTTTTACTCAAAAAAAATAATATCATTTTCCCATAGTCTTCTACTAAATATCTTAGCTCTAGCATAATCTTTTTCTCTAAAAATTTAAGCTAAGTCTTCTATTTCATTCAAAAAATTAAAATTATAGTACCCTGAAGATTACACCACATTTCACAAATTATTTTGCAGTGAAATAAAATTAATGTGTAATCTATTAAAGACAAATAAAATTTAGTTTTATAAAGATTTTTCTCTCCCCCCCACCCCAAACTTCATTTTTAATATATATATATATATATTCATGAAGAATTTAAAGATCG
>JXCR01146712.1:107527-192724 GCA_002079205.1 Phalaenopsis hybrid cultivar
ATATATATATAAGTACTAAAAAATACAAGAAGGAAGAAAAATCACGGCTCAGAAATACATGCCACCACATATGACTATCAGAAACATTTTCAAGTATTCTACAGGATAAAATAGTATGTAGTAGAAAGTAAATCTAAACTATACACGCTAGAAGAATAATTAAACTAGAAGAAAGAAAGTCTAAAAACAATGCAGGTATCAGCATAGAATATAAAATAACCAGAAAAAAATTTGTCTGCAAATATTTCAAACTAAAAAAGTGACAATTTAAAATTGTTCGGGACATAAATGAAAAGAAAATACAATAACACCCAGTAGGACATTTCAAAAAACTAAACATAAAGAAGATCATGAAAACCATCACACTAAGTCATCTTCATCATCATCGTCTTCTTCTTCATCATCCTCTAGTGAATCTTCATCCATGGGTTTCTTGACCTGCTCCCAAACCTGATATTGTGAATGTCCAGGAAAATGGATTACTAATCCGCCTGACCCGCAATTATGTAGATTTTTATCTATTTAAGTTCCCAAATATTACTAAAAACTTGATCCAATTTATATTAAGCAGCTAATGTGAAAAATAATATATAATATAATTTATAATTTTTTATTAATAATGTGCACACTATGGGATACTACTCAAGTATACGTATCGTTTCAAGTAATATCGAGTTTTCCTTGAAACCCGAATATCGAGCCCACAGGGAAGAGGAAACTTTCTATATCAACTTAGAATAATTTTTACTTAAACTATTTCAAAATTAGCAGGAGAATATTAGTATCAAAATGTTTGGAAAAGGTTATAAACTAAAGTTTAGTAATCTTAATTTAAAGCATGAAGTAAATGCAGGTTTTCTAAACTACTTATGTGTAAAGGAGTACTAATGATATGAAAAGTATTTCTCCTTGCAAAAAAATCATAATTAGTGTAGGAATCAAATGTTTAAAGGTTATAATATAGTTTTGTGATAAATATGAGCATACCTATTCTTTACCCTCTTCTGAGTGCATAAGGAATATTGTCTAATCTGAAGTTAAGTTCTTAATTCTTTAGGTTATGTTGGGTAAGTTCTAGCCTCTCGCTTCCATATTACTCAATGTGCCCTCTTTATAGGACTACCCATTCCTTAAGTTCCAAACTAAAGATCAAATTGGTTAAGATTCTAGCCTGTCACCTTAGAATCATCAATCTTACGCCAATCAAAATTTATCTCCCTATTTGATTGAATTAACCAATGGATTACCTTCTCACCCAGACAATTAATGTGATTCTTATTAGTTGAGGAACACATAGCCCTTTCGAATCATTATGGATTCACAATAGATTTTAACATTTTAATTGGTCAAATTAAAAATGTAAATTAAGAACAAAGTAATGAATCATCACAAGTATGGAATAAGAGAAATTGTAAAAATTTTTAATTCTTCAGATGATTACTCCTTATTATAAGGAGAAAGACAAAGCAAACTACTCAGAATTCATGAGGGTAATACAAAAAAATATGATTTATATTAAAATTCAAGTTTTCACACTAAAACACAATTTAAAAAATATAGAAATACTTATCTTTAGACTTCTCCCCAAGAAAATCCTTTGAAGTTCTTTTGTTGTATTCTTCCTTAAATGAACAAAAAAGAACAGACAAGACTCTCACACACACACACCCACGAGGGCCTCATGCCACTCTCTAAAGACTCTCCACTAACAACACACTTTTTCAGCCAGCCAATGGCTCTATTAAATAAAGCTCTCAAAATAACTAAGACTCACTTCAGGCACCTTTTCAAAACTTATCCAAATTTGATGTCAAAAGTTCATAACTAATTATGTCGCTTAGGCACCCGATCATGGTGCTTAGGATCCAACCTTCTAGGAGACCGTTTTAACTACTTGGCGCCCATCTCTCGACAAATTCTTGCAATCTTACTGAATTTGGCTTCTTTTGGCTCCAGTTTTGCTCTTTTTTACTCTTTAAGTCCGTTTTTTGTAACTATAAATAAAACGAAACAAATATCTTCCATTAAAACGCAATATCCTTAAAAATGAGTATAAGATGCATATGTAAAAGTAGCATATTTTAAGATGCATCAATTGCTTCATCTCCTCCAATCCATTTATTTTTCCTATACATCTCCACTTTAGCCTCAAGGAACTTCAATCATTGATTGAATTGACATTGATATTGATGATCCAAGTGAGAGCAATTTTTACCCAATCGATACAACTCTCCTAGTAAAATTTCAATGTTTATCTCAACTTTAATAAGTTGATATTTGAATCTACCTCTCACAATAACATGCAGAGATTGGTGTGCAGCAGATGAACTAGATTCTCCCATCTATGGTTTTCTCCCTATATTAGCATTCCTTTTATATACTTCGATTTTTTCTTGTAGTGATTGGTTTCAAAGGTTAGATAATCTCATATCTACTATTCATAGCAACCCCAACATGTTGGCATGTAGAAAAGATCAAGTAGGGATACCCAAGACCAATATTTCCTTCCATTAAAATGTCCCTCATAACAACAAGAACAATACAACCCGCATCAATAGGTTGATTCTTTTAGATGCATAACATGTGATACATCAATTGCTCCAATAAAATTAAAAAAAATAAATAGAAGAAATTACCTTAAAGTATGTCATATACCATTCATCATGTGAAATCTCTGTTGGGGTCCCTTTGAATATAGAATCTATTAGTTTTATGACTTGTACTGAAAATTGACAAGTACATTCAACCCTATAAAAAAGTATATGCAAAACATTTTGAAGAAGTCTTGAAATCACACCATAGATCCTTGCATTGATTCATTCCATGATAATATGTAGAGAGTTATGCCAACACCTCTCGCGAAGTCATTCTAAATTAGTCATGAAGTCCATGATTTTTGTGTAGTTCCTTCAACAGATCGGTGAATACTGCCTGTATCTGACGACCCCAGCAGCTGCCAACACTTTAAAGGAAATTTAATTTAGCTCACAATCTCCACTTAAGTGCTAGGGTTCTTATGCAAGTCACGCATCACTTTTGTAATATGGGGTTCTACGTTAGTCCAGAATGTTGATCCCATAGTGAAGATGGGATCAATGATATGAGATTTTGTATATGCAAATATTTAAAAAGGTTACACAACTCAATGGTGCCAAAAACTTGATACAGGCTGATTTATAATAAATATGCAATATAATCCCAACAAAAATACTTTTTATAAAATAATTTATCTTTTTAAACTCTTTTTAAACTGTCAAATCTCTTTTAATATCAACGCAAGTATATGTATTGTTCAAATAATAAAGGGCTCTGATGGAGTCTTAGATATCGATTCCACGGGGAAGTTGAAAAATTCTAAGGTAAATTATGAAAATTATTTTATAACAAAAATTAAAAAAATAAAAGTAAAGTGCGAAGTTTAAAAATTGACTACTCAGGGGAATGCTAATTAAAATGCAGATGTAAGACTACAAAAATTAAACTAAACTAAATACTAAACTTTCAAAAGGAAAATTGCAAAATTTAAACAAAGTTTTTCTTGTGACAAAAAGTTCAAATTCAAAAAAGCATCCTTCCCATTTTCAATGAGTATATGGTTTGTGAAGAAATAGAAATCATTTGAAAATATATATATATAAACTGTTTTGGGCCAAATATGAGTAATTCTATTCCTTACCCTCTTTTGAGTGTTATAAATAATATTGACTAATCCAGCGTTCGGTCCTTAATTCCGTGGTTTGGCTGGGAGGATACTGGTAGAGCTCTCACTACTCCCTCCTCTGAGGGCTAACAATCTCACATTAATTTCCAATCAACTGAACCAAATTGGGGGTTTTAATCAGTCACCTCATAATTTCTAATTCTGCATCCAATAAAGTATATTTCCCTATTTATTGCACCCAATCCCATGGATGACATACTCTCCCATAAAATCAAATGTAATTTTCCCTATGTTGTAGAAATCATATATGATTTAAGAACATATGTCTCCCAACAAGTTTTAACATTTCAATTGGCCTGGTCAAAAATTAAATGAAGGTCAGAGTTCAAATCATCACAAATTTTTATCATTTAAAATCGTGGAAAATAAAATCTATTTTTCACAAAACCATATGTTCAAAGTAGGGAGAAGGATAAAGAAGACTACTCAGAATTCATGAGAAAGATACGACAAAACATGACTTTTATATATAAAAATAAGTTTAAATAAAAATACAACTTATCTCACAATCCTTCCCAAGCAAATCACTAGAAGTTCTCTACAAGCTTCTATCTCTTTCCAATCACTCATAGTTCCCTCTTAGAAGCGTAATTAAGAATAAATCTCTCACCTTCCCTAGAACAAAATCTCCTCTTCTGTCTCTCTCTAACTCACACCACTTTCTCTCTCTCCCTCATGTCATACACAAAAGCCTCCTTCAAACTCTATAAAATCTTCTTTTTTTATTTTGAGCTGGCTCCTTTTGAAAAGAAATAAAAATTCCCTCCAAAATTTAACTCTTTTTAATTCAAAAGTTGTTTTATTTGATTCAAGAGTCATATATCTTCATAAAAGAACCTTCTAATGTGTTTAGATGCATTGAATTACTCTAAGAGGTGTGTAGAACCAGTTTCCCTTTGAAAATTCAGGAAAAATTTGTCTCAAATCACCTTAATTTGAAAAAGTCATCCCTGGCGCATCATGCGTCGATCTGGTGCATCATGCACCAGCTCTTTGGATTTTGACGCATGATGCGCCAAAATTCTAAAATTGGTTATTTTGGCTCATAATTTTGTCTTTTTTGTTATTTTTACTTCAAATGTCTAAAAAACATATACCTATGACAAAAACACAAAAATACCCTTCTTCAAAGTGCAATATCACCAGAAATAGTCTTAAAATAAGTACTTAAAATAATATATTATTTTAGTGTATCAAAATCCCCCAAACTTAAATGTTACTTGTCATGAAGTGACGCTTTTATTACCTAAAAGCATATGACTTAGGCTAGAGATTAACTTATACCTTCTGTATTTTATTTTAAGAAATAGAATTGCAAAATTTAAGAAAAACCCTTAAATAATATAGATTCAAACTCTAAGTCTAGGAATACTTATTAATCAAATTTAAGATTTCCAAATCTCTATTCATTTCAAGAAGAATTTCAATTTGTCATATTAAAGACATTTAGAACATTCATATAAAAAAGAAATTCATGAAAACTTTATTAAGAATGCTACTAATACTTCAATATAATTTTTAAAAAAGTAATAAAGCTCATTTCTTAAGTTGATTCAAGTGAAGCTAATTTTTTATTAGGCATCTCCTCAAGCTTCTCCTCACTTATTTTTCTTTTCTTCTTCTTTCTTCTTTTTTTTTTCTTTTTTTTTCTTTTGTTTTAAGATATTTTCAATCCTTTCTTTTCTTTTTCTTTCTCTTTTTCAAGTGAGGATTACTATATCTGGGTAGCCTTTAACAATTTTAAACTTCATTATCCTCTACTTAAAGTTAACACTCTATATGTTTCTTGACTTTATAAATTCAAATAAGTTTATGATTTTTCATGAAGTCTCATTTTTTTTTACATGAAATTCAAAAATTCTTAACATTTCAAAAGTACAATTTTCTTTACTTTAAATAGAAAAACATAGTCTTATCCTATCATACCAAATATCTTTAACTTTAGAATTGACTTTCATTATTAAAAGCTCTTTACCTAAATTTACCACAATATTCATAAACATAAGTATAGTCATTTAAAGTTAAATCTTAATATCCCAGGCAATGTTAAATTAATTTTAAAAAAATATAGTTACTTAAGGACAAATAAATTTAGTTTAGCCCTTTTCAAAAGAAATATTTTTCCCCCAAACTTTTTTTAAGTGATTTTAAAAATATTTTTAGTATAAAATTTAGTAGGTGAAAGAAAACAGTAAATGCATGAAAATAAAAATTCACCTGTAGAGGATTTCTAATTACGAAACTGGGTTCTGGTATATTGCAGGTACTAATTGTAAAACTATATACAGGTTTCAAAGCATTAAATAAAATATAATACATTTTAGAGAACTTGTTGAGAATTAAAAACATAAATACAAAAACTGGAAAAAAAGCGAAACTGAAAATACAAAAAATGCAGAAAAAGTGAAAGTCTACTGTTACTATTACATATTCAGTTCACAAGACAACATAAAAGTTTTTACTGCAACAATTTTCAAATGAAAGTACATCACAATACAAACAACAACAATAATCAAATATCAAAAATAAACTAAACTAGACTCATAAAATATCAATCCTTATCTCCTTCCTCTTCATCATCTGATTTTTTTCTTCTTCTTTTTCATCATCATCATAAATGGGAGTATATGGAGTGAAATTGAGGCAAGCATGAAAGTCCACATTAGGTTCACCCCTAAGATGTCTTACCATGGCACACTCAAACTCAATATCATGTTGAACCCTCCTCTACTGACATTCATCATTATATGTATTCCTTGCTCCTATCTCTTCCAACTGAGTTTGAATATTAACTATATCCATTTGTTGAATCATGAGTTGATCCATAATACCTTCAAGCGATGTAGATCGAGAAGTAGATGCCCCTGCAGCAGATGTAGTAGGCATATCCCTTCCTCCACTTCTAGACTCAACAAATGATTCTACTCTTTGAATCATATGCCTGTCAATCAGATTCTGTGGTTTTAATCTCTCTTCATTTCTATAAGATCCTACTCCTAATTGTTCACATAGAGTCAAAATCAAGGTAGGGTATCTCAATCCTCTAGTTGTAGAACTACTAGTTATACTCTGAGCATGGCAAACTATAAGTGCACCATCATCTGTTGCCTTCATGTTCTGAATGCAATAGTTTAGCACAACTCTATCTTTTGTAACATCAGCCAAATAATTTGTTGGCAACAACCTGGTAAAAATGAAGTGGCGCCATATTTTTAATTGAATAGTTAATATGGAAGCAGAGAAGTTAACTATCTTGTTATTTTTAATCTTCCATCAGTCAAAAATGCAATCACTTCCTCCAATGATGAATCAATCATCACAAATACAACATATTCATCAAAAAATAAACCCCTCAAACCATAAAAAGTACTGATCTGATCAACAGTAAATTCAACCTGCTTACCTCTCACCAAGATGTGATCATTAGCAGTGAATCTCAAGATTGCATAAAACCCCCGAACCATCAGGACAATTGCAATGGCAGTGAAGTAACAAAATCTTTCCCAATTCTTGGCAAGAATCAGTCTTTCGACCTTGTCACTCTGGATTGCAAACGCCCATTCTTAGATCATTCTTTTTTTTTCCAGCTGAGTATTATAACTATGTTGGGCTTTGAAACTAACAAATTTTTGTGCATCAAAGTCATCGGACGACCTTCCTCCCTTAACTCGGGGAGCCATTTAAAAATTCTATGAAAATACAAATATAGTCCAAATAAAAAATTGAATAAAAAATCTAACTCCTCAAGCAAAGTTATTTGGTAAGAAACTTTTCACCATGAGTTTTCTTCGAGGATTTTCATCAAAAATCCCAATTTTTTGATCTCCCAAAATTCATCGGGAAAATAAAAAATTTCTAAGTTAAAGTGAAGTTCTTACCAAGAGAAGAAGGAATCTATAGTTTTAAGCCTTCAAATCCTTCTCTTTCTCCCACAATGTGATGTCCTATACCAAGGTCTTGAGGTAGCAGATGACTCAAGTAGCAAAAATGGAGTTTCTCAGTGCAATTTAGTGGTTTTCTAGGCAATATAGTGTGTTCAGACCTTTGACACATCATGCGTCAAGGCTCTATAAGTTGGCGCATCATGCGCTAGAGCTCAAATTTTCTACATTTCAATTTTTGTGAAAATCTGCTCCATACCACTTTATGTTAACCTCTATTTGACTCAAATAAACCTTTCTAAGCATATATAAATATCACACTAACATATAACTTTCACAAACAACACACAACTCACATTTATATATAAAATCTACGCTATTACATACTAATATTTTTTAAGCCAACAAACATCAAATTTAGTGTTCTAAAGCAAACCAACATCCTAACATTGAAATCTAAACATCAAAATTTAAAACATAAATGTAGATAGTGTTCATTAGAAATAAAATGTAATCCAACACAACAAACTAAAACAAATAATACTACATAAAACATTTCGTGCATAAATTAAGATCAAACATCATCTTCACTATTGTCCTCCTGGATATCTCCCAATTAATTGTAGTGCACATCAGATTGTAGAAGGTCGAAATGCAAATTCATCAGTTGAATTTTCCTCCTCAATCCAAGCATGTTTCTTGAACATACGTACCAATCCATCTTCAATACACCCTGTATGTTCAAAATATTTCTTCATTCTATAATCTAGATGATCCAACATTTCAGTAATATTCTCGATCATATGCATGAGATTCTGCACCCCTTTTTCTATCTTCTTGATCCTCTTTGAAAGTGCACTCGAGTGATAGTAAGGTTGAACAAGTGATGAATTTTGAGATCCTTGATCCATCAATACATTCATATCATTTTCATCTTACATTCCAATACAGTTGCAGTAGACTTCTGGATCCATCGGCTTCTAAAGAAGTAGCACTTTTTCTCAACTTTCATAAGGTACTTGCGATTGACTGCAAAGTACAAAAATAATGGATGGATGTCCCAGTCTAGTTGCAAATCCATTCATAATCAAACCCATAACTGATTTCACAATAATGGCTCCAACATCAATAGGTTTTTCGGTTTGAATACAGTGGTTCAAAATGACACTCTCCTTAGTGACCTTACTAATTTTCATTATAGGAAGTAATTTTGATGAAATGAAGAAGTGTTTGGCTTTTGAAACTAGATTTAAAAATGACGAAGGAAAACTTACATTTCCATCATCTATGGCCTCCCAATTTGCATCTTCATCCATGAGTTAGCGGTAGAGTTCATTCATATTCTCTCTTGTAGGGGTAAAGTTTGCATAATGGCAGATATACACATTTTCAATCATGATTATCTCATTTATTCTTGAAGGAGTGAACTGCACAAACCTACCTTGCACTTAAATCATTCCTTGGTTGATCCCATGAAGATTTGCATAAAATTCTTTTACTACAGAAGTAACAACAACGACAGTAGTGTAGCAAAGAACTTCCCAATGCTTCTACACAAGAGTCTCTTCTACTGAGTATTCGGTGTGTTGAATCCTCAATTAACAAATCCTCATTCTTTGATAAGCCTCCTCTTCGCTAGAACTCGATCATGTAATTTCTGTGCATCAAAACTAATAAACTTTCTTCAATTGAAAATTTCAAATCTAGTAGAGTTTCTAGAGTGGGAAGCCATAGGAATTGAAAAGTGGTGACTTCCCTCGTTTTCCCACCTAAAATATGGTTTGGAGTCAATTTTTAGGAGTTATATAGAGAAGAAACCAAAGAAAACAACCAAATGCTGCCATTTGACACGTTTTAAACATTTTTAGACCCACGGCGCATCATGCACCAGCTCTCTGGAAAGTGGTGCATCATGCACCAGCTCTATGAAAAGTGATGCATCATGCGCCAGTTCCAAAATTTTTGTCATTTCGATTTCGATCCAACAAATTCTCATTTTTTCCATAAATTAGGCAAATAATAATGTTTTAAAATATTTTATCAAATATTTGGACTACATAATGACCTAAACATAAATATACGTAAAATATATCAAACAAAACAAACTTAACAAATAACTAAAAACGATACATATGGGTTGTCTCTCAAAAAGTGCTTGGTTTAATGTCGTCAACCCGACATTCTCAGTCTTATTCTGAGTGACCCAACATTATTGTCTCTTTAAAATCTAGACTTTGACCATTAAAATATGATTTCAATATGTGCCCATTCACTTTAACTAGTTTTCCAGTCTTGGGGTCTTCAATATTAAGTACCCCATAGGGATAGACTATTATAACTCTGATTGGCCATGTCCACCTAGACTTTATTTTTTCAGGAAATAATTTCAATCTTGTATTGTATAATAAAACTTCATATTTAGGTTCAAATTCTCTTTTTATTAACTTCTGATCATGTCATTCTTTCATCTTTTCCTTATAAATCATCGCATTATTGTAAGATTCAATTCTATTTTCTGAAGTTCATTCAATTGCAATAATCTTTTCTCACCAGCTTCTTTCAAATTGAAATTGAATTCTTTTATAGCCTAATAAGCTTTATGCTCCAATTCAATAGGCAAGCGACAAGTCTTCCAAAAAATTAATCTATAAGGGGACTTTCCTATAAGTGTCGTGTAAGTTGTTCTATATGCCCATAATGCCGTATCCAAGCTAGTAGACTAATCCATTTTACTAGGATTAACACTCATTTCCAAAATTCTCTTAATTTTATGATTAGATACTGCTGTTAAATCACTATTATGGGGATGATAAGTGATACACCTAAAAACTATAGTGTTTTTATACATATTTTTGAGTTATTGCGCTTTAATGAAAGATATTTGTGTGTTTTTTCTTCAGGTACAACTAAAAAGGTGAAAAATGACAAAAGGAGTGAAAATTGATCAAATTTAGAGTGAAAATGAAAAAAATGGTGCAAAAATATTTTGGCGCCTAAGCGCCAGATCCGGCTCTTAAGCGCCCGTGAAACATAGAAGGTCGCACCTAAGCGCCAGTGACAGTTACTTGACGTGTTAATTCATTTTGACAAATTTTAAAGGGACATTTGAGGCACCTATAGGCTAAAGATGGTGGTTATAACCACTAAAAATGAAAATATGGTTCAAAGACTTATGAAAGGAGGCATCCTTTGGAGAATACATTGAATTTGGACACATTTTGAAGAGATACCAAGGCACCTCTTGGAAAACTATAAAAAGAAAGGCTTGGAACTTTTCGAGGGGATAATTTTAGTCTCTTCAAGTGTTTATTTTAGATTCTTTTTTGTTGTGATTTCTGGGAGAGACTGTAAGACCCCAATATTTACCTTTATTTTAGTTTTAGTTTCTAGTTTTTTAGAGTTAAGAGTATTGTAAGAAGAGAAGAGATTCAAAAGAAATTCAAGAGTGGTGGAGGATTTGAGATAAGTTTCTATCTTTTTGTTAGTGCATTTGGTTTTACTTAAGACTTCTTATTGGTTTGACAGTGATTTCTTCTTTTAAACTAAAGTATGATTTTGTTTTATCCATGAACTCTGAGTAGTTTTCAATATCTTTTTCCTTAAAATGATAAGTAAATAAAGTATTGGATGGAAGTTGTGGAGCGCATTGATCTTTAATGTTGGAAGAAGTTGTAATGATTTAACTCTATGTACTTCATTTGCTTCTTGATTTGGCCCATCGAGATGTTAAAATTTGTTGTGAGAACATGTAAGAATTAGGATAGTATTGTCTCATTCAACAATTGGAAAGAATCACATGAGATTGTATGAATGAGAATGTCATTCATATGATTGAGTGTAAATAAATAGAGAAATAATCTTTGAAGGGTGTAGAGTTAGAGGACTTTAAAGTGACAACTTAAAGCCCCCAACTTAATTTACTGTTTTAGGTTTTGATACGTGATCTTAGCCACCAGGTGGAGGGAATCAAGGGAACTCTAGAGCGAGAGCTGTTACCTTCTCTGCCTAGTCGGTCTTTAGAACTATTCAAACTTTAAATTAGCCAATGTTCTTTATAGCATCTCTAGTAATGGTAAAGAATAATATTGCTCCTATTTGGTACAACACAATTTTACGTACTTTCACAACAAAATTCCTATACTTATTACTAATTCATGATAAGGAAAAGGATATTTCTTATTCAATGCTTCTTATTTTATAAAAACTCAAGTTATCTTTAGAAGTTGTTATTATGTTGTCAAAATATCAAAAATACCAAAAGGAATTGAGCTTTAGTTACTGTGATATTATCTTTAGTTTAAGTAATTATCTTTTTGGAATAAAAGTTTGTTATTGCTGACCTCATTTTTTGTTGAGGTTTAGTTTTCCCTCTTTAGTAGCCTTGGAGCTAGCCATAAGACTTTCCTATTGACTATTCCTAGAAAACTAGAAAGGAACCCTCCCCATTAGAAATTCTAAACTCCTCCATGCTCAATTTGAAGTTTCACATATTGGTCATAACCTCTAGCACTTAGTAGGTGAGGTCAGTATGAGGGAGCTCATGATGAGCCCCCATAGGACTGATTGACCATAGGGTTCACTTTGGGTGTTAGCGTGGAGCTTGTTCACTCACTATTCTCACTATCACCTATATTCACTCACAATCCTAAAACCCAAAAATGGTTGACTTGTATCCCTTGATCCTTTGGGAAACTCGTGTAGATGGTCCCCTAAACCCACTAGTCCTAGGCTAGGGTTTAGCTAAGACCAGTACATAGAGGAACCGAATGGGAATTCCATTGGTCCATAACTCATATATGGTGGTTGACACCCCAATTCTACCAAAAATATTCAATTTGACTTTTTACCTCCAAACCTACCCAAATTACCTAAACACCCCCACATCCCAATTTCGGCCAAAAATCCCAATTTCACCCAAAAATACCTGAGTATGTTCAAAAATCATTTCAACCCATTTTAAAATACCCAAATTACCCAAAACCACCAAAAAATTCCAAATTTACCAAAATACCCCCCAAAATTACAAAAATACCCTTGGCACCCCAAACTTTTCGAAAAGCTCCAAAATCACTCCAAATATTTCCAAAATCAATTTGGATTCTTCAATTGAACTGAAGTTGGCTAATTTGACCATTTTGACCAAAATCCCCAAATTCACCTTAAATGTCTATTAATTCGGTTCCAATTTCCATCAATTTCAATTTTAAACTCAAATTCACATTTCATATGACCAATATAAACTAAATTCAAGCCTCATTTTCCTATGCTTTGAGCAAAATTTTGATCTAAGTCAAACCCCCAATTTTGGCCCTATGACTTAATCTCACCAAATTGAACCCCATAGCCTTCTCAATTTGCCCCAATTTGAATCCTAAACTCTTAATAACAATATAAACATCAAATTGAACTTTCAATTGGCCTTGGTGAAGCCTCAATTTCATTTAATTTCAACCCAAATCCAAAAATCCAAAAAATTGCCCCAAATTGGCTGTCTCCAAATTCCACCAAATTGAATGTCTTAACCCTAAAATTGACACCCAATTTATGTTGAAAACTCTTTATGACATTCCTATAGACCATTTTCAACAATAAATTTGAACCTCACGAAACCTTAGCCCAATCTAGACCCAAGTCTAGTCCAACATGCCCAAATTTACCAAAACCCCAAAATCCTTCAAATTGAGCTTCCAATTGAACTCAAAATCATTTCAATCCTTCACAAAAAATTTTCATAGCAATCATCTAAACAATCTTGATCAATAAATTGGGCTCAAATTCATGGCTAGTCTAACCCAAACCCAACCTTTATCCATTTGGACCCAAATTGGACCCATCACCAAATTGACTTAGCCAAGCCTAAGCCACCAAATTGATGACACCACAACCACTAAGCACACCCTATGGACCATACTAAACCCACCTAAACCAGCCAAAATGAGCTATGGACCAATGGTCCCTTGATTTAATGGATTTCACCCCATATTTGGCCTAAACTCAAATATCTCCTTCATCATTGCTTACCCTTGGGGGTTAACCATCATTAAGCACCCCCTGACCTCCCTGAGCCAAGAAGTGACTAAACCCTGGCTAGCCACCTCCTCAGACACCAAAACAACTAACCCAAGGAAGCCCCAAGTGGACAAAACCCAAATTTAAACCTCCCTGACTTGGCTCACTCCCATTGGCCATTAGAGCCTTTCTTCTTTCCGCCTCAACAAGCTTTAGCACTCAACTCCAAGCCCTGAGCTCCACCTGGTAGCCATAGCTTTAAATGGAGCTCTCCACAACCAAAGAAGGTGTGCTTGAAACCTTAAGTAAACTCTATCAAAATCTCACCAGAGCTTCTCCAAACCATCCCAAGTGCAATCCCCTTGCTCTCAGCCACTGATAGCCTCCCCACAGAGCCAATTTCTCCACTGAAATTTGCCCTAAAACCAGGACAGATCTCTCCACACCTCCAAAGTAAACCAAACTCTAATTAATTATGCACACACCATCCCCACAGTAAAAGAAGTTGATTCCCCACAAAAACCCCCTCTCAAACATCCTCTAACCTAGCTCTAGACCAACACCTGAAACTGAGCTTGATTGAATTCATACCTAGACCATTCACCAAGGCTTGGGAGTTCATCTAGAAGTTCTTTGAGACCAATTGAAGCTACGACAACCATCTGATTGCGGCCTCCCCTCTAAGACAAAGGTATTGAACTCCAACCCTAAATCAAGCTTGCTTCGACCCTCCATACATATTTACTATATTTCATACCGTATAAATCATATAGATGTGTTCATCTTCAGTAGATGAAGGTTTAAGAATAAACCCCATGCAATTTGGTTGATTCTAGGCCAAGATCTTATGGTTTTAGTGTGAATGGCTCACGGGTTAGGTCACTTGAGGACGATAACGGAGAGCCGTCTGATCGCGCATGTATCTAATGGACGGAGGAGATCAAGCCGCACAGATCCATGGTGCATAAAGCATTATCTGCATGGCAGCTGAGGGGGATGGCAGCGTCAAATGGCGGAGCTCCGCGTGTTCTTTCGGAGCTTCTTAGAATCCAGTCAACACCGTGTGGATAAGTAGAAAAATAGGGATTTTTGAATTATTTTAAATGCCTAAACTTTAAAAATTCATATTTTTCTCTAGAAAAATTAAAAAATAAAAGAAAAATACCCACTTGCTTAGTGAACAGAGGAGAATAACGTGGATCAAAAATAAAAAAATTTTTCTCACTCCCTGATTTTTAATTAATTAAATACCCTCTGTGGTAATTTAATTCTCCATGGCTTAAAACATTTCTCCATGGCTTGAAATTTTGAGGGTTTGCTCCTCATGATAAAGGCCATGTCTTATGATTTTTCCAAGTTCAGAGGGCACCTCTATGATTATAACCCCAATTTTCAAGTGAAGGTGACCATTTTGGCTTATTTTAATTAACAAAAATACCACTTAAAATATTATGAGAATAATTTTAGTAGGTTTCCTATGGTGAGAGAAATCTAGAAAAAATATTGTGATGCTTTAAATCATTTTGTGAATTTTTATACTTAGTTAAATGTAAATACCTTGAATTAAATATAAAATATCAAAATTATTTGACTTAGTCTAGGCACTAAAATGGATTTCTTAAGGAAAACTTGCTTTTTGTATAAAAAATAATTATATTAAATTAAATATGCTTAGAAAAATTATAAAAATTATTTTTCTGAGTTCCTTGTGATCATGGGCATTTTTAAAAATAAAACCCATTTTTGTGAAAATATTTCATTTTTTAAAATATACTTTGAATTAAAAAAAATTAAAATAATCAAAATTTTCAAAAATACAGAAAATGATTCAAAGTGGGAATGTCCCTTGATCACTTATAATTTATTAGGACATTTTTCTTAATTTTTCTAAGTTAAAAGTAAATTTTAAAGGCTTAAAAATGAATTTTTCATATTTTCTTACTAAAATGATTATATTAAATAAATTAAAAATCACAAAAATATAAAATTTGATTCTCTAAGTATTCTGAACTACGAGAAGTCTAATAAAAGCATAAAAATAATTTTTGTAATTAAAACACTATTTTTATTTAAAAAATCATGAAAATTAATCTAAAGTTAAATAATAAAAATAGAAATTTGATTAAAAAAATCATGAAGCTTTGCCTAAGTGTTTATCTGACCTTAGGTAACCTCTAATAATTTTTCCATAAATATAAAATTTATTTCAGATAATTAAATAAATTAAGTTTTGAAAATCCTATTTTCTAAATTTAAATAATTATCTATATTAAATTAAATTTTTAAAATCCACATATTCTCCTTTGATATTTTAATTACCTCATAGATGTGACACTCTAACCCTCAAAGTCATTTGAGTTGTGTTTAGTGAGTTATGAGGTGAAGTACCCCAAGGGCAAAGTGGTAAGTTTAGACTTTGGTGCCTTAATCAAAATTTAGGGTTAACCAAGGATAAATGGGTAACTTTGATCCTAATAAACATGTTTGGATGATTGAAATACAATAGGATTAGAAGGTAGAAACTCACCCACCACCTTTGCATAACATCAACAGATAATAATCTCCCCTAATCTTGATGACTTAGAGGTCAACTAGTATCAAAAGTTTCTTACGTGAGAGTCTTAAGCTAAAAGGATGATAATTTACTTTCCTTAAGCCCAAAATTGATGATAATGTGATCTTTAAATGAAAATACATGTCATTTAAACTAAAATCTTAACCTTCACCAAATTCCCCATTTTGATTGCTAAGGGCTTGGTAGTGACAGACTCGATATCTAAGCTCAATTTATTTGATTTAGAAGATAATTGGGTTGATAATCAATATCTTTAAACACTCCAAGTTCAACTTTATTTATGGGCATCACAATCTTACATGACTTAAACTTGCCTTAAGGGTACACACCCACATAACTCTTAAGTGAAACATCAATTGACTAATTAAGTATCCTATCCTCAGGATAATTAAATTATCAAGTTTCACTAAGTAACGGGGTAGTTACACTCAACCTCGGATGATTATTGGAACACTAAAATAAAATCAAAATGAACTCGGGATATTTCAAGAGATATTCAAAGTGATCTAAGGTCACACCTTGAACATTTTAAAATATATTGGATATTCTGAAGGACAAACTGGACTTGCCATATTTTGTTCTAAAATTATCCACTAGAATCTTCCGAGATTCAATGAAATCACAACTTGGATTTTGGTAGCTAAACCTTTATATGCTCATGCAATTTAAATTCCTTTTAATATCATCTATATATCTTGCAAGTACTTACCTTTTAGGTGGTGAAACGAGAAGAATCATCAGGTACGCTTTTACAGTTTATACTACCATTTTCTCTTTTACTTTCCGCACTATACTTTCATGCTTATAAAACTTGCATGTTAAACAACAATGTCACCCTTCATGAAAACCTAAAACTGCTAGGATAACCATAAAACTAAAACCAAAACAAAAATCAACCAAGATAAAATTCACCGCCACAACATCTAAAATTAAATACAGCTCAAAATTTAATTACAAACATCACAAACAACAATTGCAACTAAATTAAGACGTATTTATTGGATGATCGACAATCGCTCGGATAAGGTAACCTACGGTTGCCAACAAAACTTCCCATGGTCTAAATGAAAGTACAGAATTCATTAAGTTGAGTTTATTAATTTCAGTTGGACTAAGTGAATCCAATACAAAATTAATGGTACTGGAAGGAGGGAACCATAAGATCATAACCGGTGTCGCTCTAATCAACTTTAACATGCCCCATAATATTTAAAGAGCTATAACCATAGGGACACCTGATTTGACGCCATAACCTGACAAATTAAAAAACTTAAACTCGTTATGGCAAGGACCTTGGAGCTAGCATGGTGGACAACACAACCATCTTCAACAGCAAAACATGTCTCCATCAGCTAAACCATTCCTTCCTTAGAATTAAACAACCAAGACATAGGACTTTAAGGTGGTTTTCTTATGCAACATAAATCCTTAACTCATCTTTAGGCCTTTATATAACTCTGTTGTACAATCTAGGCCCTAACTCATATTAGAATTTCAGGCTTGTTGTTCGTCACGAGCTAAATCCTCATATCTTCCAGGCTATTTGTGTGATCATTTCACACAAATGTAAGCCCTAAATAAATAAAATTGTAAGGATGAAACACTCAAATAATTTCTCCTCAAAACGAAAGCCAAACAATAGGATAGACTGGGAAATCACCGAGGGTCTCCTTCAGATCTGTGACATCCCCTAGTTCTTCATCCTTTGGATTCTACAATAAATGTTCCAAACTTAAATCATTCTCCTTTCACACCTCTTCGTTTGATTTCGTTGAAAAGTCTTATCCTTTTGACCTCTTTAAAGATAATATTCCCTAATTTTTATTGAGAGTTTTCTTATGTGACATCGGTCATTTAAGATGTAATTAACTATAGAGGCTTGCCCTTATAGCAAGCTTGTCCGAACCCAGCTTAATATAAATCCTATTTAATTCTTCATATTAAATAGGGGAACTTGTCGACAAATAAAATGGTTTTGCAGACCAAACATATGTCGTATATTTCTTAATTTATTTGATCGAGCTTCATCCTCGAGTTTTGTGTTTATCCTTTAGGAAAGATACAGAGTTTGAGATTTAGTGCTCTTTCATTTAAAGTACAAAAAATATGAGGTCAGTTTGATTTCATATTTTTCTAAAAACCTATGTGTGTGTGTGTGTGCGTGTGTTTGTAAATTAAATGTCTTTCCAAAGCGTGCGATGAGATTCTAATTTTTGTGACCGATAGTTTCCAACAGGCAACTCTTCCAACCAAAAATAGTGTCGACAGCTTCCAACAGGCAACTCCTCCAAACAAAAATAAGATACTTAGTTATTTTAATCTGCCATTTAATGATGCTTATGTTTTAATTGAAGAAATGACTTCCAATTATTTTCAATGGACTTCTGAGTGGGTAAATCATTAAAAATAGCCAATATTCATGAATCCAATGCAGCATTTACTATGTTAGCAAATTAAGTTGCTGCAATTTTAAGGAAGTTAGATCAATTTGAAATGAATTTTTCTTAACCAATTCTCATGATTGAAGAGAATTCATTAGGCTAAATGGTAGATTCTCAAGCATCATTAGAAACTTTGAATGTCATAAATAATAAATAGAATAACCCATATTCAAATTATTATAACCCAGGTTGGAAGAACCATCCTAACTTCAATTGGCAAATGACCCATATTCAAATTATTATAACTCGGGTTGGAAGAACCATCCTAATTTTAACTGGAATAATACTTCAGGTTGTAATAATCAACAATAGGGTAGCAACCAAGTAAACCAATTGGGAAGCTGGAATAACCAAGGAAATAATAATAATAATAGATCTACTTACCCTATAAGTTTCAATAGTGATCCATAATTTAAGGAGAAGAAGTTATCTATAGAAGAAGTGCTGTTATAAATGGGAAATCAGTTACAAAGTCAAGGAGCTACAATTACAAATACTGAGAATCATCTTGGACAAATAGCAAATTTTTTAAGTAATAGATCTCAGGAACACTTCCTAGTAATACTAAAGAAAATCAGAAAGACCAGCACAAAGGGCAAGTAAAATCCATTCAACTTAGAAGCGGAAGAGAGTTAAAAGGTAGGGTTCAAAAATAAATTGAACTAGAGAGAGTAGAATTTGAAGAATCAAAAGAGGTCGCTCCGAAAGATTCTGAAAAGACATATTTCTCCGCTGAAAGTTGATTTGAAAAAACCACCACCTCCATTTCCTTAGAAACTTCGTCAACAGAAGTTAGATAAGCAATTTTCAAAATTTCTGGAAATTTTTAAGAAGCTTACAATTAATATTCCATTTGTTGAAGCCTTAGAACAAATGCCAAGTCATGTAAAGTTTATTAAGGATATTATTAGTAGAAAAAAGGAATTTTGAAGTTAATGAGACTGTTGCAATTAGTGAGGAGTGCAGTGCTATAATTCAGAAAAGCTTCCTGAAAAGCTTAAAGATCCTGGTAGCTTTACAATTCTATGTGCAATAGAAGACAGATTTTATGAGAGAGTTATATGTGATTTTGGTGCAAGCATTAAACTTATGACATTATCAATATTTAAAAGTTTGGGACTAGGAGAAATAAGCCCAACTACTGTAACTTTGCAATTAGTTGATAGATCAATAACGTACCCTAAAGAAGTTATAAAAGATGTCCTAGTGAAAGTGGGTCTATTTATCTTTCCTGTTGATTTCATTATGCCAGATATAGAAGAAGATAAAGAAACACCTATCATTTTTGGAAGAACTTTCTTAGCCACAAGAAGAGCAATGATAGAAGTGCAGAATGGGAAATTAACTATGCGTGTCAATGATCAAACTGTTACTTTTAACATTTCAAGATCAATGAAGTATCCTGCAAAAGGTAAAGATGATGAATTTTATAGAATGGATGTTATAAAATATCTGAGTGAATGTCATTTTAAAAAAATTATGAAGAAAAATCTAAAAGCAAAGATTTATAACAGGAGCAAGAAGAGGCATTAGATCAACCTGAAGATCTTTATAAGGAAAATTTAAACTATGTTCGAGAAATTTTTAAAATTTTGGACACAATAGGAAAATATATATCACTTTATCCACCAATTGAAAAACCTCTAAAACTTGAGTTGAAATTACTTCTTGATCATTTAAAATATGTCTTTTGATGAAAGAAGAAGAAAGATTGATGGTAAATAAACCTCCACTACTTTACAGTTTTCTTCTGATAACCTTTCACTACTTTACCAGTTATAATTTCATAAAAATTAATGATGGAAGAAGAAGAAAGATTGATGAAAACTTTGTAAAATTTTAAGAAAGCCTTTGGATGGATAATATTGATATTAAATGAATCAGTCCTTCAATTTGTATGCATAGAATTCATATGGAAGAAAACTGCAAAGCCACGGTTGATCCTCAAAGGAGATTGAATCCTACTATTAGAGAAGTTGTTAAGAAATAAATTCTAAAGTGGTTAGATGTTTGAATTATCTACCCTATATCAGATAGTGAGTTAGTCCAATTCACTACGTTCATAAGAAAATATGAGTGATTGTGACTTTAAATGAACATAATGAGTTAAAACCTACTAGACGAGTTACAAGGTGGCCAATATGCATTGATTATAGAAAACTAAATCTCGCCACTAGAAAAGATCATTTTTCACTACCTTTTTTTAGATCAAATGCGGGATAGACTAGTTGGGCATAAATATTTTTATTTTTTGGATGGATATAATGGTTATCACCAAATTCAAATAACTTCTGAGGATCAAGAAAAAAAATACATTTACCAATTAGTATGGTACAGTTGCTTTCAGAAGTATGCCCTTTAATTTATGTAATGCCCTGCTATATGTCAAATATGTATGATGGCTACTTTCTGTGATTTAATTGAAAAAGGGATTGAAGTCTTTATGGATGATTTTTAGTATTTGGAACTTCATTTGACTTATGTTTAGAACATTTATCAAAAGTTCTTAAACGCTGTAAAGAAACAAATTTAGTCTTTAATTGGGAAAAATGTCAATTTATGATAGTAGGAATTGTATTAGAGCATCATATATCAGAAATTGATATGGAAGTAGATTCTACTAAAATTCAAATGATCGCTAATTTACCTTATCCAACCAATGTAAGGGAAATTAGGATTTTTTTGGACATGTTGGATTCTACATACGATATATTAAAGACATTTAAAAAATTGCTAAGTTTTTATGTCATTTACTCGAGAAAGATGCAATTTTCAATTTTGTTGAAGAATGCCTAAAAGTTTTTGAGTTATTAAAAGAAAAATTAGTCACTGCGCCAATTATAGTTTAACCAGATTGAGGAAAACCTTTTGAACTGATGTGTGATGCCAGTGATTATGCTATTGAAGTTGTTTTAGGACAAAGATATGGTAAAATGTTCAAAGTAATTTACTATGCCAGTAACCCTTAATGAAACCCAAATTAATTATTCAACAACTAAAAAAGAGTAATTAGCAATAGTATATGTTTTTGATAAATTTAGATCATATTTAATTGAAAATTGATGTGTAGTGCATATAGATTATTTTGCTCTTAAGTATATAATAAAGAAGAAAGCTGCTAAACCAAGACTTATTAGATAAATTCTCCTTTTGCAAGAGTTTAATTTTATAATAGTAGATCAGAAGGGAATGGAAAATCAAATTACTGATCATTTGTCCAGACTTAAATCAGAAAAACCACTCTATTTTGAAAAAGAAATTAATGAACATTTTTCTGATGAAAATCTATTCAACATTAATCAGTGGTGTGTTTCGTGGTATGTCGACATTGTGAACTTTCTTATTAGTGATATTATACCCTATGGAATGACATACCAAGAGAAGATGAAATTTATATCTGAAGTTAAAACTTATTTTTGTGATGACCCATTTTTATATAAACAAGAGAAGGATCTTATCATTTAAAGATTTGTGCCTTTAGAAGAAAATTAAGAAATTATCCAAAAGTGTCATAATTCTAATTTTGGGGAACATTTTGGTGTTGATAAAACAACATACAAAATTTTATAATATGGATTTTATTGGTCTACTATTTTTAGAGATGCTAATGCTTATATCAAAACTTGTGATATATGTCAACGTATAGATAATATTTCTAGAAGAAATGAGATGCCCCTTAACTATATGTTGAAAGTTGAAATATTTTATGTTTGGGGATTAGATTTCATGGGACCATTTATACCATCTTTTGAAAATTTATATATAATGTTAGTCGTGGACTATGTATCCAAATGGATTGAAGCTGTAGCTTTACCTCAATGTGATTCTCAAAGTGTTGCAAAATTTTTAAGAACAAATATATTTTGTAGATTTGGGATGCCGAGAGTGATCATAACTGATGGGATAAGTCATTTAAGAAATGTCAAAATGGAGAAGTTATTAAAGAAATATCATATAAACCATAGAATTGCTACTTCTTATCATCCTCAGACAAGTGGTTTGGCTGAATTATCCAATAATGAAATTAATAGAATTATGGAAAAATATGTGAATCCAACAAAAATGGATTGGTCAGTCAAACTTGATTATGCTTTGTGGGCTTATAGGACTTCATAACATACTCCTATAAGAATGTCCCATATAGGCTAATATTTGGGAAAGCTTGTCATTTATTGGTTGAATTTGAGCATAAAGCATAATGGGTGATTAAGGAGTTCAATTATAATTTAAAGTATGATGGTGAGAAAAGGTTATTGCAATTAAATGAGCTTGAAGAGGTAAGGAATGAATCTTACAAGAGTGCTAAAATTTACAAAAAGATGAAAATGTGGCATGATCGGAGGATTCTTATTAAAAATTTCAGTCAAGGCAACAAGTTTTCCTATATAATGCAAGGTTAAGATTATTTCTAGGAAAACTTAAGTCCAGGTGGATGGGCCCATTTGTTGTGATAAAAGTTTATCCATATGGAGTTGTAGATATTAAAGATCCTAATTCTGAGAAAAATATTTAAAGTGAATGCTCATAGACCGAAACCCTATTTTATAGGGGATTAACTTAAATTAAATGATAGAATGATGTTGGGTCAGCCAGAATAAGCAATGGTTACGTTGAGCTGACGACATAAAACCAAGCGTTCTGTGGGAGGCATCCCATAGTTATCAGTGTGCTTTTGTTTTGAATGTTTTTTGTGTGTGATTAAGAAAAATTGGGGTTGTATTTTAAGACTATTATGTGTTAGTAAAGTTTTTAAGACTTCATTAAGTGACTTATACATGTTAAAATGAGTATTTGGACGTTAAGTTTCCAGGTGCTAAATTAAGCGCTGGCGCTTAAGCGCCAATATTCAACACTTAAGCGCAGACAATAAAAATCATGTGCGAAATTTGATTTCTAAAAGATTTAACCACGAATTAGTTGACTTGAATGTGCCATGGTAGTCCTAGGATGTGTCTAGGAGTTATAGAAAGGATTTTGACCTATAAATAGAAGGGTTTTATAAAAGATTTTCACCGCAAGTCAAATTTATCCCTGAAAGTCTAAGAGAACGAGAGATTTGAAGAAAATGTCTTCATGGGAGATGGATTTGAAGAAAAAGCAAGAGGTCATGAGGAAGAAATTCATTAGTTAGAGGGCACAAGAGATGTATAATGGTTTCTTAGTCGTTAGTATTGAAGAAATAGCGGAAAAGATCAACAAAATTGAGGCTGACGTGGCTTCAATTGAGGCAAAGGTAAATGAAGTTAATGCACTTCTAGGGCATATTGGATGACAATTAAAAATGAAATTTAGTAATACTAGTTATATAGAGGAAGCAGATAAGGCGATGTATCTTAAGCAGACATGGATTGAATAAGATTGTATCAGAGTTATCACCACCATCCGTTTTATCAACTCTATATTCCAAATACCCAATGAGAGACTAATGAGAGATAGGAATTTGTTCCAATAAATGAAGAATGGAATTAAGTTCTAAGCTAAGATTTTCTTGTTAGGAGTTGTTTTAAGTGTTAGTGTTAGGTCTTATTTTTAGTGTTTATATGATTATGTGTTTTATTGTGCAAGTTTGTTTAGTGTTTGTATTTAGGAAATTTTCTCATCCAAGGCACTTTGGAATTAGAATTATGTGTTGTATGTTGTTTGTAATAATTTGTGAATGAATATAAGTGTTTATTTGTGACAAATTTGTGTTATTTTTACTTAAAATTGAATTAGTAATATTAAAGAATTTTGAGAGAGAGGAGAGTTAAAAGGGAAGAAAATAGCTATTCAAGTGTTATAAGACCATTTAGGGGTGGTTTACTTAGGCTAATAGTTCATTTTACTTAAGATCAAAAATATCAAAAATCATGCACCAGCACCTGAGCGCCACAACCCCGCGCTTAAGCACGAGAAAACCCAAGAGGTAGGAGCCTAAGCGCCAAATATCTGTGATTCAGCACCGGTTCGCGAACGGTTAAAAGTGAAAAATAACCCAAAAATTTTTCATATTTGCTCCTTTCATCGTATTCTTCCTCCGACACTCACGATTTTGAGATTAGGTCAAACCTTATTTTGGAGATTTCTAGGTGGATTCAAAGCAAATTCGCTAGATTTGGATTGCTTGAGGTAAGAGCTTCACTTCTATGTACAAACTTTGGATTTTCACCATGTATTTTGAGTACAATTGGAGATACCCAAAAATCACTATTCATGGTGAAAATTGGAGAAAAATCTATGAAAATTACATAGAAATTGTAGTTTAAGCTTATAGGAGTTGAGTTTAGTAGTTTAAACTTGATTTATAGATTTATTTTGGACTTTTTGAAAATTGTAGAAATGGCACCAAGAATCAAGATGAGCAAGAGGAAGTCCCATTTTGATTCGAGTAAATTTGTGAGTTTAAAAGCCCAAGATCGGTATAGTGATGCTCTACAATCACAAAAACTTATATAGGAGCAATGTTT
The DNA here is from genome assembly GCA_002079205.1 of Phalaenopsis hybrid cultivar. NCBI lineage: Eukaryota > Viridiplantae > Streptophyta > Magnoliopsida > Asparagales > Orchidaceae > Phalaenopsis > Phalaenopsis hybrid cultivar. Next base: position 132,601 of record JXCR01146712.1, read on the forward strand.
TAAAAGTCCAGGAGGACCTGTTAAGGATTTAATTGTTTGTAGACAGTGGGAACGATTTAGTTGTTTTTCTGTGTAGCGGTGATTTCTATAGTTCGGGAGTTTTATGCTAATTTCCCAGAGGCAGAAGAAGAACGAGTTATGATCAAAGGAAAATTAGTGTCATTTTCACCAGAGGTAATTAACATGTTTTACCAATTGCCCCACGATACTTTGTGTTTTTATTCGAACTATAGTCCTACTGAGACAGAGTTGGACGAGATTATTTCATATTTGAATGTTGGAAGAGGACTCTGAAAGATTACAAATGAAAGGCGAGTCAACTTTTCCACTACAAATTTAAATGCCACCTCAAAGGCGTGAGATTATTTTATTTCAGCTCGTCTACTGCCGACCAATCATCTTAGTGAAGTTACTAGAGTGAGAGCCATGTTAAATTATTGTATTCAACAGTTTAAGCCTATAAACATTGGGGCACTTATCTACCAGACTATCATCAGTTCTGCTACTTCTACTACTACTACAGGTTTGGGATTTAGTTTATTAATCTTTTCTTTGTGTGAGCAAGTAGGAGCTAGATATGATAGCTAGGAAGAAATGCTACTACCACTAAAGCCCATTACAAGTGTGGATTTGAAATCATATTTGGAGCACTCCATCTTTGGCTAAAGAGAAGGATTTTCACGGAGTTATGGAATGACAATGTCTTTTGCTTCTGCCTCTTGTGCTTCTACATCTAGACTATCTATCTCGAGACCATATACATTCAGAGGTCAGTCTACTGAATCTCAAGATCAATTATTGAAAAGGATGATGGATAATATTAATTTTACCACAGATAAGGTACAAAATTTAGAAAATTTTGTAAATCGTATTAATGGATATGTTAGAAGGCATAGTGATTATAAGGAAAAATTTCACTCATCTTTGGAGAGCCTCATTAGGGATAACCTAGGAGTGGAATTCCCTTCATATCCAAAATATCCTGATTTTGAGCCTTCAAATTTTTGGGATAGCAGTGACACTAATGATGATGATGACTAAGGTTGTTTTAAATTTATATTAATTTGAAGTACTTTATTGTGTGAACTTGCTACTGTTGTAATTTTTTTTGTGTAGATCTTTTGGTGTGTTGAGGTGTTATGTTTAATTGTTAATGTGATAGTTGTGTGTTGTGTTTTATTTTTAGTACTGTGATTAGATTTTGTGGTAGTAGTTGTGTGAAGTAAGATGTGTAGTGTGCTTTAGTTAGTTGGTATTAAACTTATTTATGGTATTATGAAAGTTAAAAATCTTACTAGCTTTAGTTTTAACATCAATTTCAAAAATTGTTACCCTGACTTTTCTTTTATATTAGTGTGTTTGATTTTATGTTGAGATTGTAAAGTCAAAGTCAGTGTGTTTGTTTGCATATATGTTGTTACCCACTACTTAGAAGTCTTATGAATCTCTACATGCTAAATTAAAATTAAAATGATAAAAATTTGATAAAAAAATAATTTTACTCTTGTTTTAAATTTTTGTACTTGTATCAATAGGGTGTAAAAATTCCAATAAGCATGTTATTTTAATTTTCATTCCTGCATATATATATCTGATTCTAAAAAGTTAAGTCTTGTTAAAAATTTAAGTTTGGGGGGAATGAAAAATATTTTCAAAACTTGAATTTTATTTGTTCTCCAATATGCTACAAGTGAATTTGATCTGACAAGAAAAATTATCATGTATATGAAGTTATATTAGGGAAGTAAAATTTTGATTATAGAAATAAGTAAGAAAAATTAGTTAAAATTTTATAAGTGATAAAGAAAAATTTAAAGTTAAAAGTTCTTAAATGTAGAAATGATTAATATTGTGTAACTATCTTTAGTAGGAGATATTATATTTTTGAAAAATTTGGAAGGATTAGACTTTTATTTTTAAAACTTAAATTTCTTTTATTAAAAATAATTTTCATAAGCTATTATTATGTTTTTAGGTAAGAGAAAAATATCAATTCTTTACTTTAGGAAGGGAGGAGTGGAATTCAAAATTATTAAAGGCCTATGCAGATATAGTAAACATTGCCTTAAAAAAAGAGAGAGAGAGAAAAAAGAATAGAAAAAGAAAAGAAAAAGAAAAAGAAAAGAAGAAGAAGATAAAATGGAGAAGAAGCTTGAGGATTAATGCCTAATTAAAAATTGGTTCCACATCTAATCTTTTTGAAGTATAAGACTTGAGAAACTCTTAAGCTTAAGGATATAATATAGTAAATAGAATTATACTTAAAAAAAAACTTTTAAGTGAAGCAAAATAAAATGCCTAAGTTCTAAATTTGGAATATCTACAAGTATTTTTGAATTAGGTAGGAACTCATATTTTTCATACTTCTTCACTTTAAATATTTTTAAACTTTAAGTTGGTCTCATTCACAAGAATTTTTTTTAAATTAGACTACTATATTTCTAAAACAAAAATTTAGAACCTATTAAAGAAACTTATGAACATAATCATACTTATTTAGTTTTTAAAGATTGATGTGTCACTTGAGGACAAGTAACATTTTAAGTTTAGGGAATTTTGATACACATAAAATATATAGTCTTTTTATACACATTTTTATACCTATTTTTTAGATATTGCACCTTAATAGAAGGTATTTGAGTGTTTTTTCTTCTGGTACAACTAAAAAGGTGAAAAATGGCAAACAGAGTGAAAAAGGATCAAATATGGAGTAAAAGAATGAAAAAATGGTGCAAAAGTATTTTGGCGCCTAAGCACCAGATCCAACACTTAAGCGCCTGTGAAACAGAGAAGGCCACACCTAAGCACCAGAGGCCAGTGCTTAAGCACCAGTGACAGTTACTTGATGGGTTAATTCATTTTGACAAATTTTTAAGGGACATTTGAGGCACCTATTGGCTAATGAGGATGTTTATAACCACTAGAAACAAAAATATGGTTAAAAGACTTGTGAAAGGAGGCATCGTTTGGAGAATACATCAAATTTGGACACATTTTGAAGAGATACCAAGGCACCTCTTGGAAAACTTTAAAAAGAGAGGCTTGGGACTTTTTGAGGGACTGCTTCTAGAGTCTTCAAGTGCTTCTTTTAGATTCTTCTTTACTGTGATTTCTAGGAGAGACTGTAAGACGTCAATATCTACCTTTATTTTAGTTTTAGTTTCTAGTTTTTGACAGTTAAGAGTGTTATAAGAAGAGAAGAGATTCAAATTAACTTCAAGAGTTTGGTGGACGATTTGAGATAAGTTTCTATCTTTTTTTACTACATTTGGTTGTAATTGAGACTTCTTGTTGGTTTGAAAATGATTTCTGCTTTTAAACTAAAGTATGATTTTGTTTTCTCCATGAATTCTAAAAAGTTTTCTTTATATTTTCCATAAAATGATAAGTAAATAAAGTATTGGATGGAAGTTGTGGAGAGTATTAATCTTTAATGTTGGAAGAAGTTGTGATGAATTTAACTTCATAAACTTCGTTTACTTCTTAATTTGGCCCATCGAGATGTTAAAATTTGTTGTAAGAACATGTATGAACCGGGATGGTATTTTCTTACTCAACAATTAGAAAAACTCACATGAGATTGTATGGATGAGAATGTAGTTTATATGATTGAGTGCAAATAAATAAGGTAATAATATTTGAAGGGTGTAGAATTAGAGGTCTTTAAAGTGACAGGTTAAAGCCCCCAAATTGGTTTATTATTTTAGGTTTTAATACGCGATGTTAGCCCCCAAGTGAAGGAAATCGAGGGAACTCTAGAGTGAGAGCTGGTATGTTCCCTTCCTAACCGGTCTTCAGAACTATTCAAACTTTAAATTAGCCAATGTTCTTTATAGCATCTCTAATGGTATCTTCCCTACCTATCTGGTCTTTAGAACTATTCAAACTTTAAATTAGCCAATGTTCTTTATAGCATCTCTAGTAAGGTCGGTCTTCAAAACTATTCAAACTTTAAATTAGCCAATATTCTTTATAGCATCTCTAGTAAGGGCCTAGCCTGTCTTCAGAACTATTCAAACTTTAAATTAGCCAATGTTCTTTATATCATCTCTAGTAAGGGTTCTGCCTAGCCGATCTTCAGAACTATTCAAACTTTAAATTAGCCAATGTTCTTTATAGCAACTCTAGTAAGGGTAAAGAGTAATATTGCTCCTATTTGGCACAACATAATTTTGCATACTTCCACAATAGAATTCCTATACTTATTACTGATTCATGATAAGGAAAATTATATTTCATATTCAGTGTTTCTTATCTTTAAAAAACTCAAGTTATCTTTAGAAGTTGTTATTATATTATCAAAATATCCATTTAGTTTAATTACTGTGATAATATTTTTAGTTTTAAGTAATTGTATTTTTGAAATAGAAGTTTTTTACTTAATAGTGCATATTGCGAATAATCCCTGTTGGTTTGATATTTTGGGCTTAATAAAAAATTCTTATATTACTTGATAATAATATGTATACTTGGGTAGTATCCCAATATATATATATATATAAGTAGGCTTCTTATTTTCTTCAAGATCAAGTTTTTGGTGTTGTTGAAAAGTAGGAAATATAAGTAAAGAATATAATCATAGACATTCTTATATTATTGCATATAAATACTCGGGATCAATAAAAAGTTGCAATTTTATGCATTATATTATATTTTTCCACCAATCTTGCAAATGTTACATTTCTAAAATGAGATCCTCCATCGGTAATGATTACTCTCGGCATTTCATATCTTGTAAAAATATTTTTTAATTAAAAATTTTGAAACACTCTGAGCATCATATCGAGGTAATGCAATTACTTCAATCCATTTTAAAACGTAATCCATTGCAATCAATATGTATATATTTTTGAATGAAGGTATAAATGATCCCATAAAACTCAATCCCCATGCATAAAAAATTTCAATTTTCAAATTAAAGATTAGTGGCATTTTATTTCTTCTTGAAATATTACATACTCTCTGACACAGAACATATGTTTGATATTTATATTAACATCTCTAAATAGAGTAGGTCAATAAAATTCAGATTGTAAAATTTTATAAATAGTTCTATCATTCCTAAATTTTCCTCCAAATTCAAAATCACGGCCTTTTTGAATAATCTCTTGAATTACTTTATAAGGCACACATCGTCTCATTATTAAATTTTTACATTGCTTATATAAATAAGGATCATCCTAAAAATTAGATTTTGCATCATGAATGAATTTATTTTCCTGTTATTTTGTTAATCCATATGGTAAGATACCACTAACAATATAATATACATTATCAGCATACCAAGGTATTTCTTAACCTTTTACAACATAAAGTTGTTCATCAGGAAAAGTTTCATTAATTTCTTTTTTTATATCTAGTATTTTTTTCTTGTTCTAGCTTTGATAGATGATCAGCAATTTTATTATCAATCTTTTTTTATCGACTACTACAAAATCAAACTCTTGCATTAGAAGTACCATCTAATTAATCTTGATTTAGCATCTTTCTTTTGCATCAAATATTTAATAGTCAAATGGTCAGTATGCATAACACATTTAGCTCCAATCAGATATGATCTAAGTTTATCAAAAGTATACACAATAACTAATAACTCTCTTTCAATGGTGGTGTAATTAATTTGAGCATCATTAAGAGTCTTACTAGCATAGTATATAACTTTAAAAATCCTATCATATCTCTACCGTAAAACAACTCCAATTGCATAATCACTAGCATCACACATTAATTCAAAAGGTTTCTTCCAATTAGGTGAAATAATTATAGGAGCTGTGATCAATTTTTCCTTTAAAGTTTCAAAGGCTTTAAGGAAATCTTGATTAAAGTCAAATTTCGTATCTTTTTCCAAAAGTTGGCATAAAGGTTTAATAATTTTTGAAAAATTTTTAATATTTTCTCCTAAAAAACTCCTAGCTCCTCTTACTGTGGTAGGTGAAGGTAGGTTTGATATAACTTGTATTTTTGTAGGATCTACTTCAATGCCATTTTGAGATATTTTATGTCCAAGCATAATTCCTTCTGCAACTATAAATTGACATTTTTCCTAGTTCAATACGAGATTAGTCTTTTCACAACATTTCAGAACTTTCTCTAAATGATTTTGACATATTTTGAATGAAGTTCCAAATACAAAAAAATCGTCCATAAAGACTTCAATCCCTTTTTCAACCAAATCACTGAAAATTGCTATCATACATCTTTGAAATGTTGCAGGTGCATTACGGAATCCAAAAGGTATTCATCGAAAAGCAAAAGTTCCATAAGGACTAGTAAATGTTTTTTTTTTCTTGATCCTCTAGAGCAATAAGTATGTGATGATAACTGGTATATTTGTCCAGAAAAAAAAAATATTTATGCCCAGCTAATTTATCCAACATCTTATCAAAAAAGGGTAAAGAAAAATGATCCTTCCTGGTGGCAGAATTTAATTTTCTATAATCTATGCAGATTTACCAACGAGTGACTTGTATTGTTGATATTAATTTGTTATGTTCATTTTTCACTACAGTCACACCTCCTTTCTTTGGAACATAGTGAATTGGACTAACCTAAGCATTATCTGAAATAGGATAAATTATTCCAACATCAAACCATTTTTAAATTTCTTTTTTAACTACTTCTTTTATCATAGGATTTAATCTCTTTTGAGGATCAGCTCTTGATTCATGTTGATCTTATAATAATATTTTATGCATACAAATTGAAGGATTATTCCTTTAATATCAGTCAATGTGCATCAAAAGGCTTTTTTATATCTTCTTAAAATTTCCAGCAAATGTTGTTCTTGCATATCAGTTAATTTTGAGGATACAATAACATGTAATGTAGATAAATCTCCTAAAAATGCATACTTAACATGTATAGGAAGTGTTTTCAGTTCTAGTTTAGGGGGTTTCTCAATAGATGAAATCAAATTCTTGTTACTTTCTGTATGATCTAACATTTCAATTTTTTCCTGAACATAATTTATATCCTCTTTCCTCACTTCCATAGATTCATCTTGAATTCTATCCTCATCTTCATATTCCATATACTCTTTTTAAATCATCTTTTAAAATTCTTCTTGAAATATTCATGGCTTAAATATTCATTAATATCCATTCTGAAGCATTCAATCTCTTGCTCTTTTGCAGGGTATCTCATTGATTTTGCAATATCAAATGTAACCTCTTGATCACTAACTCTCATAGTTAGTTCTCCTTTCTACAAATCTATCAAAGCTCTTCCAGTGACTAGAAATGGTCTTCCTAAAATGATAGGAATTCCTTTATCTTCCTCTATATCTAAGAACTAAATTCCATAGGAAAGATAAATTTATCAACTTTTACTAAAACATCTTCTATAACTCATTTAGGATAGGTAATCGAACGATCAGCTAACTGCGGAGTCATAGTTTTAAGTGAACTATCTCCTATGCCCAACCTTCTAAAAATTGATAACAGCATAAGACTAATACTGGCTCCTAAATCACATAAAGCTTTTCCATAAAATTGTTTGCCAATAGCACATGGAATTGTAAAACTTCCAGGATCTTTAAGTTTTTTAGGAAGCTTTTTCTGAACTATAGAGCTACACTCTTCTCTAAGTGAAACAGTCTCATTATCTACAAACTTCCTTTTCTTGTTAAGTATATCCTTCATGAACTTCACATAGCTTGACATTTGTTCTAAAGCTTCAACAAATTGAATGTTTATCGTTAATTTCTTCAAATTTTCTAAAAATTTTGAAAATTGGTTCTCTTTGTTTCTGCTTTAATATTTGATGAAATGGAGGTGGTGGTCTTTCTATAGTGATTTCCATTGGCTTAATAGGATTTTCTGACTCAAAATAAAAATCTTCACTGGATTTTTCATTTTCCACCTCATCTTTTTCTACTTCAAATTCTTGTTGAACTCTGTTTTCTAATTTGTTTCCACTTCTTTGTTGAATAGCTTTAATTTGCTTTTGTTTTGTTCATTAGGATTTACTTCAACATTACTAGGCAATGTTCATGGAAGTCTATTGCTAAGTGCAGCAGCAATACATCTCAATTGATTTTCCATGTTTCTAATAGCGGCTCCTTGACTTTATAATTGACTACCCATCTGCAATATCAATTCTTCCATTGATAACTTTTTATCCTTACTCAGTAAATTATTAAAACTAGGGGAATAATAAGGTTTATAAGCTTGGTTCCCTTGATTGTTGGAGTTTTTCAATAAGTTCGCAGTATTGTTTCCCCATTGCGGATTTACAACATTAGAATTATTATTACTCCAACTAAACCTTGGATGATTCTTCCAATTAGGATTATAATAATTAGCATAAAGATTATTAGAATGATTTTTTATTGCATTTAAACTATCATAAGAAGATTGAGATTTTATCATTCGTCCCAGTGAGTTTTCCTCAAAAATAGGTGTTATTTGAGAATAATTCATTCCATATTGGTTTATCTTCTTTGATATAACAACTATTTGTGCAGCTAAAATAGACATAGCATCAGAATCATGAATACTAGCTACTCCTTTTGGATTTACCCTTTTAGGGGATCATTGATAATTATTAGTAGACATCTCTTCAATTAAAGAATAAGCTTCATTGAATGGTTTTGACATTAATGATCCACTAGCATCAGTGTCAATTATCAATCTAAGAGATCCAACCAACCCATTATAAAAAGTTTAAATTATTAACCAATCTGGCAAAGCATTATGTGGACACTTTCTAAGGAGATATTTAAATCTTTCTCAGGCTTCATAAATTGATTCCCCTTTAAACTGACAAAAAGATGAGATATCATTTCTAAGCTTAGAACTTTTTGAAGGTGAGAAATATTTTGAAAAGAATTTTTACCGATAAATCTCCCCGTGTTTTGATAGATCCAGGTGCTAATGAGTTTAACCACATCTTAGCTTTATACATTAGTGAAAAAGAAAAAAGTCTAAGTCTGAAGGCATAAATTGACACTCCATCATATTTAAATGTAGTACACAGTTCTAAAAAAACTAGCAAGGTGTAAATTAGGATCTTCAGTAGGTGTTCCTCCAAACTAATTATTTTGTACCATTTGGATAATAACAAGTTTAAGCTCAAATGAATTGGCAGCTACAATAGGGTTTTGAATACTCTAATGGATTTCATCTGTTGTAGAATTTGCATAATCTCTTCAAAGTCTCTGATGATGTTCATTTTCATTTCCAACATTGTTTAAATTGCAAGCCATTTTACTAAAATAATCTTTCTATTTTTGTTATTTTCAAATTTTCCTAATAGTTCTTTCTAACTTAGAGTCGTAAGGAACTAAATTTTCAGATCTTATAGTACACATAAACTGAATAAAGCAAGTAATTAAAAACAAGCAAACACACTAAACTAATAAAATGTTCAAATAACGACAAACACTCTTTTTTTACATTTTTTGAAATAAAATAAAGTACTAATATTTTTTCGTTCGATCCCCAGCAACGGTGCCAAAAACCTGATACAAGATTATGTATAAGCAAATATTTAAGAAGTTTACACCACTCAACGGCGCCAAAAAGTTGATGCAGGCAGATTTATAATAAATATGAAATATAATCCCAACAAAATTACTTTTCATAAAAAAATTTTATCTTCTAAAACTCTTTTTAAACTGCCAAATCTCTTTTAATATCAATGCAAGTACAAGTATCGCTCAAGTAATAAAGGGCACTAATGGAGTTCTAGATATCAATCCCATAGGGAAGTTGAAAAATCCTAAAGTAAATTATGAAAATTATTTTATAATAAAAACAAAAATAAAATAAAAGTAAAGTGCAAAGTTTGAAAATTGACGACACAGTTGAATGCTAATTAAAATGTAGACGTAAGACTACACAAATTAAACTAAACTAAACACTAAACTTTCAAAAGTAAAGTTGTGAAAATTAAACAAAGTTTTTTGTTGTGAAGAAAAATTCAAATTTAAGAAAGCATCCTTCCCCTTTATAATTAGTATATGGTTTTTGAAGAAATAGAAATCATTTGAAAAAATATATTTAAAAACTGTTTTGTGCCAAATAGGAGCAACTATATTCTTTACCCTCTTTTGAGTGTTATAAAAAACATTGACTAATCTAGAGTTTGGTCCCTAATTCTGTGATTAGGTTGGGAGGATAATTGCTGCCACTCCAGAGCTCCCACTACTCCCTCCCTTTAGGGCTAACAATCTTGCATTTGTTTCCAATCAACTGAACCAAATTGGGTGTTTTAATATGTCACCTTAAAATCTCCAATTCTGCATCCAACAAAGTATATTTCCCTATTTATTTGCACTCAATCCTATGAATGACATACTCTCTGATGAAATCAAATGTGAGTCTCCCTATGTTTCAGAAATCATATCTTATTTAAGAACATATATCTCCCAACTAGTTTTAACGTTTCAATTGGTCAGATCGAAAAGTAAATGAAGATTAGAGTTGAAATCATCACAAATTATTATCATTTAAAATCGTAAAAAACAAAATCTATTCTGCACAAAACCATATCTTAAAAGTAGGGAGAAGGATAAATAAGACTACTCAGAATTCGTGAGAAGGATATGACAAAACATGAATTTCATATATAAAAATAAGTTTACAAAATAAAAGAAATAAAGATACATCTTATCTCACAATCCTTCCCAAGCAAATCTCTAGAAGCTCTTTACAAGTCTTTCTCTCTTTACAATCACTCTCAATTCTTTCTTAGAAGTGTAATGAAGAAGAAATCTCTCACCTTCCCTCTCCTTTTACAACCCTAGAAGAAAATCTCCTCTTCTTTCTCTCTCTCTCTAACTCACGTCACTTTCTCTCTCTCCCGCACGTCACACACAAATACCTTCTTCAAACTCTATGAAGTCTTCTTCTTTTATTTTTGGCTGCCTCATTTGGAAAGGAATTCAAAATTCCCTCCAAAATTCCCTCCAAAAGTTAACTCTTTTTAATTCAAAAGATGTGTCATTTGATCCAAGAGTCATATCCCTTATAAAAGAACCTTCCAAAGTCTATAGATGAATTAAATTGCTCCAAAAGGTGTGTAGAACAAGTGTCCCTTTGAAAATTTGCACAAATTTTGTCTCAAACCGCATTAATTTGAAAAAAATGTCTCTGACGCATCATCCGCCAGCTCTCTGGATTTTGGCGCATGATGCGCCAGTATCCCAAAATTGCTTGTTTTGGCTCCGAATTTCATCCCTTTTACCATCTTTGCTCCAAATGCTTAAAAATGATATGCCTACAATAAAAACACAAAAATACTCTTCTTTAAAGTGCAATATCACAAAAAATATGCATAAAATAAGTACTTAAAATAATATATTATTTTGGTGTATCAATCAACAATCTACACCTAAGTGTCAAGGTTCCTATACAAGTGCATGTATAGCTTTCGTAATATGAAGCTCTACTTTAGTCCAAAATGTTGATCCCATAGTGAAGGTGGCAGAGGCTTCGTAGTAATAACAAGCTAATGGTGAATTCTAGAATACTACTTTCAGGTCCTAGTTTGGAAGTTTGATAAATATGATTTTTCTAACAACTACTCCTATTTATATTTCTACCCCTAAGATAAACTTGACTAGATCAATTAAACAGGTGAAACTCAAAATTGATAAAGATAGTTTGCTCTTGTGATTTCCTATGTTAATTGTAGGTGTTAATACTAAGAATTGTGATGGGGTGGTAACAATAGGAGCATAAGACTCTTTTACCCTCTTCCAAGTGCATAAATAAGTAAATTTAAGTGTTAATACTAAGTTTGACATGCCTCCTCAAAGAAGCATGTGTGTGTGTGTGTGTGAGAGAGAGAGAGAGAGGAGATCTAGATTTATACCTTTACTACAGATATTGGTGAGGTGTTTTGAGAGATATGTGTAAGGAATTGTATGACCATTGCATAGATTAGTGGGAGATTTTGTTGGAGGGATTCTCATCTTTCTTTCAAAGGAAACAAGCTAAGTTTTGTGTTCTTAATTATTTTATAATTGTTGTAAACACTTTTTAGTGGATTTATTTTGATTTAATTATTTTTTTTTATCCATGATTCATAACTAGTTTTATTTACTCTTTTCTTTTGTTATGAAGTAGTGGCAAGAGTAGTAATATATCCTTTGCTTCTTTGATATTACTTAAGTCACAGTAGATTATGTTAAAATATGTTGTAAGTGAAACTAAACTGTGGATAGATGTGATCTTGTAACTGACTGCACTGACATTGTTCAGTTGGCTATGACAAAGTAGTTCAGGCGGCAATTTAACTTTTAAGGAAATATAATTCATGGTTTGTTTCTATTATGAGCTTATAGGTGCTAACTAGTTGTGTAAATCTACTAGAATACTAAGCGTACATATACACATAGAAGAGGGTAGGTAGAGATATGTTCGTTGTTGAAACATAATTTTTTACATAATTCTATCAATTCTCTTATTGCTTATGTCGTCTCTTCTTTTTACTTTCCTTTTGCAATGAAATGGATGCATGTTTAAGATTTTAGATTTTCTTGGAATTTCTCTTATTTTATTAAAGTATTTTCACTGGTTCTTAATTTACATTACAAACTGGCAATTCATAATTTAAATTCTATCGAGAAACATAATCATCTGAGAGGGCTATGATTTCACTCAACTAGTGGGTTCCACACTAACCCCTAGGATGAAGGGGAGCCAATTCCAAGGGGGAGTGCAAATAAATAGAGAGATAAGTTTTGATGAGCGTAGAATTTATGATTCTTGAGTGACATGCTAGAACCTTAACCAATTTGGTCTTTCATTTTGAACCTAAGTCCGGGTTAATCTTATAGGAGGGCACAGTGGGTAATCTAAAAGTGGGAGGATGGAATCTGCTTTATCATAACCATTTCAATTAGGAACTTAACTTTTGATTAGCCAATGTTCTTTATGCACTCGAGAGAGGATAAATAATAGGTATGCTCTTATTTGTCACTGGCTAAATTAAATTCTAAGTGTCTCATTCTTACACATTATCTAGGTCGTCACATGTGAAAGGTAGTTTTTAACATTTGAAAATTCTCCAAAACAATTTCTCTAGCTAGGTTTATCTTTAGAATTAGGTTTGTATTTATGAGTTTTTATTAAAAAAAACACCCTTAATTGTCATTCCAAACTTAAGCCTAATAATAGTAGACTAGAATTAGCTTAAGGGATTCTTAGTTTGCTTCTCTATGGCATCAACACTCTGTTCTTAAAAGAAAACTCTATACTACTTCAATTGATATCTGCACTTGCGCAGTACCCCTAGTGTGTGATCTATAAATTAAATTCTAATATGTACAACATATTTGTTTTTCATACTAGTTGCATTAATTAAACTAGGTTAATTTTTTTGCCATGGAATTAAATATCTACATAATTGCGGGTGTCATATCAAATATTTGGTGTCGTCTATGGAGTTTAAAATTGAAGTAATTACACATATATGTACGCACACATTCTAGGGGGCATCGAGTTATTGGTGTCGTTGATGGGGAGGCTACGGTAGAAACTTTATGAGAATTTTAGTTGAACCTAGAAGACTTAGAATTAAAAATTGTATTATTATTATCTAGTGTATTTAGTTATTATGAGTTTATTTATAAGAAAAATCAAAATACCAAAAATATTTTTGAGTGCTTGAAGTGCTGGATATATGTCCTATTAGTTAAGTCTTTAGATTTAAATGCATAGTTCAGAAGATATAGACCTTAAACTATATGACTTAGAACTAGGGGAAACTTTTAGGGGGATTAGAAAAACCCTAAAGAGAAAAGTGGTGACCAAGTGAAATATGTATAACCTTAGAATTCATCGAGCTGACGACATTAAACCAGGTGCTTTATGGGAGGCAATCTTTGGTTATCTGTGCTGGTATGTTTGTGAGTTGTAATTGTCTTTGGTTTACTGTGTTTGCTTTAGTTTGGATTGATCAATTTGATTGATGTTGGTGGATGTTTGGATTGTTAGTGGATTGAATTGATCTTTTTGGTTGTCATGAGGGAGGTGATTCATTAACCACTTATTATGGATGCTTGTATGTGTTCTCTTGTAGTTGTTGGATTGACAAGTCCACTACAACTCGGGTCTCAACCGACCTTGAGTTTTACAGAAGACATCTTGAGTTTGGACAGTGATAGTTCTATCCCAATTTTGTTACTTTATTTATTAGAACTTGTTTTCTTTTGGTAGGTTCATAAATCTACTTGATGAGCAACATGTGGATAGTCTTACACTATCATTATAAATTTTAGAGGTGCATACTTGAAGGAAAAAGGTGATGCCTGGGTTTGGTGCTCGAGAGCAAATACAACTGGGATAATCTTGTTCAAGGGATTAGACTCTATAAAATCATTTAAAAGTACCTAACTTATTAGTGTAGTGATTCTATTAGAAATTAGGCAGTATGGTAGTGATATGTTATGAGTTAAAGGAAGAATTAACCTCATTTATCATTTGTGTTTGTGTTACAATAATGTAGAGGACATGAATAACATTTAAATATGTATTCTTATGTTGATACCTGTCATGCTTTTTAGACATTTCTTCAGTTCAATTTTATTCTTTCATGTTTAGTTTAGATTTACTTTCTGTTGCAAATTGTTCTCTCCTGATGAATACTTGTAAATATTTTTTATAGACATTTGTAGTTGATAGAATTTCTAAACTATTTTTCTTCTTGCTTATATTTTTTGTACTGAAAATTATACATGTTAAAAATCCATTTTGTGGGAAGGAAATAAAATAAATTTCAAAGTTAGTATACTTTCTTTTGGTTTAATGTTATTGCAAGCATGTTTTAGGCTAGATATACTTTCTCTTGCAGTCATTCTATCTCGAATATGCATGTATATGAATTTGATAGGATGTTGTAGTAGTTGGTAGATCCTGCTTTTACATTTTCTTCCTGCTACATTTTATGGATATGAAATTAAAATATTTAAAAATTCAAGTTTGTGGGAAGAAAGAAAAATAAAATTCAAAATTAAACTTTACTTCTCCTAAAAGATACTACATATAAATTATATTTAAAAAACAATTTTTGTTATGTGGAGTTATCTTAATATTACTAAAATTTTAATTATTGAAATGCAATAGGAAAACTGACACTCCATAAAATTATCTATTTTTTATGTGTATTTCATGATTATTTTTAATGATATTGCACATTAATGAAAGACATTTTGTGTGTTTTTGAATTTAAGTGCAAGAAATAGACTTTAAGAGAAAAAGGAGAAAAAAATGGAGCAAAAATGGGTCAAATGAAGCCAAAACACACGTATTGTGCCCTGGTGCCTAGGCGTAAGGGAGACTCGATGGCTGGCGCTTAGGACCCAGAAACGGTTTTGCCGATATTCATTGAATTTGGATGAATTTCAAAAGGTGCCTTAAGTGACGCTTGGTTATTTTTCTAGCTATATAGATAGAAGACATTTTTACACATTAAAAGAGCAGAAAAAGAGAAATACATCATTTTCTAAGTATTTTAGGCCACTATAAGGGTGAGCGACCAATATAGTGGGAGTTTGGTGATTGTAGAGTCTTGTGTGAGTCTTGTGGAGTCATGTTCTATTAGAAAACTTTAGAGGATTGCTTGGGGAGAAGTTTGAGATAATTATTTGTACTTTTGTTTAAGATTTGTATTGTAAACTTGGTATATATATATATATATATATATATATATATANGGGAAAATGTGATGCCTAGGGTTGGTGCTCAAGAGCCAATACATCTGGGATAATCTTGTTCAAGGGATTAGATTCTATAAAATCATTAAAAGTACCTAACTTATTAGTGTAGTGGTTTCATTAGAAATTAGGCAGTATGGTAGTGATATGTTATGAGTTAAAGGAAGAATTAACCTCATTTATCATGTGTGTTTGTGTTTGTGCTTGTGTTACAACAATGTAGAGAACATGGGTAACATTTAAATATGTATTCTTATGTTGATACCTGTCATGCTTTTTAGACTTTTCTTTAGTTCAATTTTATTCTGGCATGTTTAGTTTAGATTTACTTTCTGTTGCAAATTGTGCTGTCCTGATGAATACTTGTAAATGTTTCTGATAGACATTTGTAGTAGATAGAATTTTTAAACTGTTTTTCTTCCTGCTTATATTTTTTGTACTGAAAACTATACATGTTAAAAATCCATTTTGGGGGGAGGAAGTAAAATAAATTTCAAAGTTAGTGTACTTTCTTTTGGTTTAGTATTATTGCAAGCATGTTTTAGGCTAAATATACTTTCTCCTGAAGTAATTTTATCTGGAATATGCATGTATATGAATTTGATAGGATGTTGTAGTAGATGGTAGATTCGGCTTTTACATTTTCTTCGTGCTACATTTTATGGATATGATTGTAAAATATTTAAAATTTTAAATTTGGGGTAAGGAAGAAAAATAAAATTCAAAATTAAACTTTACTGTCCTAAAAGATACTACAATTAAATTATATTTAAAAAATAATTTTTGTTATGTGGAGTTATCTTAAGATTACTAAAATTTTAATTATTGAAATGCAATAGGAAAAATGCCACTCAATAAATTACCTATTTTTTATGTGTATTTCATGATTATTTTTAATGATATTGCACATTAATGAAAGGTATTTTGTGTGTTTTTGAATTTAAGTGCAAGAAATAGACTTTAAGAGAGAAAGGAGAAAAAATGGAGCAAAAATTGGTCAAATGAAGCCAAAAGACACATAAGGTGCCTTGGTGCCTAGGCGCAAGGGAGACTCGATGGCTGGCGCCTAAGACCCAGAAACGGTTTTGCTGATATTCAATGAATTTGGATGAATTTCAAAAAGGTGCCTTAAGTGACCCTTGGTTATTTTGAGAGCTCTATAGATAGAAGACATTTTTACACGTTAAAAGAGGAGAAAAAGAGAAATACATCATTTTCTTAGTATTTTAGGCCACTAAAGGGGTGGGTGACCACTATAGTGGGAGTTTGGTGATTGTAGAGTCTTGCGTGAGTCTTGTGGAGTCAAGTTCTATTAGAAAACTTCATAGGATTTCTTGGGGAGAAATTTGAGATAAGTATTTTTACTTTTGTTTAACGTTTGTATTGTAAACTTGGTTTATATATATATAATGTTTTGTATTATTATCCCCATGATTTCTGAGTAGTTTTCTTTTCTTTCTCCTTGCAATAAGAAGTAATGATGTGTGGGATAAGAATGTTTTGAAGATTTTATTTATTCAAAAAATTTGTAATGGTATTTTCACCGGTTCTTCATTACTTTTCAAATTGGCCATTAGTGATGTTAAAACCCGTTGCAAAACAGAATGACCTAGGAAGGCTACGACTTCATCAACTAGTGAGTACCACACTAATTAGAGGAAGGAGATGCCAAATCCAGAGGGAGTGCAAATAGACAGAGAGATAAGCTTTGATGGGCATAGAATTGGTCTTTCTAGGGTGATTAGCTTGATACTTTTGTTCTATGGAGAGGGTGCAATGGGTAATCTAGAAGTGAGAGGTTAGAATCTACTCAACATAACCACATAAGCTGGAACTAACTTTAGATTATCCCGCGCGAAAGGTATAAAGCATAGGTATGCTCCTATTTAGCATAATACTTCTTTTTAATCTTTAATCATTGATTCCTGCACTAATTTATAATCTTATTGCAAGGAGAAAGACTTTTTATTATAGTCTTACTTCTTTATACATCTTTAATTTAGAGACCATGCATTTACTTTCACTTTAAATTAGAAGTAGCACTTTATTTATAAACTTTTACAAATAGTTCTATGTCATTCTTCTGTGAATTTAGTTTACAGTTTAAATAAAAATATTTCTAACTTAGCAAAGTAAATTTCTTACTTAGTATGGGTTCAATACTGAGCTTTTTAAGGATAACTCTATATTACTCGAACCGATATGTATACTTGCATAGTAACTCTAGTTTGTAAACCATTAATCAATTTAATCAAACATTTATTTTGCACACTAGCCGTTGAATATAAATTGGGCCAATATAATTTTTTATTTTTATTTAGTTGTGTAATTATTTTAAGAGATATTTTATTTTCTTTTATCACTTTTTTTTGTATTTTTTTTAAAATATAAAAAATCAAAAAAATAAAAATAAAAATAAAAAAATCCTAAAAATTTAGTGCCCTATGATTCTGAGTTAGAATGAACCATTAGAAAATTTGAAAATGAAAAGAACTTCATAAATTTCAAGTATTGGCAAACACATCGCAAAATCACTTAAATAACAAAATTGTTGAAAATGAACATCATGATTTAAAAAGACCTCTAAGGGACTATGCAAATCCTATGGCAGATGAAATTCACTTAAGCATACAAACCCCTGCTATAGCTAGTAAATCATTTGAAGTTAAACCTGATATTATATAAATGGTACAAAAGAATCTGTTTGGAGGAACACCGTATGAGGATCCAAACTCACACCTTGCAAGCTTTTTATAATTGTGTGCTACATTTTAATATGATGACATATCAACTAACATTGTTAGACTTAGTCTTTTTCCTTTTTCCTTAAGGAATAAAGTTAAGATGTGGTTAAATTCATTAGCATCTGGATATATTAGAACTTAGGGAGAGTTAGCACAAAAATTCTTGGCCAAGTATTTTCTACTTTAAAAAATTACTCAGCTTAGAAATGATACTTCCTCTTTTACTTTGTATGAAGGTGAGTCAATATATGAAGAATGGGAACAATTTAAAAAAAGTGTGGGTACCCAAAGTCGTCATACAAATATGGTCTAGTGCGCCTGCAGGGCAGAATGGCTGAATGAAGCAAAAGTCCGAAGTATACAATATCGTTGCAACTATTGCTCCAAAATTTGATGAAGTGAAGGATGTTCAGAAAAGTCCTCCAGACCTCAAGAAGATTCAAGAGGCAATAATTGAATAAAAATTTGAAAAACTCATAGTTGAGATTTCTGAGTTGACCAAAGAGCATGGTGTAGTCGTTAATGATGATGATGAGGATTTTGATTTCAATGATTACCTCAGAGAGGATTTCATGGATATTCAAGTCACTGAGACTAGAGCTTCCTCATCTACGTGTGATGCCCAACCTCTCATCAAAGGGAACACTGCGGATGACTTACACAGAGTCATTTTCTTAAGAGATGAGCACATCAACCAAATGGAAAAGAGAATGGATGAAATGGCTACCACCATGGCCACCATGGCTACGGTTAATGGACAATCCCAGTCACAGCAGGTAACTTCTCTAGGGGTTAACCAGCCTGAAATAATCCATATTACCGATGAACTAAGAAAAGTTGTCTCTGTTAATGGAGAAGATCAGCAAAAGAAAGATTCCTCACCAAACACCATATCAGAGAAAGATATTAAACAATTTGTCAAACAACAAGTTCGGGAGGCCTTAGCCCAATTTAAGGGTGGTATATTGATTTCAAGGGGTAGACCTTACCCGAAGGAGTTTGATGACATTCCCTACCCTAAGGGTTTTGTGTCACCAAACTTCAAGACATTCAATGGGACCGGAAATCCCAGACATCATATAGAACATTTTTTAGCCAGTTGTGGCAACACTGGAGGAAATGAAGCCTTACTCTTTTGACAGTTCATCAGCAGCCCATCAGGAGTTACTTTTAATTGGTATGTTGAGTTACCTAGCGGATCAGTTAAGGCATTTGCTAAATTAGAACAGATGTTCGTAAAGAGATTTGTTGGAGCACAGGACCATGTTTTTATTGGAGATCTCATGTAAAGAAGCAAAGACCTAATGAGACTCTAGTGGATTATATCTTGAGGTGAAGAAACCTTAGCATTAAATGTGAACCTCAACTACAGTAACAACATGTGATTAAGATTCTAATGAAAAGCATACATGGACCAATAGCTTTCATGCTCAAGGGACTCGCCATCAAGTCCTTCGGGAAGCTATTAAACAAAGCCAGTAGTTTACAGGAGGAAGTTAAACATATGGATTCCCAAGAGAAAGCGGAGAAATCCAGGATGATCAGGGTATTTGAAAAGAGGTCTAGGATGGTGGCAACGTTTGATAAGGGAAAACAACTGATAAAGAAATAGGCAAAGCATTCTCACCAAAATTCTCAGCAATCATTACAGCATGCTCAGCAACAAATACAATAGTATGATTATTCCAGCCAACAATCATACCAAAGAGGACCGTACCGAGCAGAAGGTAGAACGGATTTGACTATTTCAGAGCAAAGGAGAAGAGTGTATTCTTTTAAAGATGAGGTTGTGCCAAAGATGTTCAAAAACTTAATGAAAAAGCTAGAATTCAGATTGTCAGAGCCAAAGAAGCCGGAAAAAGTTCACAAGAAAGAATATCCCATTTTTTGCCCCTACCACGGGATGTTGGGACATATGATAGAAGAATGTTTTATTTTCAGTACTTAACTCAAGAGAAACTTTAAAGAGGGAAATATAACAATCCCAAAGGAATATTTAAAAGAACCTGAAAAAGGTTTTGTGAATATGATTTCATCCAAGCCAATCGTTCGATAGAACCATATGAAGAAAAAGATGGATGGAGTACAATTTGGAGCAAATAATATAAGAAAATACTGAATCAAATTCAGACCTCTTTAGCTCAATCAACAGTTCAGAGTCTACAGCCTATTCAGCCAAAGTTGGACATTTCGCTAGAAAAGTCACAGCAACCTGAAGAGAAAGAAAATAGTAATGTCACGAAGACCGATAGCGTGGGGGGTAAGATAGAGGCGGCCTTTATTAGATTGGTTATATCAGATTTGGGGAAGAGAATCCTCGAACCTCTGACCATGTATGATTATCTTTTTGCCCCATCGGGGTACTATGAATATAATGATTATGATTTCAGCTATATTTTTATTGTTTCTAATGATAACGTAACCAATTTTGTTCAATCTAACCCCGATCTCGATTCCCAAACCGATCCTCAAGTCATACTTGAGTCTGATGAGCCTATTAATGAGAATGAGGAAGACATTGATAATGTCGGTTACGATAGCACTGGGAGTGAGTAGCCAGTCCACGAGTGTCAAGGTGCACCACTTACTATTAGCTTAGATCTCTTCGATGAAGAAGAGACACCAAAAGTTTTGCCTATGGCCTCTCAGGAAGAGGAGATTATAGAAGTAAATCTAAGGAGTGGGAAGATATTACCTCCAAGAATGGCTCTAATAGATAAGGAGAAACAAACAGTCACTCAGGAAGAGCTATCTCCACCTCCGCCAGTGGAAGAGCCACATAGCCAAGTGAAAATTGAAGGATTATACAAAGTGGATTATATTGTGCTAGCTCATCTTAGGAGGTTGCCGACCAATTTAAGCCTCTACAACACTCTAATCCTATTGAAGGAGATGAGAGAAACCCTGGTTACAGCCTTACTCGACCCAGAGATTTGCTTAGCTCAGTTGGTCAGCACATCCTCGGATGAAGTTGGTTCATTAAATGAACAACCTAAGATAACACTCACAGATGAAGACTTGTTTATTAGTACCATCAACCCTAACTGACTGCTCTACATCTCCGTTAATATTGGTAGATTTGTATTTTCCAGAGTCTTGGTAGACCCGGGAGCATCACTAAACTTAATGAGTCTACAGACATTGGCATATTTGGACATTGAAGCCCAAGAGTTTACAACTGATAAAATGATGTTTTGAGGATTTAATCAGAAGGGAGAAAGAGCCCTTGGATCGAATACATTGTTAATAAAGCTAGAGAACTAGAAAAAAAAGAAAAATTTCATATCATCGACGCAGAAACTTCTACAATGCTTTACTTGGATGATCATGGATTCACGAGCATAATATGGTCCCGTCATCATTGCACCAATGCATCAAATATTTCAATGAAGGACAAAAACATTGTATTAAATGGGATTTACAATTGTTCTTAGTTCATGAAGGGGTTGCATACTACGCAACCCCAAAGAAAACAATCTTCTCCCATGAAGTTGTATCAAATGAGGTGGAAGACTCAGAAGAATCACAAAAAAGAGGTCATTCAACTCTGCTTTGATAACATACTATTGTCTCTTCACAACGAGGTGGTAGAGGTTCTTTTATCCCATACACTAGAGATTGAGGATGGGAACGTGGACGAGGAAGAACCAACATGATTGTTGAATGGACTAGCCCGACCATAACTATCGACATGGAAGAAAGTTCTGATGAAGAAGGTTCTGAAAAAGAAATGATGATGATAAAATAAAAGAAACCTCAATACGAGATCTCCTTGGAAGATGTGGAGAAAGATGAATATAAGTCTATGTATGATTGGATCAACCAGTATGTGAATGTTATGACCCTTACTCCAATCTACCCTCCAAAGGTTTAGATTTTATAGTTCAAGAAAGTTTGTAGTGTTGGTTTAAAGCTGATCAAGTTTTACCACACTTCCCCTTCTACCATTCTTGAAAATAATTTAAATTTAGAAGAGGATTCTAATGAATTAATGGAATTAGCTTTTAGTTACTTTTCTCCTTGTGTACAAAAATTAAATCAACAGGGAAATGTGGCAAAGAAAATGCCAAAAGATAAGTTACAACTTTTTGAAAAATTGTAAGATGCTAAAAGTTGAACTCCTAATTTGAAAGAAGGTCTCAGATTTGGTACTGTAGAACTAGTTGATGATTTGGAATTTTGCATGGTTGTTACTAGCAGATTGGATGAGGTTTTTCTCAAAATAGAGAATGACTCTCAAGATCAGTTAATAGATGATGCTCCGCCGAAATTTGAAGAAGAAATTATGTCAACGATTGATGAGTTGAAAGAAATCAACCTCGGGACTGAGGAGCAGCCTCGACTAACCTTCCTAAGTTCTTTACTTGGTGATGAAGAATCCATAGAGTTGATAAGATTATTATCAGAATTTAAATTTTACTTCGCCTGGAGTTACGATGAAATGTTAGGGCTGTCAGCAAAAGTTGCAGTGCAAAAGCTTGGGGTGGACAAAAATATGACCCCAGTAAAACAAACACCCAGAAGGATGCTCCTCAAGATATAGCAACAAGTCATTATCAAAGTAAAGAAGTTAATAAATACTAACTTTGTGTGGAAAGAGCAATAACCCACATGGCTAGCCAACATTGTGCCAGTTAAGAAAAAGAATGGATAAATCTGTGTATGTGTCGATTTCAGGGATTTAAATAAGGCGTGTACAAAAGATGAATTTCCATTACCAATGCCAGAATTAATGGTGGACATCACTTCGACACATGAAATTTTCTCCTTTATGGATGGATCTTTACGATACAATCAAATAAAGATGGCTCCACAAGATGCAGCACATACAATTTTCAGGATGTCGATTCGGATCTTCTGCTACACAGTGATGTCATTTTGGTTGAAGAATGCCAGAGCAACATATCAACAAGAAATGATAAAGATCTTTGACGATCTAATTCACAACCAAGTGGAATGCTACGTGGATGATTTGGTCATCAAGAGCAAATAGAAAATCGACCATTTTTACGATTTGAGGATCGTGTTGGAACGATTACGACAATATAATTTTAAGATGAATCCCTTAAAGTGCACCTTCTGCGTCACCTCTAGGAAATTTCTAAGATTCGTTGTTCATCATCAGGAAATTAAGATTGACCCAGATAAGATTAAAGCTATCTTGTAAAAGCCTCCTCCCAAAACTTTGAAACAACTATGTTCCTTCCAAGAAAAATTGGCATATCTAAGATGCTTTAATTCAAATCTCTCAGGTAGGTGCATCCCTTCTTGGCATTAATTAAAAATGATGTTAAATTAGTTTGGGAAGAGAAATGTCAATGGACTTTCGAGGATGTTAAACGATACTTAATGACACCTCCTGTTTTGGCAGCCCCTTTCCAGGGAAAATCGTTGATACTTTATAATGCGGCTTTAAATGACTCTCTCAGAGCCCTATTAGCCCAAGTTAATAACGAGGGTAAGGAAAATGCACTCTACTACTTGAGTCGATGTCTAATACCAACAGGGACAAAGTATCTGCCTATTGAGAGGCCTTGTCTATCTTTAATTTTGGCCGCCCAAAAGCTTAGGTGCTACATGCTTTCTCATAAAATTACCCTCATTTTGAAAGTTAATATGTTGCAAATATGTAATGACCTGACCAACGCTTTTCGGATGTCTAGCAAGATGGTCGATGGTTTTATTGCAATTTGATATAACTTTTGTTTCCCTCCGCGCTATCAAGGGTCAGATTTTAGCAAATTTTCTCGCAGTGGGTACCCACTTCTAGTTGGGTACCAACTAAATATGAACTACCAGATGAGCAAATATTGCAAATAGAACCCTCCAGTGCCTAACATTGGGAAATGTACTTTGATGGGGCTTCATCAGCTAGGAAAGATAATGGATCAGAAATGGTTATACCGGGCAAAGCAAGGGTTGGCTTGATTTTCATCACTCCAGATAAAGATATGTTGAGATTCTCCTACCACCTGACAGAGCTGTGTACAAATAACGAAGCAAAATATGAAGCGCTAATCACAGGGTTGGAGTTGGCAATCTCGATGGATATAACAGACGTTGAAATCTATGGCAATTCTGAACTCATCATCTAACAAGTCACTTGACGATACAAGATTTTGAAGCCAAGGCTAGCATAATACCACTGGTATACAATGAAGCTGCTCTAACAGATCCCTAGTGTGACTCTATATAAGATTCCTCGGGGACATAATACCCATGCCGATGCTCTAACAAAACTTGCTAAGGAGCTGGCATGTCCACCGAAGGATTCCGTTGATATTACAGTACAAGGAAAATGAGTATTATCTCAAATCAACTTCAACAATCTACATAAGCTCGAAAAAGAAGAAGGAATGATGAAATCAGTGGCTGACAAAAATGAAGATTGGCGCAAGCCATTAACATAATATTTGTAGACTGAAAATCTACCAGAGGAAAATTCTGAGGCATATCACATCACAAGAAGAGCTATGTCATATGCCCTAGTAGAATATGTCCTCTATAGGAGACCATTTGATCATATGAGGTTGAGATGTCTAAGAAGAACAAAGGCACAGAATATCATTAAATAAGTACATGCTGGATTATGTGGTGTTCACCAATCAGGGCCAAAAATGAAGATGAAGATCAAGAGACTTGAATATTATTGGCCAGCAATGATATTCGATTGCATGGATACAGCTAGAAGGTGTCACCTTTGCCAAGTGCATGGGGTAGCCTTATACCAACCTCTGAATGTGTTACACCTAACTGTTACCTCGTGGTCATTTGAGTGTTGGGGCACGAACATAATGGGTTCAATAAATCCTCCATCCTCTAAGGGACATAAATTTATCCTTACCGCTACAGATTACTTGTCCAAGTGGGAAGAGGCTGTGTCGTTATAAGAGGTTATAGCACAACATGTTCTACAATTCCTCAAGACCAATATAGTCTACTGTTTGGGTGTTCCACGCAGGGTAATCTTTGACAATGGGACAACCTTCAAGAGCACAAAGATCAACAACTTTATTAAATGACATGAGATAGTTTGGAGATACTCTATAATCTACTATCTTATGATAAATGTCTTAGCTGAAGCTTTCAACAAAATGCTCATTCAAATCTTAATGAAGACACTGGACTAAAAGAAAAGAGATTGGCATAAAAAACTAATAGTAGCTTTATGGGCCTACCGGACGATGTTTGGGACTCCCACTCAATGTACACTATATGCATTTGTGTATGAGTCTGAGGCCGTACTACCTCTAGATGTTCAGACATCATCTCTCAGAGTTGTCGTCGCCAACCAAATCACAACCAAAGAAAGTGCAAAACTCAGACTTGAGGAATTAGAAAGTCTTGAAGAAAAACGACTAGAAGCACAACAACACTTCGAGCTCTTCCAAGCAACGATGGAACAGGCTCATGATAAATCAGTCCGCCTGGGGAGTTTAAAGTTGGAAATCTTGTTTTCGTTCTTAAAAGGCCTATTCTTGCGCACCATAAAATAGGTGGAAAATTTGAACCAACTTAGGAGGGACTATTCTTCGTAGAGGAACTTTATTTGGGAGGAGCTTACTAGCTGGTGGATTTTTGGGGCAAAAGATCTATGTTGTTGGTCAATGCCTGCTACTTAAAGATATGCTACCCAACGTGAAGCTGCTTGAAACCAACATTTTCTTTTAAAATTTTGATTGTTCTGGGGTTATCTATTTGGTCAGGTGTCTGTGACTGGGTCCCAAGTTTTGTAATAAATTAACCTCAATAAACTGAAATTTTTTAAAATATGCCTACTTTATTTCTCTTCTTCTATTTCTAGTTTTCAAAACCTAATAAAAAATAAATTCAATTGAATAAGTAAAATTTATGAAAAATAATAATAATAAACTTTAAGGGCTTTGTTCTTGTTCTCATTCTTGATGAATGTTAGCGCACTGATGTTTTTATGTCATCTCTAGAAAAAAATATCGGGATGCAAGTTGATTTTTGCTTTTCGAGATGGCCTCAATCTCACACTTAATGAAGAAAGGGCTGCCCAACGTGGTATTATAGACTTGGATTTAGACTTCAGTCAAGTCAATGTAGAATATGAGGGCCCCGTCATGGACGTCATTAGTCACAGGAGAAGGAAGGATTACCATCTCTGTTAAAGATGGGCACCAGAAAAGACTCCTCACGGAAGAGGAAGAAAGTAATCACTCGATAATAATATCCAATCGAAGGAACTAGTCATCTAAAGTCCCTCATAACTGCTCCGACATGGGATTTAGTTGGTGTTGACGAAGAGAGCGTGTCAGATGCACCGCTTAGAAGAACTCAGTGTCGCAATGCCAATCGACATAAACATAGAGCCTTCTACGAGAAGAATTAAGAAGACAAAAAGAAGCAACATGTCTACTCACCCTTCTTCCTAAGGGGAAGATTTATGAACCATGCATGAAGGAGACCTCTTCTAGCCCACCTGATACAGAGGATGAATTAAAATCGGCCACAGAGTCGATGCAGACAGAAACAGCCCATGAATCATACAAGGGTTTCCCTCTATGCACTGTATGCATTTACCAAAGGAGTATTTGTTGAATGCCCGAGATGCAACATTCTACATTTGTATTGGAATAGTTCGATTCAAGAGTTCACAGCCGCTGGTGTGGGAGCCCAGGAGGCAGGGAATCCAGATGCTGAGTCATACATCCCATTGCCTACAGAACCATATCAGATGTGGATTTCTGCAGATGTTGAGACAAGGAAACGACCCAGACAGCCTTAGGAGATTTTCACATGAGAATTAGGAATGTGTGAGTCAAAAAAAGAGAGTTTGAGTTTTATGAAGAAGTTCGAGGTAGAATTGTCAACATTTTGGAAGGCCTGGAGCTGTATACCAAGGTATTCTCGGAAAATGATAAAAAGGAATTTTGGATTGAGTACTTGACCTGAGAGACAGAGGTCGAGCTGGTCAACTGAGGCTGAGAACTTATTCAGAGTCGTGGAAATGGATGCGCGTGAAAGGAAGAATAACCATTCAATGTGGATGTTGCTATAATTTTATTGAAGATAAGAAAGCGAACCCCCATAAATCTTAAGATACTATGAGGTGGATCCAATGCCTTATAGAATGAAGAGAATGGTCAAAAGGTTGATTTGATGGAGTATACTGCCACTCGACTTCATCCCGAATAGCCGCATAATTAACATTTATGAGAAGGGGGAATACATTCCTTCCCATATTGACAACCATGACTTTGTTAGGCCTTTTTGGACAATGTCTTTCATGATCAGGAGAAACATACTCTTTGGAAGAGAAATCGACATCATTGGCCTTGTGGAGTTCAAAGGTCCATTGAGATTCCACAGTCGATGGGATCGGTACTAGTTTTAAAAGGAAATGGGGCCGATTTGGCCAAATACTGCATCCCGAGAGTGCGATATCTCAGAGTATTTGTAACATTCCAAAGAATGCAAGATAGGAAAATACTACGGGGGTTCCGTCCAAACCCAGAATTAGAAGAACCACAGCCTTATGAGTTATGAGAAGGATGCACCTCTAAGTATACGTAAGGGAGTTTTTGTCTTGGAGCGTGGCTTAGTAGGGCAGCATGATCA
The DNA here is from genome assembly GCA_002079205.1 of Phalaenopsis hybrid cultivar. Classification (NCBI taxonomy): domain Eukaryota; kingdom Viridiplantae; phylum Streptophyta; class Magnoliopsida; order Asparagales; family Orchidaceae; genus Phalaenopsis; species Phalaenopsis hybrid cultivar. The sequence goes on from JXCR01146712.1 coordinate 160,591, forward strand.
GGGGCTCATAAGAGGATGGACAGTCAGTGGACACCTTTTTGTACTGTGTTTTGATGTAGCAGATATGATGAAGCATGTATCAGATATGTTCAGATTATGATATGTATTTAGTATATGATGTTTCAGATGTATTCAGCATATTGTCTTTTGATACTTCATCATGTACTCAGTCTGTAACTCATCTTTGAAGCAGATTAATGAAAATTATTTCAGATTTCAACTTTCTTGTCAAATTACTCTCTTCGTGGGATTGATAAAGAGGCACGGAACCATGTGTTGGTTCTAGAATATAAGGAATAGAGAACGACACAACAACCGTGATGTTAAAACTTCAAATATTTTTGAAAATTCAATCAATGAAAATTAAATTTTGAAACTATATTTATATAATTAAATGTGATAAAAATAATAAGAAAAGAAAATGATAAAATTTGCTGAGTTTGTTTCTCTCGAGTCTGAGGTTTCTTACTCTCTGCTTGCACAGTGCGACTATCTTGGTCTAAACCAGTTTTCTTCATATCCCCACGAAATTGCACATTCTGCACAAAATTTCACAATTTTTTTCTCACCAATGTCAATCTTCAAATGACACATATTTAAGAGCTCAACACCACAAATTCTTTGCACTATTTTCATTTTGTTCTTGGAGTCAGTATTGAGATTTCGATTCCCTCCTGCTACCTCTTGGGTTGGATCTGAGTCCTTGAGCATTCCTTCCCAATGTAGTAATATATTCAAGATTAGCTCTTAAGTTAGATCTGAGTCCTTGTTCTTCCTTTTTAATTTGATCTTTTCTGCTACCTCTTGGTTTGGATCTGAGTCCTTGAGCATTCTTTCCCTATGTAGTAATATATTCTCAATCAGCTCTTGAGTTGGATCTGAGTCCTTGTGCTTTCCTTCTCAATCTGATCTTTCTCGCTACCTCTTGGGTTGGATCTAAGTCCTTGAGCATTCCTTCCCAATGTAGAGATATATTTCCATAAAATATCAACTTTAGAGGAAGCAGATACAGACATCCAATTTTGCATTGCTTCTCAATGATCCACATGTCAACTTTAGAGGAAGAGGATACAGACATCTGATTCTGCTTGCTTTGTAATGATCCACATATCAACTTTAGAGGAAGATGATACAGACATCCGATTCCGCATTGCTTTATGATGATCTACATATCAACTTTAGAGGAAGCAGATACAGGCATCTGATTCTGCATTACTTTGCAATGATCCACATAGCAACTTTAGAGGAATTGGATACATACATCTGATTCTGCATTGCTTTTCAATGATTCACATAGCAACTTTAAAGGAAGAGCATACAGACATCTGATTCCACATTACTTCACAATGATCCACATACCAACTTTAGAGAAAGAGGATATAGACATCTGATTCCTCATTTTTTTGTAATGATCCACATATCAACTTTAGAGGAAGAGGATAAAGACATTCAATTCCACATTGCTTTGCAATGATCCACATACCAACTTTAGAGGAAGAGGATATAGACATACAATTCTGCATTGCTTTGTAATGATCCACATATCAACTTTAGAGGAAGAGGATACAAACATCCGATTCCACATTGTTATACAATTATCTACATATCAACTTTAGAGGAAGAGGATAAGGACATCCGATTCTGCATTGTTTTGCAATGATCCACATATCAACTTTAGAGGAAGAGGATATAGACATCCGATTCTGCATTACCTTGCAATGGTCCAAATATCAAACTTTAGGGGTTGAGGGAATGGGCCCTTCAATTTATTCAAGGCATCCCATTCTTTGAGATTGGTTTAAGACCACCTTAAATGGAGTAAGGCATCTGATTCTCCTTTCGTGATTGATACATGGATTTCAATTCCCATCTTGAGGTCAATACCTGAATCCTAATTCTTGTCCTTCAATATATCTGAAACCTGATAATTTGAAATCCACCTTTTAATCCCCAGCGGGAGTTTTGAGTTCTTATTTATATTGGATATTCACTTGCCAATTCCTCTAGTAAAATAATTTTCACTAAACTCTACTCTTTGTTCTAGGTCTGTTGACTTAAAAAATCTATGTTGGTTTGTTGATCTCGTCAGTCAACACCAACACATTCAGTGTGCTTGCCCGGCACACCACACATATTGGGGGTCCATTTGTTGACCTCATTTTTAGTTAAGGTCTAGTTTTTTCCTCTTTAGTAGCCTAGGGTCTAGCCATAGGATTTTCTTGTTGACTATTCCTAAAAGACTAGAAAAGGAACCCTCATCATTAGAAATTCCAAATTCTTCTTTACTCAACTTGAAGTTCCACATATTGGTTCTAACCTCTAGCACTTAGTAGGTGGGCTCAGTATGGGGGAACTCAAGGAGAGTCTCCCATAGGATGGTCAGACCTTAGAACTAACCCTGGGTGGCCTAGTGATGGTTGAAATGGCTTGCACACACTAAACTTTCTTGCATACCCTGCCCTAAGACCCCTTGATTTTGTCCAACGATTCCTTCTAGAAAGCTCATATGAATGAACCTATACCCCTAGTCTTTGCCTAAGAGGGTTATAACCAACATATTGACCATCCAAATTGAATCCTCATATGGCTCCTATTGGTGTGGCATGACTTCACGGCTTACTTGCCCATTCTAGCCCAAACTACAACCCTAATTTTTGCCAAAAATCCCAAAATTACCCAAAATACTCAAATTTCCCAAAAATCGACTCAAACCACTCACCACTACCTAAATTGACCAAAATCCACTTGAATCACAAAATTCCAAAAATACCCCCAAAATTACCAAAAATAACCATAATGCCCCACTTGACCTAAAAATTTCAAAAAGTCTAGAAATTCCCAAAAATTTCAAAATCATCTCAAATATTCCCAGTTCCAATTTTTAACCATTACATTGACCCAAATTGACCAATTTTACCCAATTTGAACAAAAGCCCCAAATTAACCTCAATCTTGGCCCAATTGACCTCAATGTTGCCCAATTTCAATTCAAAACTAAAAGTCAGTATCCCCAATCCCAATCTCAACAAAATACAAGCTCAATTTTACCCAATTGCAAGCCCAATTTCCTAATTTTGGCCATATCACTGAATACACCAAATTAGCCCTCCAATTCAATTCAAAATCAATTGAAATCCTTTTCAAACTCTCCATGACATCTCCATACACCAAACTCAAAAATCAAATGACCCCAACTTTAGCCCAAATTCACCCCTAATTTTAAAATCCCAAGCCCACCACATCTAATTCCAAAAGCCTAAATCTAAAGCCCACATGATAATTTCTTTTCTCTTCATCATCCACTTAATCAAATATCGTTCCCTAAAGTTTCCAATTCATGCCAAAATCATTCCAAGTGAAGCATCATGCAAAACTTCTCCAAAAATACTAAATAAATCCAAAATCCCTTCCATGAAAATTAACCAAGCCAAGGACAAGCCATGAAGCCACTCCCAAGTCATCGATGAGCCATGAGAGCTATGCCACTTCACCATGCTATAATGGCAGAGGACAAGCCACTTTTTAGCCTTTTTAAAAATATTTTCAAACATTTTAATAACACACTTAAACCTATTTTTATCCAAAATCCCTTGGATGGGGACCTCTCCACACTACTTCAGCTGAACCACTTGATTCTCCTAAGCACCCAAACCTTCCTTGGTGGGTGAACCCAACCCCAAACCATGTCTTGACCCAAAATGGTCCTTCCACCATTCCTTTTTAATCCAACACCTTTACAAATGGCCAACCCTAATTGATTGCATCAAACCCAAGCCCTGAGCCCCCTGACCAAATGGTGACTTGACTCTGGCCGGTCAGCCACCTTGGCTGCTGGAAAATACCATGGCCAAGGGGGAGCAAGGAGCTAAAACTCAAAATAGAACCCACCTGCTGTGCACAATTGTCCATTGGAACCTTTCTTCCCTCCACCTAGAAATCATTTTTCACTCACTGGCTAGCCATGGTGGCCTCTCCTCCCCCTTCTATTTAAACTCAACCTCCCCTGACAAAGGGGGAGAGCTTGAAATTCATTGGGGAGACTCTGTCAAATTGATCCCAGAGCTTCTTTAAGACCCACTAAGTTCAATCCAACCATCCTCAAGCCCACAAACTCAATGCCCAAGCTCAATTTTTTAGCTCAAAATCAGCCTGAAACATGACATCCCTCTAGAATCCACCAAATTCAAATTATTGCACCAACACCATCCCTTGAGTGAGAGAAGAAGATCCCCCATAGAAGCCCCATCACTAGACCACCCTATGGTGGACTTTGATTGAACCCCTAAATTGGCCTTGGTCAATTTTGTATCTAGGCATTTTGCCATGGCTTGAGGCTTCATCTAAGAGCCCTTTGGACTTAAGGCAAGCTTTTGAAAGCACCCAATCAAGGCCACACCTCTTGGGCAAAGGTATTGAACTCTCCCCTTAAACCAAGATTCATTTAATTCTCCATGCTTATAGACTTAATTGAAGGCTTGATCAACTGTATGGATATGTTCTCCTAGTCAATACAAGTCCATAGAAATAAATCACCCTTAATTTAGTTAAGAATCAAGAGAGATATTAAAGTTTGAAGTTGGATGACTCGCGGGTTCAGTCCATCAGGGACAATGATGGAGGACAGTCCGATCGAGTGTGTATCGAATGGAGGGTCCTGATGCAGTCGAATGACGCTTTGATAAGTGAATGGTGAGCTGACTTGGATGGTGGCACCCAATCCTGCGGCGACACGTGTCCTTTTGACGCGTATTAGGATCCAGTCAGTGTCGCGTCACTTAAGTGGAAAAATAAAGAATTTCTAAATACCATAACATAAAAAATACATACTTTTGTGTTGAAAAATCATAAAAATAAAATAAAAATACTCTCTTACTAAGTGAACAGAGGAGAACAATGTGAAAATTATTTCATATTTTTTTTATGCATGTATGATTTTTAATTAATTAAATGGTGTTTTACTTATTTGGATTTTTCATTTGTATAGACATTTCACTATAACATGATTTTTGGGGCTTTGATACCCTCTATCATGAGGGATCTGCCCTAATTTTTCCAAGGTCATTGATGATCTCTTGATAGAGATCTCTATTTTTCAAATATATCATCCCTATTTTGGTATAAAGATTATAAAAATTAAAATACTCATCAGAAAAATACAAAACTTGTTTTAGTAGGTTCACTATGGTTAGAGGACCTTAGGAAAAATATAAACTTGGTTTAACTCAATAAAAATAATCTTAATTATCACCAACCGTAAGAATGAAATAAAATTAATTTGGAATAATTATAAATACAACTGACATAAAAACCATTCTCTACTGTAATTTAATGTTAGAGGAACTCTCCATAAAAATTTCAAGTTAATTGGAGTCAATTTGAAATTCAAATGGATTAATAAAATGAAATTGCATTTTTGGCATTAAAATAAATATAATAATTAAAGTATAATTCAAAAAATCACCAAATTAGTTTTAGGAGCTTCTTATGACTAGAGGAACCTAAGAAAAATAAAGTTGGAATTAAAATAAATACTTTATTTTTTAGCATTTAAATAATTAAAAATTAATTTAAAATCATAAAAATTTCAAAATTGTAAAAACACACTAAAATATCACATTTGGCTTCCTGATCACTTGGGACCAATCAACATAATTTTCCTAATTTCTTAAGTCAAAATAACAATTTTAAAGGCTTAAAAAATGAATTTTCTCTAATTTTTCACTAAAATAATTTCAATAATTAAAATATAAATCACAAAAATATGAAATTTATTTTCTTGGGCTCCCTGGACTCAAAGATAATTAATAAAAATATAAAACTTAATTTTCTATTTAAATAATATTTTATATTTAATTAATGCTCAAAACAAACAAATAATTTTAATAATTAAATTAAATCTCTAAAAATCATGAAAATCGGTCCAAGTGGTCCCCTCACCTAGGTGAACCTTCAATAATTTTCTTAAGACAGAGGTTTTTTTTTGTTGAGTTATCAAATTTTCATTGAAAATCCCCATTTTGGCTTAAAAAATAATTATAAAACTAAATAAATTCAGAAAAATCACATTTTGTCCTCTGATGTTTTCATTAACTCATGAGTGGAGTAACATAAAAATTTCAAGTTATTTGAGTTCAGTTTAATAAACTATAGCGTATTAAGGCTTTAGGGGCAAAAGGATAATTTTGGAATTTAAGGCTTAAGTAATATTTAGGCTTAACCAAAGAGCTATATGGGCAACAAATAATCCTAATTGATATGTTTTGATGATTGAAATATGAAAGGGATAAATGGTAGTAATCAACCTCACTTTGGTCTTATAAAGGATGACTTTGTAATTTCTTAAAATTAATGAAATTTGGAAGAATATTTAAATAAAAGATATTAAGGTGAGGGGTTTGATTTTTGGAAGATCATAACTCACTGATTTTAAGCTAAAATTAATGGTTTTGAAATGATTTTTGACTCCTGATAAGGATTAAAGGTATAAACATTTAAATCTTTTTTTCTAAAACTACAAATTTACCCATTAATTTTTTAGGGGCTTAGTAGTGAACTAAGCTTAATCAAAATTTTGTCTAATAAGATTTAGAAAATAATCTATAACTAATTTAAAACGTGTGTAAAACACTACAAGCCCATCTTTAAAATCAAAATGCTAAGTTCCTTAATTAGACCAAATTGCTCCAAAGAGTCTTTACCTATATAATTTATAAATAAAACATCAAATGATAATTACCCCATCCTTAGGATTGGTTAGAACATCAGTTCATTGAGCATAAGAGTAAGATAAAGATGAGTTATTAAGCAACATAATGAGTTTGAATGAACTCGAGACTTTTTTAAGAGACTGTGGAATATCCAGGGCCCGGTCCTAGGATCTTTCTCATATTCTTTTGGATATCTTAAAGCACAATTAAATTCATTATGCCTTGCTTAAGAAATTATCTATACACTTAAGTAAATAGGACCCACTAAGATATGAGATAGGATTTGGTAGACATAACTCAGACCTGTACTTTCTATTTTTTCTTAACAGTATATTTTAATTCCTATAAAATCATATATATATATATATATATATATATATATATATATATATATATATATATCTCTCTCTTATACACATATATATNATTGCTACCTTTTTTTTAGTATATGAGGTAGTTTAATTAATGAAATTGCATATGTCTTGATACTAAATTGAAGTTCGCATGGTAGATAAGTTAAGAGCATCTATATATATCATGATTAACCAGTAGAAACTATAAAATCATATATATATATATATATATATATATATATATATATATATATAGATATGCCTTGTAAGTACTGAAGTTTCAGATGGAGGAACGAGAAGACTCGACAGGTACACTTTTACAGTTTATAGCATATTCTTTTCCTGCACTTTCTTTACGAACTTTTCGTGTTTGTGAACTTGCATGATAAACAACGATGTCACCCTGCTTGTCAAAACTGAAATTTTCAGGATAGCCACAAAACTGAAGCTGGAACCAAAACTAGAAATTAAATAAGAAAAAATTGACCGCGACAACATTCAAAATATAATACTACTCAAAATTTAATCACGAACATCACAAAACCAAAATTGCAACTAAAATAAAACATCTCTATCGAATGATCGGGAATACCTTGGAGGAGGTAACCTACTATTACAAACGAGACTTCCCACATTCTAAATGAAAGTATGAGACTCATTAAGTTGAGTTTAGCAAATTCATTTGAACTAAGTGAATCCAAAAAAATAGTGGTGCCGGAACGAGGGAACAGTAGGATCCTAACCGGTGTCGCTCTAATCAACTTTAATATCCCTCATAAAATTTAAATAGTCATAACCATAGGAAACACTTGATACATCATAACTTGACACATTAGAAAACTTAAACGTGCCACAACGAGGATCTTGGAGCTAGCATTATGGGCAGCACGACCATCTTCAACAACAAAACATGTCTTCATCAGCTAAACCATTCCTTAAAATTAAACAACAAGTCTATAAGACTTTGAGGTTATTTTCTTATGCAACATAAACCCTCAACTTAGCTTTAGGCATTTGTATGGTTCTGCTATACAATATAAGCCCTAACTCTCCTTAGGATTCCAAAGTTTTCGTTCGTCACGACCTAAATCCTCACATTTTAAAGGCTATTTTTGTGATCGTTTCACACGAATCTAAGCCCTAACTAAAAAAATTGACGGGATGAAACATTCAATAATTCTAATTTCAAAAATTGAAGCCAAACAATAGGATAGTTTTGGAAAGTCACCGAGGTTCTCCTCCGGATCTATGACATCCCCTAGCCTCTCTCCCTTTAGATTCTAAAAATAAAATGTTCCAAATTTGAGTCATTCCCCTTTCACACCTCTTTGTCTGATCTCGTTGAAAAGTTCTATTCCTTTGAACTCAGTGAAGATAATATCCCCTGATTTTTATTGAAAGTCTTCTTATGTGACTTCGGTTATCTAGGATATAATTAACTATAGGGGCTTGCCCTTATAAGAAGCATTACCGAACCCAGCTTAAAATAAACCCTATTTAATTTTTTGTATTAAATAAGAGAACCTATCGGCTTATAATAAAAATGGTTTTGCAGACTTAACAGATGTCATACAATCTTTAGTTTATCTAATTAAGCCTTACTAGTAATTAGTGTGTTTATTCTTCAGTATGAATACATTATTTGCGGTATTAGACTCGTTTATTTAAACTACTGGGGATATGAGAACGGTTCGGTCTTGTATTTACAAAAATCCAAAATACTATTTTTCCAAATTATATATTAAATTAAATTAAATTAAAATGGGTGTTGGGATATCCATCCTAGTAAACAACAACTTCACAAACCTCCAACAACCACCCCTTTTAACATCGACAACAACCCATATGTATTGTTGTTAGTTAGTTGTTGAGTTTGTTTTATTTGATATATTTTACGTATATTTTTGTTTAGGTTTTTATGTAGTCCATATATTTGAAAAAATATTTAGAAACATCTTTATTTGCCTAATTTTATGGAAAAATTGAGTTTTTATTGGATCGAAATCAAAACGGCAAAAATTTTAGAACTGGCGCATGATGCGCCACTTTCCAGAGAGCTAGCGCATGATGTGTCGTGGGTCCAAAAATGTTTAAAATGTGTCAAATGGTAGTTTTAGGCGGTTTCTTCTCCATATAACTTCTAAAAACTGATTCCAAACCATATTTTAAGGGAGAAATGAGGGAAGAATCACCACTTTTCAATTCCTATGGCTTCCCACTCTAGAAACTCCGCTAGATTTGGAATTTTCAACTAGAGAAAGTTCGTTAGTTTTGATGCACAGAAATTACATGATTGAGTTCTAGTGAAGAAGAGGCTTATCAAAGAAAGGGGATTTGTGAATCGAGGATTCAACACACCGAATACTCGAGTATAAGAGACTATTTGCACAGAGGCATTGGTAGTGTTTTACTACACTACTGCCGCTGTTGTTATTCCTATAGTAAAAGAATTTTATGCAAATCTTCATGGGATCAACCAAGGAATGATTTATGTGTCAGTTAGGTTTGTGCAGTTCACTCCTTCAAGAATAAACGAGATGTTTATTATTGAAAATGTGTTTATCTATCATTATACAAACTTTACCCCTACAAAAGAGAATATGAATGAACTTTACCGCTACCTTACAGATGAAGATGCAAATTGGGAGGCCAGAGATGATGGAAATGTAAGTTTTCCTTCTTTATTTTTAAATCCAGTTTCAAAATCCTGACACTTCTTCATTTCATCAAAATTACTACCTACCATGAAAATTAGTAAGGTCACTAAGGAGAGTGTCATTTTGAATTACTGTATTCAAACCAAAAAACCTATTAATGTTGGAACTATTATTGTGAAATCAATTTTGGGTTTGATTGTGAATGGATCTGCATCTGGACTGGGACATCCATTTATTACTTTCTTACTTTGCAGTCAATCGCAAGTACCTTATGAAAGTTGGGAAAAAGTGCTGCTTCCTTGGAAGCTGATGGATCCAGAGTCCACTGCAATTGTATTGAAATGAGAGATGAAAACTGATGGATCAAGGATCTTAAAATTCATCATCTGTTCAGCCTTACTACCACCTGAGTGCACTTTCAAAGAGGATCAAGAAGATAGAGAAAGAGGTGCATAATATCATGCACGTGATTGGAAATATTACTGCAATGTCGGATCAACTGGATTAGAGACTGAACAAAGATTTTGAACATACAAGGCATATTAAAGATGGATTGGTATGTACGTTCAAGAAACATGCTTCGATTAAAAAGGAAAATTCAATTGATGAATTTCCATTTGACCCTTCTACAATGTGTATGTGCACTACCAATCAATGGGAAATATATAGGAGGATGACAATGAAGATGATGTTTGATCTTAATTTATGCACGGAATGTTTTATGTAGTATTATTTGTTTTAATTTGTTGTGTTGAATTGCATTTCTTTTCTAATGAACACTATCCATGTTTATGTTTTGCATTTTGATGTTTAGATTTTAGTGTTAAGATGTTAGTTTGTTTTTGAACATTGAATTTGATGTTTGTTGACTTGAAAAATGTTAGTTTGTAATAATGCTGATTTTATATATATATGTGAGTTTTGTGTTGTTTGTGAAAGTTATATGTTAGTGTGATGTTTACATATGCTTAGAAATGTTTATTTGAGTTAAATTGAGGATGACATAAAGTGGTATGGAGCAGATTTCCACAGAAACCAAAATCTGGAAAATTTGAGCTCTGGCGCATGATGTGTCAGATTGGCGCATGATGCGCCAACTTATAGAGCCTTGGCGCATAATGCGCCAAAGGTCCAAATAATCTATATTGCCTAGAAAATTACAAAATCTCACGAACAAACTCTATTTTTTTCTACTTAAGACCTTGGTCTAGGGCATCACATTGTGGGAGAAAGAGAAGTATTTAGAGGCTAAAACCTATAGATTCCATCTTCTCTTGGTAAGAGCTTCACTTTAACTTATAACTTTTTTATTTTCACCATGGATTTTGGGATATCCAAAAATTGGGATTTTTGATGAAAATGCTTGAAGAAAACTCATGGTGAAAAGTTTCATACTAAATAACCTTGCTTGAGGAGTTAGATTTTTTATTTAGTAATTTATTTGGACTATATTTAGATTTTCATAAAATTTACAAATGGCTCCTCGAGTTAAGAGAGCAAGGCCATCCGAGGACTTCAATGCATGAAAATTTGTTAGTTTTAAAGCCCAACACAGTTATAATACTCAAATGGAGACAAAAAGAATGATCCAAGAATGGGCGTTTGCAAACCCAAGTGATGAGGTCAAGAGACTGATTCTTGCCAGAAATTGGAAAAGATTCTGCTACTTCACTACCGTAGCAATTGTCCCGATGGTTTGGGAGTCTTATGAAAACATGAGATTCACTATTGATGATCACATCTTGGTGAGAGGTAAGCATGTTGAATTTACTGGTGATCAAATCAATATTTTTTAAGGTTTAATGGGTATATTTTTTGATGAATACGCTGCATTTGTGATGACAGATTCATCATTGGAGGAAGTGATTGCATTTTTGACTGATGGAAGAGGTAAATTGAAGATTAGGAATAACAAGATAGTTAACTTCTCTGCTTCAATGTTAACTATTCAGTAAAAAATATGGCACCACTTCATTTTTGTCAGAATGTTGCCAACAAATCATTTGGTTGATGTTACAAAAGGCACAGTTGTGCTAAACTATTGCATTCAGAACATGAAGGCAGTAAATGTTGGTGCACTTATAGTTCAGCATGCTCAAAGTATAGCTAGTAGTTCTACAGCTGGAGGATTGCGATACCCTGCCTTGATTTTCACTCTATGTGAACAATCAGGAGTAGAATCCCATAGAAATGAAGAGAGATTACAACCACACAATCCGATTGGGAGGCATATGATTCTAAAAGTAGAATCATTTGTTGAGTTTAGAAGTGGAAGAAGGGATGGGCCCTCTACATCTGCTGCAGCAACATCTACTTCTTGATCTACATCTCTTGAAAGTATTATGGATCAACTCATGATTCAAAAAATGGATATAGTTAATATTCAAACTCAAATGGGAGAGATAGGAGCAAGGAATGCATATAATGATGAATATCAACAGAGGAGAGTTCAGCATGATATTGAGTGTGAGAATGCCATGGTAAGACATCTTAGGGGTGAACCTAATGTGGACTTTCCTGGTTGCCCCAGTTTCACTCCCTATACTCCCATTCATAATGATGATGATGATGATGATGATGATGATGATGATGATGATGATGATGATGACGATGACGATGATGATGATGAAGAAGAAGAATCAGATGATGAAGAGGAAGGAGATAATTATTGATATTTTATGAGTCTAGTTTAGTTTTTTTTTTATGTTTGATTATTTTTGTTGTTTATATTGTGATGTACTTTCATTTGAAAACTGTTGTAGTAAAAACTTTTATGATGTGTTGTGAACCGAATCTGTAATAGTAACTGTAGACTTTCACTTTTTCTGCATTTTTTGTATTTTCAGTTTAGTTTTTCTTTTCAATTTATATTTATGTTTTTAATTCTCAGCAAGTTCTCTAAAATGTATTATATTTTATTTAATGCTTTAAAGCCTGTATGCAGTTTTACAGTTAGTACTACAGTATACCAAAACCCAATTTCATAGTCAGAAATCCTCTACAATTCAGTTTTTATTTTCATGCATTTACTGCTTTTTTTCACGTACTAAATTTTATACTAAAAATATTTTTAAAATCACTTAAAAACTTAAGTTTGGGGGAAAGAAAAATTTCTTTTGAAAAGGAGTAAACTAAATTTTATTTGTCCTTATTTAACTATATTTTTTAAAATTATTTTAACATGGCCTTGGAAATTAAGATTTAACTTTAAATGACTATACTTATGTTTATAAATATTTTGGTAAATTTAGGTAAAAGTTTTTTAATAATGAAGGTCAATTCTAAAGTTAAAGATATTTGGTATGATAGGATAAGACTATGTTTTTCTATTTTAAAGTAAAGAAAATTATATTTTTTAAGTGTTAAGAATTTTAGAGTTTCATGTAAAAAAAAGAATGAGACTTTATGAAAAATCATAAACTAATATGAATTTATAAAGTGAAGAAGGTATAGAAGTTTTGACTTTAAGAAGGGATAGTAAAGTTCAAAATTATTAAAGGTTATCCAGATATATAGTAATCCTTACTTGAAAAAAAAAAGAAAAAGAAAAAAAAAGATTGAAAAAATCCTAAATGAAAAAAAAAAAAGAAGAGAAGAAAGAAAAGTAAAGAAAATTTTGTGTGGATGATTTTCACAAAGAATTTAGAGAAGATTTGGAGTGATTTTGAGTTGATTTGGTGAGTCAATTTGAAGGAATTTGGACATTTGCTCAATTTGGGTATTTTGGGTTAGGCTTGGGTTTAGGTTGGGCTAGAGTTGAGTTACGTACAATTTGATGGCTCAAAATAGTCTAGGGGAATATCATGAAGAATTCTCAACATTGATTAGGTGTAATTTTTTTGGCTTAGGGAATTCAATTTGGTGGAATTTGGGCACATAGCTAAATTGGGGAAAATTTAGGGATTTTAGATTTTGGTTGAAATTGAGGCTTGAGAAAGTCCAATTAAGGGCTCAATTTGATGTGTAGAGATGTTTTAAAGAGTTTATGATGCATAATTTGGGCAATTGGAAAGATTTGGTGGGTCAATTTGAAGGAATTTGGACATTTGATCAATTTGGGTATTTTGGGTTAGACGTGGGTTTAGGTTGGGCTAGAGTTAAGTTACGTCCAAATTGATGGCTTCAAATGGTCTAGTGGAATGTCATGAAGAATTATCAACATTGATTAGGTGCCAATTTTTGGGTTGGGAATTCAATTTGGTGGAATTTGGGCACATTGCTAAATTGAGGCAAATTTGAGGATTTTAGATTTGGGTTGAAATTGAGTGAAATTTAGGCTTGTTAAAGCCCAATTGAGGGCTCAATTTGATGTGTAGAAATGTTTAAAAGAGTTTATGATGCATAATTGGGGTAATTGGAAAGTTTTGTTGGGTCAATTTGAAGGAATTTGGACATTTGATCAATTTGGGTATTTTGGGTTAGAATTGGGCTTAGGTTGGGCTAAAGTTGAGTTAAGTCCAAATTTATGGCTCACAATTCCTATGGGAATGTCATGAAGAATTCTCAACATTTATTAGGTACCAATTTTTTTATCAGGGAATTGAATTTGGTGGAATTTGGACACATGGATAAATTGGGGTAAATTTGGGGATTTTAGATTTAGGTTGAAATTAAGTGAAATTGAGGCTTGAGAAAGGCCAATTGAGGGCTCAATTTGATGTTTAGAGATGTTTCAAAGAGTTTATGATGCATAATTGGGGTAATTGGAAAGATTTGGGGGTTCAATTGAGGGGGACTTTGATTTTGGGCTAAATTGGGGCTTTTGATTTGGGTTAAAATTTGACCCAAATGTGGGTCAATTAGACTTGGATTTGGTTTGAAATGATCATAGGCATGATTAATTTGAGTTTAGAATTTAAATTGGGGAATTAGGGTGAAATTGGGGGATATTTGGGGTGAATTTGAGGAAATTGGGCATTTAAGGGCAATTTGGGGGGGGTTTGGTAAAAAAATAGTTAAATTGGTCAAATTAGATTTAATTGAAGGGTCCAAATTGATTTTGGAGACATTTGAAATGATCATGAGGGTTTCAGAAAGTTTTGGCCACCAAGGGTATTTTTGTAGTTTTGGCCAAATGAGAGGTATTTTGGTAACTTTTTTGCAATTTGAGGAGGGTTTTAGGCAATTTGGGTGGTTTCAAATGGTTTGAGATGATTTTTGAACAAATTTGGGTATTTTGGGAATTTTTGTCAAATTTGGGGTTTGGGGGTATTTTGGTAAGTTGTGTAGATTCGTGGGCAAATGACTAAGTTTAATATTTTGGTGAAAGTGTCAACCACCCTATTTGATCTATGGACCAATGGAATCTTCATTTAGGTCCTCTATGTACTGGTCTTTTCTAGAACTTAGCCTAAGGCTAGTGGGTCTAGGGGACCATCTACATGAGTCTCGCAAAAGATCAAGGGATCAAAGCCAACAGGTTTAGGTTTAGAGTGGTGAGTGGGATGTGGTATGCAAGGGTAAGCAAGTGAGTGTAAGTGGGTGAAATAGCTCCAGAACAACACCCAGGGTTAACCCTAACTCCAAGTAGTCTTATGGGGATGCACCTTGAGCTCCTCGATATTGACCCTACTTACTAATTGCTAGAGGTCGAGATCATATGTAGAATTTCAAGTTGAGCAAAGAAGAGTTTAGAATTTCTAATGGTGAGGGTTCCTTTTGTAGTCATCTAGGAGTAGTCAACAGGAAAGTCATATGGCTAGACCCTAGGCTTCTAAAGAGAAAACTAGACATCGACCAAAAATGAGGTCAACAAATAGACCCCCAATAAGTGTGGTGTACCGGACAAGTACACCGCACGTATTGGCGTTGACCGATGAGATCAACAAAACCAACACAGACTTCTAAGTCGACAGAAAAAAAAAAAGAAAAGAATTGAGGAGATGTCTAATCAAAAGAAAAAGAAAAATAAGAAGAAAGAAAAAGAAAAGAAAAATAAGTGAGGAGAAGCTTGAGGAGATGTCTAATAAAAAATTAGCTTCAGTTGAATCAACTTAAGGAAGCAGGTTTATTGTATTTTCTAAACTTATATTGGAGTATTAATAGCATTCCCTGTAAAATTTTCAAGAAGTTCTTTTTCATATGAACTTTCTAAATATCCTTAATTTGACAAATTGCAATTTTTCTTGAAATGAATAGAGATTCAGAAATCTTAAATTTGATTACTAAGTATTCTTAGACTGAGTTTGAATTTAAGTTATTAAAAGGTTTTTCTTAAATTTTTCTATTCTATTTCTTAAACTAAAGTATAGAAGATAAGTTAATCTTTATGCTAAATCATATGCTTTTATGTAATAAAAGTTAGGACAAGTAACATTTAAGTATGGGTGATTTTGATACACCAAAATAATATACTTTTTTAAGTACTTATTTTATGCCTATTTTTGGTCATATTGCACTTTAAAGAAGGGTATTTTTGTATTTTTGTTGCAGGTATATCATTTTTAGGCATTTGGAGAAAAAATGACAAAAAAAACAAAATTCAGAGCCAAAACAACCAATTTTGGGATTCTGGCACATGATGCGCTACAATCCAGAGAGCTAGCACATGATGCGCCAGATCGGCACATGATGCATCAGGGATGACTTTTTCAAATTAAGACAGTTCGAGATAAATTTTGTACTAATTTTGAAAAGGACACTTGTTCTACACTCTTAGAGTAAGTCAATGCATCTAGACACTTTGGAAGTTTTTTATGAAGGGATATGACTTTTGGATCAAATGACATATCTTTTGAATTAAAACAATTTGACATTTGGAGGGAAATTTGGATTCTTTTCCAAAGGATGCAGCCCATAATAAAAAAAAAAGACTTCATAGAGTTTAAATGAGGCTTTTGTTTGTGACGTGATGGAGAGAGAGAAAGTGGCGTGAGTTAGAGAGAGAGAGTGAGAAGAGGAGATTTTCTTCTAGGGTTGTAAGAGGAGAGGGAATGTGAGAGATATCTTCTTTATTATACTTCTAAGAGAGAAATGGGAGTGATTGTAAAGAGGTAAAGGCTTGGAGAGAACTTCTAGAGATTTGCTTGGGAAGGATTGTGAGATAAGTTGTATTTTAATTTTTTTTGTTCTGTAAACTTCTTTTATATATGAAATTCGTGTTTTGTCGTATCCTTCTCATGAATTCGGAGTAGTCTTCTTTATCGTTCTCCCTACTTTGAATATATGGTTTTGTGGAGAATAAATTTTATTTTTCATGGTTTTAAATGACAATAATTTATGATGATTTGAACTCTGATTTTCATTTACTTTTCAATCTGGCCAATTGAAATGCTAAAACTTGTTGAGAGACATGTTCTTAAATGAGATATGATTTCTACAACATAGGGAGAATCACATATTTCATTTCATAGGAATATGTCATCCATGGGATTCGGTGTAAATAAATAGAGAAATATACTTTGTTGGATGCAGAATTGGAGATTTTAAGGTGACATATTAAAACCCCCATTTTAGTTCAGTTGATTAGAAACTAATACGAGATTATTAGCCCTTAAGGGAGAGAGTAGTGATAGCTCTGAAGTGGCAGCAAGGATCCTCCTATTCTAACTATGGAATTAGGGACCAAACTCTGAATTAATCAATGTTCTTTATAACACTCAGAAGAGGATAAAGAATAGAATTTCTCCTATTTGACACAAAATAGTTTTTATATATATCTTTTCAAATTATTTCTATTTCTTCACAAACCACATAGTCATTATAAATATGAATGTTGCTTTCTTAAATTTGAACTTTTCATCACAACAAAAACTTTGTTTAATTTTTGTAATTTTAATTTTGAAAGTTTAGAATTTAGTTTAGTTTAATTTCTGTAGTCTTACATCTGCATTTTAATTAACATTCACCTGAGTAGTCAATTTTCAAACTTTGCACTTTACTTTATTTTTTGTTTTTGTTAAAAAATAAATTTCGTAATTTACTTTAGGATTTTCCAACTTCTCTGTGGGATTGATATCTAGGACTCCATTAGAGTCCTTTATTACTTGAGCGATATGTATACTTGCATTAATATTAAAAGAGATTTGGAAGTTTAAAAAGAGTTTTAAAAGATAAATTATTTTTATAAAAAGCATTTTTGTTGGAATAATATTGCATATTTATTTTAAATTTGCCTGCATCAAGTTCTTAGTGTTGTTGAGTGGTGTTAACTTCTTAAATATTTGCATATGCAAATTCTCATATCAATGGTTACGACTTTTAATGAATTTCTTCACTGTCCAATTTTCTTCAACATCGACGCCATATCTAACTATGTTTTTACAGTCAATCTTCGTGTCTGCTTTTTAAACTTCACCATATTTGTGAAGTTTGACTCTTTCTTGTGGCCAGCTTTTCTGCAAACAAAACTTTGGTCTTAATCTTCTAAGAGTCTTACTAACATTGAATCCTACATGATGCGCATAAGCACAATAGCTTTCCTATGCTTCTTATTTATTGTGGACATCGGTACAAAGAAACTTCTCTGTGATTGGATCATTGCACACATTTTTGGACTACACATTTGCACAACAATTTAATGATGGTCATATACAGAAAAAACACCACAATAACACCACAAAAACCACACTAACACCACAATAACACAATAATAACACCACACTAACATAATAACACCACAATAACATCACAATAGCACCGCAATTACACTACACTAATACTAACACAATAATAACACAACAATAACACAATAATAACACAATAATAACACAATAATAACATCATTAGAACACTGTAATCACAAAAAATTAAAACATAGCACTACAATAACACCCTAATAACACAAATAAAATAGTAAAATAAAACTAGAATAACACCCACAAAAAACAGACATAACACCACAGTAATCCTAGACCCTCAAAAAATTAACTCTATATACTACAATAGCACCAAACTAAAGATGAACTAAAACATTTAACAAAAACCAACAAGAACTAGCAGAACACAAATCAAATAAAAAGTTCACACCAAAATAAAACTAAACTAAACTCACATGATTGAAACTAGTTGACATTATTTCTTGAGTCCATCACCAACATTTCTTCGTCGCCAGATAAATCGTTCTCACATGCTCAAACCCAGTGACAAGAAAACCCAAAGTGACAAATGGTGCTTTTGCAGACTGGCGGGAGCAAAAAAATACAAAAAAACCACTTTTGGTGGGATTTGCATTCGATAATAAGACACTTTTTGGCTTTTTGGGCTGAATTCGGGTCGGGTCACACAAAATGAGTGGTTTTTTAAATTTTTTTGTGCAGTTTGATCAGGCTACATAGTTGGATTTTCTCATTGAATTCATAAGCATAAAAAATCAATCAATATGAGAAAAGAGGAACGACACTTTTGAATGGGAAGGGTCATCATCTCAAAGAAATCCAACTTTATGAGAAGGCCCAATGTTAAAACAAAATTGCTTAAGGTTAGTAAACAGAAAAAAATATTGCACCAGGACTCCACATGTAAAGTTACATGCAAAGTCCAATGAAATCATGCCACATGGAGGAGACAGAAAAAAAATCGGTTTAGTAACACGGGAGAATATTCCCTGTGTTATTTTTTGTTATTCACGTGTTATTGTATGTTATTCAGGTGTTATTATATTCTGAGAATATTCTCTGTATTATAATACATCAATAACACTTGAAAAACACAAATAACATCTGAATACATATTTTACATATTTTATTATTTTTTTATTGCAAGTGGAGTTGATATTTTCTCCAGTAAATGAGCCCTCTTCACTCCGGTCACTACTTTCATTACTATGGAAAAATTATTCCACACATGCAATGCATGGAAGCCTGCATGTGGTAGCCAATTAGAAAATTCCACATGGACTACAGGCCCACTACTATTATTTAGGTTAAAAATTTGATTATATTACGCCTGACCTGGCCTGAATCCCGCTTAAGAAAAAAAAGTACACTTTTGTCATTTTCGCTTCCCGCCAATTGGAAAAAAGGCATATTTTGTCTCCTTTAGGTATAAAGATTCAGAATATTCTCATTTCGTTGCCTTTCTAGGATCCATTCGTATTTGGTGGACATGGTTTAATGGAAGTATTTCTTGATAAGGAAATGTTGCTGGAAACTCAAAATACTTACGAGAAACGTGACAATGAGCTGGAATCTCAAAATATTTTTTAGAATCATGAGAATGAGCTGAATTTAGATGCGATAAAAGGAATTCGGCAGGTAGGTTATACTTGTTTGACTGTAGATTTAGGTTTTAAGAAATATTTGTTTTGTTAATGAAGTTTGCTCGATTTTTATCTGACGTGTAACGCTAAGTTTCAGTTAGGGTGGGACGAGGTGTTATTTAGGTAATATCACAGTGATATGCTGGTTATTTTTGGAGTTGTCTTCCATTTATGATTGTTCTTCATAGTTTTAGTGGGTTAAATAACTATCATAATGAAGTGTTGTTCTCGTCGTCGTGATGGGGTTAATGGGTAGCTATTCTCGTCTTCGTAATGGTGCCAAAGTGTTACAGTATCATTTGCTTGTAACGTTACTGTCGTGGAGATTTGGTTTTATTTTGGTAGTATCATAGTGTTATTAAGGTAATATTGGATCTGCTGACTTGGTTTTGTTTTGGTGTATTATGTTGACGTTTAATGGTGTTATGTTTGTGTTATTGTGGTGTTATGCGTGTGTTTTTTTCTTATAATGTGGTGTTCTTTTGGTATTATCATGGTTTTATCCTAGTGTTATTTGATCTAATAAGACATTTTATCAGAGTCTTATATTGGCATTCTAATTGTTTTATCAAGGCTTTATTGTGGTTTTATCACGGTGTTATGTGTCTATTTTAAGCTTTTAACGATGATGTTAGTAACATTTCTTAATGAGATTTGATTGGCTTGCTATATTGGCAATGCAATGGTGTTATTTGAGTTATATTATGGTATTACAATGGTGTAATTTATGTATTGTAGCCTTGTATTAATTTACTTTTGGGGTGCTAATGCTAATATTTAAATTTGCAGTCAATCGAGGTAGAGAAATTGCTTCATGTAGCTGTCCACAATGAGAAGGAAGCCTATGAACAATATTGTGTATATGCACACCATATTGGATTTATTGTACGAAAGGAACACAGTGGTTTCTGGCCAAATTCAAAAAAGATTAAGACAAAGGACTTTGTTTGTGGTAAGGCTGGTTTCAAGAAAGAGTTGAATGACACTATCACGGTGAGGTTCAAAAGAGCGGACACAAGAATTGGTTGTCCAGCCATGATCTAATATTTCGTTGATTTAAAAGGCAACTGATCGGTTAAAAAATTCATAAAAAGTTACAACCATCCGTTTGGTGACAAGCATTTATTGTGTTCTAGCAGAAAGATGTGTGGCATCAGTGCTAATATCCTCAAATCAATGCAAAATCAGGGATTATAAACAGTGATGCATTTAGATTCCTCGCTACTAAGTTCAGAGGAGTGGAGAATCTTGATTGCACAAAGTGGGATGCGTATAATTTCATACAAAGAGATAGAAGAGTTCAAATTGAGTTAGGGGATGCTAATTCTCTCATACAATTGTTCACTACATGTCAAGCGGAGGATCCAATATTTTTGTGGGACTTCCAATTTGATGAGTCGGGTTGTTTGATGAATTTTTTTATGTTGCTATGGGATGTCCAGGATTGAGTACGACTATTTTAGTGATGTAATAATATTTGATACAAGTTATAGACTGAATAAATATAATTTATGTTGTGCTCCGATTATCGGTGTGAATCACCGCTGATAGAATGTTCTCTTTGGTGTTGGTTTTTTTTAGATAAAACGATTGAATCATTCAAGTGGTTATTCAAAGTCTTTATCTGTATAATAGATAACAAACATCCAATAACAATATTCACTAACCAGGATCAAGCAATGTCTAAAGCAATTGAAGAGTGTCTTCCGCACACTAGACATAGATTATGTCAATGACATATTTACAAGAAGTTATCTTCAAAAGTCCATTGTGGTGTGGGTAGCAAGACAGTCAATGATCTTTTTTATAAATTCTTGAGTAGATGTGACTCAGAAGAGGAGTTCAAAGAAACTTGGGGTGAAATGATCGAGAAATGAAACCTACACGAGAATGTTTGGTTAGATGAATTGTACAATATCAGAAATAAGTGGTCAACCGCTTTCAATAAAGAAATTTTTGTAATGGGGATCCTATCAATGCAAAGAAGTGAGTCCACTAATAAGATTTGCCATGGTGTCTCCAAGGCAACAAGCACACTCACCGAATATTTTTTGGGTCTTGAAAATGTCATGAAATCTTGGAGAAGAAATGAGAAGGATGAAGATTTTAAATGTCAGTAGTTTGCAATTTCTCCCACTATAAGAAGTAGTCCCATGTTGAGACAGGTTGCTCTATTTTACACAAGGAAGTTATATTCAATGTTTAAAGCACAATTTCTACATCGTTTGTGTGGGCTTGTTGTGGAGTGCTCCGCTAATATGGATTCATAATTTCATATTTGAACTCTTGATAATGAGGTAATTCTGATATTACGTGTAGTTATAAAAAATTTGAAATGATGAGCTTATTATGTGCTCACGCTCTAAGGATTCTTCAGCACAAAAATGTAACAAAAATCCCTGATAAATATATATGACTTCGGTTGTCTATTAATGTTAAAAGGGACATATATAACAGTTATATTTTATGCACATCGTAAGGGGTCAGCAATATTGTCAAATTTTGCAAGGGACTCATCTATCTCAATCACATTCATAAATTTGCATGCTAGATCAGCACCAGAACACGAGGTCATGAACTTGCGGATAAGCTTGTATTGGAGGCATTTAATAAACTAACAATTGATGTCGAAGCTATACTGAGTGGTCGAGAAACTCAGGAAAATTTAAAATCAAAGAAGAAGAAGGCACCGAGTAAAGAGCAAAATGTGAATGATCCCGTAAAGATGCACCCAAAAGGAATATCTAATTCAAGGTTAAAAGGCTACTGGGAAGAAAACAAGAGAATCAAAAGTAAATGTTACCTATAATCTTAAGTCTTGCTTTGGTTCGCTGAAACATTACTTGCTAACATTTAATATTGTATACAAGAAAGGAGAAAGATACTAGTGCAAGTCATGATAGTGTTCTGCAATGCGATACAATTTTTTTTCAATGGCGGATCACTTTAGTCAGGTTGAGAACTCGATGTTGTTGAAATGTTTTCTTTGCGATTTCCATTATTTTGAAGAATACCTTTTTCCTGACATTTACTCATTACTGCTATCAATGAACAGAAATTTTCTGAAATACAACACACAGGGACATATACGAGCTTATTAATGGACATAGATGATAATATATAGAATGTGTTGCCATAATACGTGTTTATCATTGTATGTAATGTTTAAACTGCAACAGACTATTTATTCAGGAGTTATTATTGTCATATTATTGTTGTTTAAACTGTAACAGACTTTTGTATTATTGTTATTTTATTCAGGAGTTATTATGGGTTTATTATTTTCGTTTTATTACAGGTTTATTATTGTCACATAAAAATACCGAAGTACTACCGTTGCAGATAAAACATTGATAAAATATCCACAAAAATTCTTGTTGCTCCGCCTGGTTTGATTGGAATCTGTGGCAGTATATTCGAATAAAAGTAACGCTTGTGGAACAATAATATATATGAATACAACCTAAACACGACCATAAAAATATCGAAGTACATCCGCTGCGAATAAATACTTGCAAAAATTTCTACCACTCTGCCTGGTTTGATTAGAATCTATGGCGGCATATTCCAATAAAAATAGCGCTCGTGGAACAATAATATATTAGAATACAACCCAAACACGACCATAAAAATACAAAAGTACAATCGCTGTGGAAAAAACCTTGATAAAATTTATGTCGCTCTGCCTGGTTTGATTGGAATATCAAGCAGCATATTCCAATAAAATCAGCGCTCGTGGAACACTATATAAGAATACAACATAAACTCGACCGTAAGAATACCGAAGTACATCCGTTGCGAGTAAATACTTGCAAAAATTTCTACTGCTCTGCCTGGTTTTATTGGAACCTGTGGCAGCATATTCCAATAAAACCAGCGCTCGTGGAACAATAATATATTAGAATAAAACCTAAACATGACCGTAAAAATATTGAATTACAACCGCTGTGGAAAAAACCTTGATAAAATATGTCTCGCTCCGCATGGTTTGATTGGAATCTCGAGCGACATATTCCAATAAAACCAGTGCTCGTGGAAAAGTATATAAGAATATATCCTAAACACGACCGTAAAAATACAGAAGTACAACCGGTGTGGATAAAACCTTAATAAAATTTATGTCGCTCCGCCTGGTTTGATTGGAATCTATGGCAGCATATTCTAATAAAATTAGCGATCGTGGAACATTAATATATTAGAAAACAATTTAAACACGATCATAAAAATACTGAAGTACAACCGCATATTCTTAAAAACTGCGGTCGTTGACCAATATATTATAATAAAACTACAATACTGCGTGGATACAACCACAGTACAACATCCCTTCGGGTAATTAATTAATTTGCGAACTCGATGTTGTTAAAATCAGTGTATATTTCTTGAAATAATAAAGCTATAATATTATTTTGAAATAAAATCTGTGTATTTCTTATTGTCTTGCTTTACTTGTATGTTATTATTTTAGTTTTATTTAGGATTTACAGCAGGCTTCTAATAAAACCTCGGTCGTTGAATAATATAACCTTCTAATAAAACCTTGGACTTATTTACTTCTCTAATTTGATTGGAATCAAGATTTATAGCGGGTTTCTAATAAAACCTTGGTCGTTGAACAATATATTAGAATACAACGGGAATATTGCTGAGATAAAACCACAAGAGAACATCTATCCCATTAAATCAAATACTTCATAAATGCCATCATAATAACATAGAGATACAACCGATGGAATATTCTAAAAAAATGTAAGTCTAAATATAATACAACTAAACCAGGCGGAGATTAATGTTTCATTCGCAACGCAACCACAAACACAATAGTTAATATTAATGTTTGATTGACAATCTATCTAATACCATAAAGATAACACATTAGTTCAATCTTATTTAATAGAGGAGAACCAAATGCAAAGTTCATATACTAACTGTGCCCTAAAACTTGGCATTTCTTCCTGCCAACGCAGCTCCTTACTCCAATCAACTGGGTCCGCCTGAACTAGTTTTTTTATGTACTTACAGACAAACATGCCTCAGTCAATGCTGTTACTTTAAGTTGGTACGCCCTTAACCATTGTCAGCCCCATTTTCCTGGTTTCCTCATACCAAAATATAAACTAGCATCCACTAAAAAAATTGATATCCACAAAGGTTGATGGCACACTTGTTATTGTCTGGGAAAATCAAAATAGGATTGATATATTATGTGACATAAACTTATAACGTGTTCGCATATTGTATTATGCATTTTTTTGGGTAATGAATCATATATTCTCCATTTATTATCTTTCAAGTGAATAATCAACAATACCCAATGCTAGTTTTCCATAATGGGAAATAAGATGATCTCAGCATTTTTCACCGCTTCCTTCGTGATGTGGCCCAAAAACCTTAAGTTGTCACCACCCTGAATTTTCTGATAACCTTACGTAAATTGGCACACTTTTAATATTTTCATTAACAATAAAAATTCTTATGACGTCCATTATTTTATTTCTATACATAGTATAAATATGAGACGTATAGGTATCACCGGAACGAGGTTGGACTTTGAGTCCTCCTCCTATGAAGAATGCGGGCTAACGCATCCATCTGATCATTGTCAATCCATCCATTGCACAGTATGTCATCCATCATACCCCGATCTACGAATATGTCTTTAAGGTTGACAATAAAGTCATTCCTGAAGGGTACGTATAATATCTGTATCACTTCACTTTAATAAACTTGTAATGCAACGACAGGTTGAAGATTTACTCACTTTACAAGGTATTGTGATAAGCACTGATAAATTACTGTTTGCATTTCCTGAGATATCAGTAATCGCACAGAAAAATTAATGTGCGACTCCGTCATTGAGGAATACACATAAACAAAGCTGTTGAAATACCCTGTAAAGTGAGTACTACGAAGTATTAAACATGTAAGAAATTATTACGAAGTAGGTTAGAAATACCGCTGATTTAGTTACGTCCACTGCAGTTGGTACCCGTGCATGTAGTGGAGGTACAAATACCACTATGAGTAAGGTTGTTTGAGTTGTTGGTGACGAAATATTTATATTGGGTTATTCTGAGGTTGATGACTTATCAACAATTGGTTGTTCTAAGGTGGCAGTAGTAACAAAGAGTTGCTCTACAATATCTGAAATTTGTACATTTGTTTGTTCTAGGGATGCGGTAATCTCTTCATCAGTCATTGGTTCATCAAGCTGAGGTTGTTCATCAACATCCTTTGTTGTTTTTCTTTGTTTATATCCAAAAGGAGTGAAAGGGGAGCTCACAACCTTTTTCATACGACTGTGTCGGCCCTTAACCCTATGCAATAGGCTGGAAATTGACTGTGTGACTTGGTTGGGCATTCCAACAGTTGGGACTTCTTCCTGTAAACCCCTTTCCTCGGCAGTGCCTTGTTCGATAGGAGATGTTTGATAGAGGGGAGGGGGGAGGGAGGCTGGGCAAATTCCTTGTCAACATGCGGGATTCCAACAGGAGGGGAGGGGGGATGGGCAGATTCCTCATCAGCATGTGAGATTCCGACAGGAGGTGAGGGGGACTGGGAAGATTTCTCATTAGCATACGGGATTACAACAGGAAGGGAGGGAGGTTGAGCATATTCCTCATCAGCATGTGGGATTATAATAGGAGGGGAGGGGGGCTGCGCATATTCTTCCTTTTGTACTATGCCTGTATTAGCTCAATCTTTATCAATTTTATTCTACAGTATAAACATTTGGTCTTGCCGACCCGATACTCCAACAGTTTTTGTGTATTAAGAGTCCCTTCGAACTCTTTGAGACCATTAGCCCTATATTAAATGATACAGGAAGTTCTGCTCTAACTTCAGGCTGACGGTTTTGAAAATGTATAGCTGGCGCTGGACTAGGTAGTCCCTCATCTAGATTGGCCAGCAAATGGAGTTCCTCCTCTTTCAGATCAAAAAATCTGCCATTGACCTGCAATTTGCTTCACGATAAAAAAAACTTAATCATCATTACAGAAATAAATTACTTAACAACAGTGTAAATGACTAACCTGTTCCGTGGTTAGCCTCTTAAAGGCTACATCTATCGGTGAGAAGTTCAAGTTAACAGTTGTTGGCCATCTCAACATTCTGGGTTTGGGCTCAGCATCGGCAAGAGTTACCACAGATTTATGCTAAAAAAACCAGAGCTGCATAAAAGATACTAAATATTCAGCATAAAAGATAATTAATAAATTGTAACGATATTCATCTTATACAATATACTGACCGTAATAAAATATAAAAAAATTATTTATGTATCCAATAGGTCTGTTCCATAATAATTTGATGACCACTGCATTAATTTGCTCTATGAGGAAATCACAGAGCTCAGCCGATCAATTAAATGAGGAAAAATTTTGAATGTTCTCTCCAAAGTTGTTAAGTCCTTTGGGTACACTACAATTACTAGAGGGAGAAAATAGATTTGATAACAAATATTTTTTAAAAAATTTAACAAAAGGGGTAGAAGACCCCCCTCTTGTGAAGTCTAATAGATTATTCTTCATCTGATAGACATCCAAGCCACAAGATGAACGTTTACTCCACTTTAGCACTGCACCTCTATTTGACATGCCAATTAGTAGGGCAACTTCATCGGGCAACAGTCTTAGCTCTTTCTCTCCAATTTTGAAAACCATTTTATTGTGCTGCCAACATTGCAAAATTTGTAATGTCATGACATTCTCTTCAGGATAAGGATGGAGCTCCAAGAATTGCTTAACATTTATTGCCTTAAGCTCATTTCTCATGTCATCAAATATTGAATGCCTAACCTTATCCAACACATCTCTCACTACAGATGGTCGGCATCTATAGCTCATTAATCTTGGGTTCACAAACCTACAAAAATAATAAAATGAAACAAATATCAGTTGTTATTTCAATGGCATTTCAATGTCATTATTAAGGTGTTATTCAGGTGTGGTTGTATTATTATGGTATTATTATAAGATTATTATGGTTATATTTCGGTGGTATTATTCACGTAGTACTACGATATTATTGCAGTATTATTAAGGTTATATTTTGATGGTATAATTCTTGTACTATTATGGTATTATTACGATATTATTACAATTATATTTCAGTTATATTACGATATTAACTGTTTAACTAATATTATAGAATTATTACTGTTTTATTTTGCCTTTATTATTCAGTATTAATCAAGTTTTGTATAGGAGAACTCCATTTTAATTAAAGGAACTACATTTTATTTAAAATAACTGTTGATAATCTTTTCAAAGAAAAACGACCAAGAAAATAAAATATTACCTAGAGGAACCCTCGTCAATAACCTTCTTCTTATGGTCATTGGCTTTTTTCTTCTTCTGTTCATCGGACTCCATTCTCGACACTCATCTTTGGTTTCCATTCTCAATAACTCTTCGGCTTCCACTGTCATCCAGTTTTCTTGGGTTTCCATCTCAGAAGGCTAGGCGTCCATCTTGATAAGCTGAACTCTAGTGGTGAACTGACGAATGTACTTTGACCAGCGAACGGAGACTCGAAACCCTAAATAGATGGTGAATGACAAAAGAGGTGGTGCGCCTGTCGATTTTCCTCCGGAGTTATGTTTCGATAGGTGTTTCGTATTCTGTTTTTGTTCAATTTATTCAAAGCGCTCGTGCGGGAGTAAAGTCGAGTCCCACTCGATAAAAGCATTTTTTAATTTCAAGGAACACTTGAATGTTACCATAATACAACTATACTAAAACTCAACTTAATAACGTAATAATAAAACCACGATAACACCGCAGTGCACTACAAAAATACTGCGGAGCTAATAACATCAATGCCACCACAATAAGACCTGAATAATACCATAATATAACCATAATAATATATCACCGCGATGTTAATAAACAGAAATGTTAATAACACTCTAATCACTCCTTAATAAAACAATAATACTACATAACGAAACATAGAGCAATAATACTCGAATAATTCACTAATAATAACACGATATTACAGACAGTCGAATAAACATAGCAAAACATACAATAATAACCACCGTTTAATACATCCATGATAGTCGAATAAACATCAGTAGTATGCGGCAAAGAGGAGGCCGACTCGTTGGTTTGTAGATTCAGCTCCAACTCCGTTGGTTAAATTTGTGGACAATGAGATTAGATTTATTTAACAACTAATTGAGGGCTTGGTTAGAATCAATGAAGAAGCTGAAAATTGCAACATATGTAAAATTCATTTTAGTGGAAGGGAAAGTTTCGTGATTGCTTAGAGACAATGAGATTGATTTATTTAGTGATTCAGATAATCTTGAAAGATAAGCAGTCGAGAAATCATTCACATCAATGATCAAAGGTTGATTAAGAGGAAGTTTCAGGATGTTCACACATCTAAGTTGATGGAGTTATATAATCTGATGCCAATGCCGATGATGTAATTTGTTTTGGGTAATTCAGGATTATGGGTTTACTAAACTGTGGAAACAGAATAAAAGGTTATTGCAAGCTATGATGTTTTGGACTTCTTAAGTCTCATGTGACTGGTGTTCCAACTGGTTCATCTGACAGAACACCATTCACATGAGACTTAAGAAATCCATAAATTCATAACTTACAATTACATTTTATTCTGCTTTCACAATTTAGCAAACCCATTACGACTTACCCGATAAAAATCACATCTTTACTATTGGCACCAGATTTTATAACTACCTTAACTTTAGATGTGCGAAAAGCCTGAAACTTCCTCTTAATCAACCTTTGATCATTGATGTGAATGATTTTTCGACTACTTATCTTTCAAGATTAGCTGAATCACTAAATAACTCTATCTCAGTTCTTCTGAGCAATCAAGGAACTCTCCCTTACATTAAAATGAATATTATATATATTGCAATTTTCTGCTTCTTTATAATTTTAACCAAGCCCTCAATGAGTCATTAAATAACTCCACCTCATTGCCCACAAATTTGTATCAATTGGTTCAAAAAACCGTACTTGATTTGTTCACCCATGTTACTCCTTTCCTGCATGCAATGATTTAAGTTATCGAAATGTAATGCTCTAAAGAGAAATAAATTTTCAAAATACGAACACTATAGTTAACAAGTGCGTTTAGTAAAACAATAATAACAATAACATCATAATCACACAACAATAAAATCACAAAAACACAACAATAAAACTGTCTTCAACAGTGCAATGACACAATAATAAAACCATAATAATATCACGATAGGCCCACAATAAGACCAACATCCCTCATTAACAAATATAACACGAGAATGCTGCCAAGATAATACCACAGTAACACTTAAAACCATTACCCCGGACTAAATGCCAGCATAACATAAACAATTACAACGACAACAAGTTTAAATAAACTAAAAACCACTAAAGTAATACTCCGATAAACCTAGTGAAACAACTAGTTAAACACAAGTAATGGGACAAATGCCAAAAGTATCCCTCTGATAAACAACTAAAGTAACTATTAAATCAACTAATTAAACCTCCGATAAACCCAGACAAATGCCAGAAGTATCCATTAAATCAAAAAGTAAAACTTGCCCTAGAACCTAAACCACAATAATGTCTTTAAGATAAAAAAAAATATTTTGAGCAAAGCTAAACTCACTTGGATCTGAAAGTTGTTGTCGTTGTTTTCATCGAGGGAGCAATCCATTTCATCATCTCTAAACCCTAAAGTGCGAAAATAAAGAGGGGAAATCGGGAAAGGGACTTTATGCTTTTCATTTCTTGAAAAAAGAAGTATCGGGTCGGGCTGGGCCACAAGAGTTAAAAAATAAGGAAAGAGTTAAAAATTAAAGAATTTACATATGGTTGGATAGTGGGCCGAATTCCACGTGCATTTTCTAATTGGCTAGTCCATGGGTTGCACACATGTAATTGGCTAATCCTCTCACATTTCGCTAATCCTCCGATATCCCGTGCGGTTACCCTTGCCTTCCTCGCTCAAGAGGCGTGTGCAATGCATATCTTCCCTATTCCAAACCCAAGCACAACTCTGAATTTACCGCCTTCTCTGGGCAATATCGTTCCGTTTCGCTCAAGCTTCTGCACCACCATCATCGGAGCAACTGCCAGCTCTCGTCTTCCGACAGTGAAACCCATATCGCCGTGCCTGAAGGCGGTAAGGTCTGAGATGGCTCTTCTTGATGAAAAACGCTCATATACCATGATGGAGTATTTGGGGAAGACAGGGGCCGACCTCGGTGACGATTTGGCCATCTTGATCGTCCATCTTGAGTACGCCTGCAAACGAATTGCAGCGTTGGTTGCTTCTCCCTTCAGCAGCGAAGTCGGCAGAAGGCCGGTCCATGGAGAAGTTGGGTTGTCATCTTCTGGCAGGGACACTCCCAAACCCCTCGATCTAGTCTCGGTAGTTGCTGTTTTATTTTTTTTAATTCGACATTTCGATTGACTCTTGATACTATTTCATTTGTTTATTTTTTCAGTATACAACTTTCACAAGGTGAATTGTGCACTGATTTTTTTTATTTTCTTTTTTTTTTAATTTTATTTTCTGATTTGTATTTTCTAATGAGTGTATTTTCTATGAGGAGACTTGATTTGTGCTAGAAAATTCACGGCTATGGAGTTATATATTATCGTTTTAACGTGGTACGAAGATTCAACGCACATTCAGAAGAGAGATGACAAGTAGTAGTGACACTTGAAGTTCTTAGGTAGAAAATTCAAAATAGAAAAAAACCACGGGGTTTGACACAGTTATAAAAGTTCACTATGAATTAACGATCACAACGACTCTGTCTCTCAGACGGGAAATGATTACAAAGTCCTTCGAATTACAACGTCGATGAGCTGATAAACTTATTGTAATGAACAAGCAGCGACCGATGCTGATGGGCGACAGGCAATGATTGGTGGTTGACGGTTGACGGTTGTCGATGGCGGTTGATGGTGGTTGACGTTGGTCGGCAGTGGTCGACGGTGGTAGGAAAGATGTCAGACTTAATCTCATTCTCAAAGCATCAAGCTGTTGCTCAAGTCTCAAGCTCTCTTCCCCACAATGAGAAGGGTGGAGATATATTTATAAAGTTTTAGGTGCAATTAATGCATAAATATGATTCATTTTGATTGAACTGTTCAGAGAGCTTTCTTCGATTAAACCGTAATTGATGGACATTTGAGTCCCTTAACGATGTCAGAATTGAGCGAACTTGGGCTCGTTGGA
>JXCR01146715.1:8986-23077 GCA_002079205.1 Phalaenopsis hybrid cultivar
ATATATATATATATATATATATATATATATATATATATATATATAAATGATTTCAATTGTTTAAAAGTTTTACTGTGGTATTGTAATAAATAGGAGCATACATATTCTTTACTACTTTCATTATATTTAGAACATTAACTAATCTAAAGTTGGTGTCGGCGTGTATAGTAGTGCCGGGTAGATTCTAGTCTCTCACTCCTAGATTATCAACTGTATCCTCTCCATAGGACCTACCAGCGACCCTTGGGTCAAATCTCTAGACCAAATTGATAAGAGAATCTAGTCTTTCACCCTAGAAGCACCAATTCTATGCTACTTATTTGCACTCCCCCCCTCGGACGATCACCATGGCTCTTTCCAAAGTGAAATGTGATACTCACTAGTTACAGAAATCCTAGCCTTTTCGAGACTATACATTTCTCAACAAATTTTGACAACAAAAGTGACCAATTTGTAAAGTAAATGAAGAACTGAAGAAAATATCATTACAAATTTTTGGAATAAAAAAAAATTCTAAACAAATAAAAACCACTACTTGATTAATTCATATTGCAAGGTGAAAGAAAGAAAATCACTCAGAATGCATGGAGATATTAAAAAATATATATTTATAAAACTCAAATCCAAAGTACAACACTTAAAAAAAATGACCAAGGGTTGCTTCAGACATCTCTTCAAAATTCAGCCTCATTCAATGGATCTTCTGGAAAACAACTGTGGTGCATAGGAGCCAAAACTGTCGCGATTAAGTGCCAACTGCGATCTGCATCTAGGGCCTAGTTCAGCTGGTTTTGTCAATTTTCTTTGGTCATTTTGCTCCTTTTTATGTATTTTTGCTTCTTTTTGCTCTTACTCTTTTTCTTTCACCTATAACCAAAAACACACAAAATACCTTTCATTAAAGCATAATATCCTAAAAAATAGGTATAAAATATGCATAAAAAAGGTAATTTTATCGTGGATCACAATGATTAATTTTTCCTTTAATAAATTGAAGACAATAGGCATTTCTGATTAAAATCAAATATTGTATCGTTTTTAAAAAGATGACACAGAGGATTTGCAATCCTTGAAAAATCTTTAATATAACACATGTAAAACTCAGCATGTCCTAGAAAACTTCTAACTCCTCTCACTGGAGTAGGAGGAGGTAGTTAAGCAATAACTTGTATTTTTGTTGAATCTACTTCCATGCCACTTTCAGAAATTTTATGTCCCATCATAATTTCTCCTGTGACCATAAATTGGCATTTTTCCCAATTAAGAACTAAAGTTGCTTTTTCACGGTGTTTTAGAACTCCCACTGAATGATCTAAACATGAATCAAAGGTGGTTCCAAGAACTAAAAAGTCGTCTATGAAAACTTCAATTCCTTTCTCAATTAGATCGTAGAAAATAGACTTCATGTGCCTTTAAAAAGTTGCAGGTGCATTAGATAAACCAAAAGGCTTTCTTCTAAAAGAAAAAGTTCCATAAAGATATGTGAATGTTGTCTTTTCTTGATCCTTGGGAGCTATAGGTATTTGGTGGTATCTTGAATATCCATCCAAAATGCAAACATATTGGTGCGTGCCTAGCATGTCCAACAATTGGTCCAGAAAAGGTAGAGGAAAATTATCTTTCTTAGTAGCAAGATTCCATATTTTATAATCAATCCATATTCACCACCTAGTAACTTGTCTTGTTGGAATTAATTCATTATGTTCGTTAACAGCTATGGTCACTCCCCCTTTCTTAGGAACACATTGAATCAGAATAACCCAAGCACTGTCAGAAATATGATAAATAATTCTAACATCCAACTGCTTAAGATTTCTTTTTTCACAACATCTTTCATGATAGGGTTCAATCTCCTTTAAGGATCTTCCCTAGGCCTAGGAGTATCTTCCATTAAAATTCTATGCATACAAATTAAAGGGCTGGTACCTTTATTATCTGTTAATGTCCATCTAAAGGCTTTCTTATAATTTCTCAAAGTTTTCATTAATTTTTCTTCTTGTTCTTCACTTAATTTTGAGGATATTATAACAGGTAATGTTGAAGAGTTCCTTAACAAAACATACTTTAAATGTGTATGAATTACCTTCATCTCAAGTTCAGGAGGTTCTTCAATTGAAGGAATAAGAGGTTTACTATTCTCATTAGTGTCAAAAATCTCAAAACTTCTCTAAATATAGTTTGAATCCTCAGTGATTATCTCAATAGATTTATCTTGAAAATCAGTATCATTTCATACCCCAGTTCTTGTTGTCCTGCTTTAATTTCATAATTTTTTTGAAAATGGTTCTCACTTAAATGATTGATAATCTCTATTCTATAGCATTCATCATCTTTTCCTTTACTAGATACTTCATAGATTTTAACACATTAAAATTAACTTCTTGATCATTAACTCTCATGATTAGCTCTTCTTTTTACACATCTATCATAGCTTATCCAATAACAAGGAATGGTCTCCCTAAAATGATTGGTATTTCTTTATCTTTCTCCATATCTAAAAAAAGGAAATCTATAGGGAAGATAAATTTATGCACTTTAACGAGCACATCTTCTATAAACCCATTAGGATAAGTGATTTAAGTTTTTGGGGAAGCTTTTTCTGAATTATTACTTTGTATNTATATCTAAAAAAATGAAATTTATAGGGAAGATAAATTTATGCACTTTAATGAGCACATGTTCTATAAACCCATTAGGATAAGTGATTTAAGCTTTTGGGGAAGCTTTTTCTGAATTATTACTTTGTATTCTTTTTTAAGTGCAACAGCCTCATGTTCAATAAACTTCCTTTTCTTATTTAATATATCTTTCACAAACTTAACATAGCTTGGCATTTGCTCCAGTGCTCAGCAAAAGGAATGTTAAATAATATGTTATTCATGTCTTCTTCTCCTATGGCATAGAACTTCATAAATATTTTAAAAGTTTTATTATAGTGCATTTGAGAAGAAAAAATACTCCAGAGAAACTTGTTGAGCATTCTTTCACTTCTACTAATAATGAACTTAGGAATTTGAAACATTTACATTGAATAGAAAGGGATGGAAGAGAAAACACTTCTAATTAAAGGGACCCTTACCTCATGGGACTGAAAGAAATTCTCCTAGGAGGAGAGCTTGTTCTAAATATTATTTAGAACACCCAAAAAAAGATGACATCTACTTCTGACTTTGCTGATCTTAACCCCAAGGTAAGATGTAGTCAATGATTCATGAGTAAAACTAGTCTAATTAGCAATCTACTTCCTCTTAAAGACATGCACAGATTTACCAACAAAGAAGGAGCATTTATTCCTGTTGAATTTCATTCCAGATGCCTGCTCAAAGAGAATCAGAAAAGAAAAAAAGTTTTTGCACAAAAGTAAGCGAAGCTCTAGTGAAAATGATCATAGCATTAGTATAGCGGAGGTTAGATATCAAAGGCCTCCCTCTACTATTATAGATCATAGATTGGTTGATAGAGAATAAATTTTGAATCCCCCTAAAGATATAGTCAAAGGCAAGTATAAAAAGGTAAAGGGACAGGGGATCACCTTGCCTCATCCCTCTGGTAGCCATAAATTATCCATGAGTCCGCCCATTGATGTATAAAGAGTAGTAATTGTCATGTAAGATAAGCTTAATCAGAGAACAAAAAGGCTGATAAAAAATGAAATGCCTTGAGCACAGTAAGAATATAATCCCATAAGATTGTTTTAATAGCCTTCTTGATGTCCATCTTAAGGACCATATTTCCACCTCTACAAGCTTTATCCAAATCTAACACCAGCTCATGTGTATAAGAATGTTGTTAGAAATGGCTCTCCCCTTGATGAAAGCAGCTTGGAAGGGAGTAATGATCTGATTCATGTGAAGTTGAAGCCTTGAAATTAGGACCTTGTTAACAATCGCATACACAATATTGAAAAAACTTATAGATTTGTAATCAGACCGTTGAGAATCAGATAGAAATTTAGGAATCATCGTAACTTCTTAAATATCTCCAAAAACTTAGAAAATTATTGATCCAGTTTCTGCTGTCTAAGTTTCTAAGGAAATGGTGGTCGTGGTGGTCTTTCTAAATTTTTCTTAGTTGGAGAGACATGTTTTTTCATATTCTCAGGAATATTTTCTTCATGGTTTTCAATTTTCTTAGGTTCCCTCTCCACTTTAATCTTTTTTGGCACTTTAGTATCCAATTCTCTAATTATTCTTAGCTGGAATGCTTTAACTTCCTCTTTGTTTTTATCATTTAGATTGATTTNGAGGGAGTAATGATCTGATTCATGTGAAGTTGAAGCCTTGAGACTAGGATCTTGTTAACAATCGTATACACAATAGTGAAAAAACTTATAGATTTGTAATCAGACCATTGAGAATCAGATAGAACTTTAGGAATCATCAGAACTTCTTAAATATCTCCAGAAACTTAGA
Organism: Phalaenopsis hybrid cultivar; assembly: GCA_002079205.1. Classification (NCBI taxonomy): domain Eukaryota; kingdom Viridiplantae; phylum Streptophyta; class Magnoliopsida; order Asparagales; family Orchidaceae; genus Phalaenopsis; species Phalaenopsis hybrid cultivar. The sequence continues at coordinate 13,399 of JXCR01146715.1, forward strand.
AAATTATTGATCCAGTTTCTGCTGTCTAAGTTTCTAAGGAAATGGTGGTCGTGGTGGTCTTTCTAAATTTATCTTAGATGGAGAGACAGTTTTTTTCATAATCTCAGGAATACTTTCTTCATGGTTTTCAATTTTCTTAGGTTCCCTCTCCACTTTAATCTTTTTTGGCACTTTAATATCCAATTCTCTAATTATTCTTAGCTGGAATGCTTTAACTTCCTCTTTGTTTTTATCATTTAGATTGATTTCAGTGTTAATAGAAAGGTTCCATAAGGCCTATTGCTTAGTGAGTTAGCAATTTGTCTCAGTTGATTCTCAGCACTCTAACTTTATAATTGGTTCTTCATTTGTAACACCACTTCTTCTATAGATAACTTCTTCTCCTTAATTTGTTGGTTATTGGTAAAGTAAGGAGAATGAGAAGGTCTATAGTTGATACCACCCTAGTTATTTTAGTTTCTTAATGGGTTCGCTTGATTTTTCTCCAATTTTGTTGAATTCCACCACTAGAATTATTTTTCCAATTAAAGTTAGGGTGATTTTTCCAACCTGGGTTATAATATTTAGAATATGGGTTATTAGGTTTATTACTATTTGCATTTAAAGTCTTAAATGAAGGTTGAGAATCAATCAATTTTCCCAATNATATAGTTGATACCACCCTAGTTATTTTAGTTTTCTAATGGGTTCGCTTGATTTTTCTCCAATTTTGTTGAATTCCACCACTAGAATTATTATTCCAATTAAAGTTAGGGTGATTTTTCCAACCTGGGTTATATATTTAGAATAGGGGTTATTAGGTTTATTACTATTTGCATTTAAAGTCTTAAATGAAGGTTGAGAATCAATCAATTTTCCCAATGAGTTTTTCTCAATCACATGAGGTGTTTGAGATAAGTTCATTTTAAATTGGTTTAACTTCCTATATATAATAGCAACTTGAGATACCAAAATAGAAATTGCATCAGTATCATGAACACTAGTTACGTTCTTAGGATTTACCATTTCAAAGAGCCATTGAAAGTTATTATTAGTCATCTCTTCTATTAATTCATATGCTTCATCAAATGATTTTGACATCAATGAGCCTCCAATAGCATCATCAATAATAGATCTAAGGGATCCTACTAACCTATTATCAANCCAAAATAGAAATTGCATCAGTATCATGAACACTAAATATGTTCTTAGGATTTACCATTTCGAAGAGCCATTGAAAGTTATTAGTAGTCATCTCTTCTATTAATTCATACGCTTCATCAAATTATTTTGACATCAATGAGCCTCCAATAGCATCATCAATAATAGATCTAAGGGATCCTACTAACCTATTATCAAATGTTTCAATAATCAACCAGTCTGGCAAAGCATGATGTGCATACTTATTAAGGAGTTCTTTAAATCAGTCTCAAGATTCTTATATTGACTCACTTTCATACTAAGTAAATGAAGTAATATCATTTCTAAGCTTAGCAGTTTTTTAAGGTGTAAAATATTTCGCTAGGATTTTCTTCGCTAAATCACCCCAAGTTCTGATAGATCCAGATGCTAATGAGTTTAACCCCATCTTAACATCCTTAAGGAAAAAAAAAGTCAAAGTCCAACAACGTTATTTGATACGCCATCATACTTAAATGTAGCACATAGTTCTAGAAAACTAACATGGTGTAAATTTGGATCCTTAGATGGTGTCCCCCAAACTAATAGTTTTGTACCATTTGGATTATGATAGGTTTTAGGTCAATTGAGTTAGTTTCTATAGCAGGGGTTTATATGCACAAGTGAATTTCATCTGTTGTAGGGTTTGTGTAATCCCTTAAAGGTCTTTGTACATGATGATGTTTATTTTCAACTATTTGATTATCAATGTAGTTATGTGGTGTGTTCATCATTTCTTGTAAATTGTGAAGTTTTTTTTTTCAAATTTTTTTAATAGTTTGTTTTAACTCAGAATCGTAAGGTACTGAACCTTTAGATTCTAAACTACACATACAAAAGTAAAAGTTCAAAAAATAAACTTAAACAAAACACTTAAAAATTAAATTTTTTAGGTAAATTATTATTATATTTATATATTTTCTTATTATTTTAAAAATATTTTTTACACTCAAAACAAACACTTTTATATTTAAGTAGCACTATGATTTTTCAAAAATAAGTCTATAGTTTGAATAAAATTTCTAATTCAAAAGTTTCGTCGTTTCCTTCCTTTTTCTTATTATTGTAGGGTTTGTGTAATCCCTTAAAGGTCTTTGTACATGATGATGTTTATTTTCAACTATTTGATTATCAATGTAATTATGTGATGTGTTCATCATTTCTTGTAAATTGTGAAGGTTTTTTTTTTCAAATTTTTTTTAATAGTTTGTTCTAACTCAGAATCGTAAGGTACTGAACCTTTAGATTCTAAACTACACATACAAAAGTAAAACTTCAAAAAATAAACTTAAACAAAACACTTAAAAATTAAATTTTTTAGGTAAATTATTATTATATTTATATATTTTCTTATTATTTTAAAAATATTTTTTACACTCAAAACAAACACTTTTATATTTAAGTAGCACTATGATTTTTCAAAAATAAGTCTATAGTTTGAATAAAATTTCTAATTCAAAAGTTTCGTCGTTTCCTTCCTTTCCTGTACATAATGTGTGTGCTCTTAGTGTATAATTATTTCAATTTCAATCTCAAAAGATGACACCAAAAACTTTATGCAACAGCAATAGTGCAATGTTTAAATCTTAATTGAATATTATATATCAAAAAATTCTCGCTTTCTTTCCAAAACTTAATTTTACACACTAGGGATACTACTACGCAAGTGCGCATATCGTTTCAAGTAATAAAAGACTCCGGGGAAGGTGAAAACTTGTTTACGAACTTAGTAAACTTTACTTAAACTCTAAACAATTATCTAGGAACTAAAGTCGCAAGTTTATCTGTAAAAAGAAGTAAATAATTTCTTCAAATCCTATTTCAAAACNCAGTTTGAATAAAATTTCTAATTCAAAAGTTTCGTCGTTTCCTTCCTTTCCTGGCAATGACGCCAAAAACTTGATTCCTGACATAATGTGTGTGTTCTTAGTGTATAATTATTTCAATTTCAATCTCAAAAGATGACACTAAAAACTTTATGCAACAGCGATAGTGCAATGTTTAAATCTTAATTGAATATTATGTATCAAAAAATTATCGCTTTCTTTCCAAAACTTAATTTTACACACTAGGGATACTACTACGCAAGTGCGCATATCGTTTCAAGTAATAAAAGACTCCGAGGAAGGTGAAAACTTGTTTACAAAGTTAGTAAAGTTTACTTAAACTCTAAACAAATATCTAGGAACTAAAGTCGCAAGTTTATCTGTAAAAAGAAGTAAATAATTTCTTCAAATCCTATTTCAAAACTTAAAGAAAATGCTAATTATTTTTAAACTAGTTAAATGGAAAAGATCTCAAACTATGTAAAAGTATTTCCCCTTGTAATGAGATCATAAACAGTGTAGGAATCAAATGTTTAAAGGTTTAATTGAAGTTTTGTGACAAATAAGAGTAATCCTATTATTTACCCTCTTTTGAGTGCATAAAGATCATTGGCTAACCTAGAGTTAAGTTTTAACTCTAAGGTTATGATGGGAAGGTCCTAGACTCTCACTTCTAGATTACCCACTGTGCCCTCTCTTTATTACTAACTGGTCCTTAAGTTCCAAACTCTAAATCAAATTGGTTAAGGTTCTAGCCTATCATCATAGAATCACTAATTTACACCCATCAAATCTTATCTCCCAATCTATTTTCACTAACCAATGAGCTACCTTATCACCCACCAGCTTAATGTGATTGAGTAATACATAGCCCTCTAGGGTCAGTATGGTTTCACAATAAGTTTTAACATAACAATTGGTCAGATTGAATATATTAATTAAGTACAAAGTATTGAATCATCACAAGCATGGAATAAGAGACACCTTAAATTCTAATCTTACACAAGATTAATTCTTATTGTAAGGAGAAAGATAAAGAAAATTACTCATATCTCATAGGGATAACACAACAAAACATGATTTATATTAAAATTCAGGTTCACAGAATAAACAAAAATCAAACAAGAAAACAAGTACTTATCTTAAACTTCTCCCCAAGCAAATCCTNTTCACACAAACTTCTTGGCCTCTCCTGATCCTTATATGATAACTCTCAAAATCTCTAAGATTCACTTCAAAATGCGGCTTTAAAATTCATCCAAATTCAAAGAATATTCATCAAAACTAATTATGATGCCCAACTATGGCTCCTAGCTGCCAACCTTCTGAAAGGAGAGTATAACAGCCTAGCGCCTAGGCACTAGATTCTGTCGCCATGGCTCTGGGCTCATCTGTTTTCACGTACGGGTCTAGTGCCTAGACACCAAAAGTTGGTGCGTAGGTGACAGTTCATTTTGTGTTACCTTGCTCCAATTGAACCCCTTTTTCTCTGATTTTGCTCATTTTTCTCTAAAATTTTATCTCTTGTACCTGCAACTAAATACATACAAAATATCTTCCATTAAAGTTCAATATCATTAAAAATGAGCATTATAATATCAAATAGAAAACAAGTTCTAGACTCTCGATTACCCACTTGTGCTTGCAAAATATTAGGATTATTATGTAGGACTTTAACAAAAACCAAACTTACAAACTAGGACTAAAACTAGTAGGCTAGAATTCTTCCTAAAAAATATTACCATGTTCCCTGTGGGATCGACATTCTGGACTCCAAAATTTGATATTATTTTTACGACAAGTGCACTTACGTGAGCCTCCTATGTTTTGTAGCACCAAAAAGTAGTATCAAATTTTTAGCATCGTTGTTAGGGAGCGATGGTGATTTGAATTAGGAAAATTTTAGTTGAACTATTAGATCATAGACTTGAAAACCTATAGTTATAATTATGTGTGTTTATTTGTTTTCACTTTTCTTGAAAAAAAAATCAAGAAAAACCAAAAAAAATTTATTTGATTGTGTGTGAATTTTAAGGATTCGGATTTTTTTAGTTTGTATATGTGTAATTGACTCAAGGAAANACAAACTTCTTAGCCTCTCTTGATCCTTATATATGATAACTCTCAAAATCTCCAAGATTCACTTCAAAATGCGGCTTTAAAATTCGTCCAAATTCAAAGAATATTCATCAAAACTAATTATGATGCCCAACTATGGCTCCTAGATGCCAACCTTCTAAAAGGAGAGTATAACAGCCTAGCGCCTAGGCACTAGATTCTGTCGTCATGGCTCTGGGCTCATCTATTTTCACGTACGGGTCTGGTGCCTAGACACCAAAAGTTGGTGCATAGGTGACAGTTCATTTTGTGTTACCTTGCTCCAATTGAACCCCTTTTCCTCTGATTTTGCTCATTTTTCTCTAAAATTTTATCTCTTGTACCTGCAACTAAATACATACAAAATATCTTCCATTAAAGTTCAATATCATTAAAAATGAGCATTATAATATCAAATAGAAAACAAGTTCTAGATTACCCACTTGTGCTTGTAAAATATTAGGAATATTATGTAGGACTAACAAAAACCAAACTTACAAACTAGGACTAAAACTAGTACGCTAGAATTCTTCCTAAAAAATATTACCATGTTCCCTGTGGGATCGACATTCTGGACTCCAAATTTTGATATTATTTTTACGACACGTGCACTTACGTGAGCCTCCTATGTTTTGTAGCACCAGGAAGTAGTATCAAATTTTTAGCATCGTTGTTAGTGAGCGATGGTGATTTGAATTAGGAAAATTTTAGTTGAACTATTAGATCATAGACTTGAAAACCTATAGTTTTAATTATGTGTTTATTTGTTTTCACTTTTCTTGAAAAAAAATCAAGAAAAACCAAAAAAAAATTATTTGATTGTGTGTGAATTTTAAGGATTCGGATTTTTTTAGTTTGTATATGTGTAATTGACTCAAGGAAAATATGTTGAGATTTTCATACATATTTTATATTATTTTTAATGATATTGAACTTTAAAGAAAGGTTATTTTTATGTTTTGTTGCAAGAATGATGAATTAGGGTCATTGGAGCAAAAAGATGCAGAAAGGAGCAAATTTGGAGCGAAAAGGACCAAAGATTCCTTCACCTTCTCTTGGAAGCCCTATTGAGCCTAATCTTCCCTTTGACCCATTCATTGATGTCATCTAAGGGGCTTCATTTAGCTGATAGATCACTGGCCATTTGGGATACGATCATTTACCCTTTGCCCTTACAGTCAAGAACAACCTTAAAGTGGTGGAAAGATCCAATTGATGACCAGGTCACCTCATCAGGCCTTGATTTCCAATTAGTCGTCATTTATTTGGGATTTGAGATATTTTCACTCCACCCTCATGGCTCAGTAAAAGCTTTGAAACACCAAGATGTTCCAGTTTGGGGAGACCATTTTATTTAACACGCCTCTTTTTACTAGCAATCACAAAATAATTAACAATAATCTTATTATCAAGATTTTTCTTGGGTATCTTTCGAGATGTAATAAACCAAAGGGATAGCTACACTTGAACCCATAACAAACACAAAAACTTGATTCTCTGGTTATGGGTTGCTTCCATAGGATTTTCTTCATGGATACATTCTTCGAGTCATTTTGATCCAATCTCATCTCCTAAGTACATTTCCTTGGCTATTCACATGAAGATTATCTTATGAAAGTTCTCAATGTTTTTTAAAATTGTTTGTTTATCGACACGCCTAAAAGTTGCCTATTTTTTTATATATTCTATAATCAATTTTAATGATTTTTAATGATATTACACTTCAAAGGAAAGTATTTTGCATATTTTTGGTTTCAGNCTGCCTGCTTTTTTTATATATTTTATAATCAATTTTAATGATTTTTAATGATATTACACTTCAAAGGAAAGTATTTTGCATATTTTTGGTTTCAGGTACAAGAAATGGACTATTGGAGAAAATGAAGCAAAAATGGTATAATTTTGAGTAAAAAAGAGCAAAAAAAAATTCTGACTTGGCACATTTTGATATATCTTTTTATGCTTAATCTACTTTACATTTATCACATATTTTTTAATAAATTTATACTTTAAAGAAAGTTTTTTTTCATGCTTATTATTTGGGTATATCTGTTAGGAGCGAAACGCAACTGAAATGGGGTGAAACAGAGCTTAAATGGAGCCAAACGAAGCAAACTGATGGAACTGTTGTAGGGTGGCGCCTGTGGCTCCAAAATCCAGAGAATTGATGATATAAGATGGATTAAGGAGGTTCGGGATGAATTTTGAGCGGATTTTGAAGGTTCCAAATGATTTAAATGCCTCATGGAGTGATTCAATGCATCTAGACACTTTGGAAGGCTATTTAATGAAAGGATATGTCTCTAGAGTGAATGAACATGTCTTTAGGGATTCAAAAGGTGTGACTTTTTGAAGATAATTTTGGAGGGAATTTTGAATTCTTTTTTAAAGGAGGCAGCCCCTAATTAAAAAATAAAGGAGTCTAAGGCATGAGTGTGGCATGAGAGTGAGAGGAAAGCTTTGGAGAAGAGAGGATTTTCTTCTAGGGTTGTAAGAGGAGAGTGAAGGTGAGAGAGTTCTTCTTCATTACATTTCTAGGAGAGAATTGTGTGTGATTGTAAAGAAAGTGCTTAAAAGGATCTTCTAGGGATTTGCTTGGGAAGGAGTGTGAGATAAGTTGTGCTTTCATTCTTTGTTTGTAAACTTATTTTTATATATGAAATCGTGTTTTAACGTATCTTTTTCATGAATTCTAAGTAGTCTTTTTTATCCTTCTCTCTACAATAAGATTTGGTTTTGTGAAGAATTGATTTTGTTTTATACGGTTTAAAATGTCAATAACTTGTGATGATTTGAACTTCGATCTTCATTTACCTTTTTATCTAGCCAATTGAAATGTTAAAATTTGTTGAGAAACATATGATCTGAAAGGGCTATGATTTCTACAACATTGTGAGAGTCACATTCAATTCCTTGGGTGAGAATGTAATCCATAGGGTTTAGTGCAAATAAATAAGGAAATACACTTTGTTGGACGCACAATTGGAGATTTTAAGGTGACAGATTAAAATCTCCAATTTGGTATAGTTGATTGAAAACTAATGTGATATTATTAGCCCTCAGGTGAAGGAGAAGTGGGTGCTCTGGAGTGAGAGCTGGTATCCTCCCAATCTAACTACATAATTAGGGAACCAACTATGGATTAGTCAATGTTCTTTATACACTTTATAGGGGGTAAAGAATAGGATTGCTCATATTTGACACAATACAATTTTATATATAATTTTAAACGATTTTAATTACTTCACTTACCATGTACTCATTATAAAGGGGAATGATGTTTTCTTAAATTTGAACTCTTTGTCATAAAATTTTGTTTAGTCTTAGTAAGTTTAACTTCGAAGTTTAAAAATTAGTTTAGTAAACTTGGTTCTTTTAGTTACATTTATGTTAGCATTCATTAAACTCATTTTAACTTATATTTCTTACTTTAATTTTTCTTGTTTGAATATTGTGATTTGTGTTTTTATCATAAGTATTTCAATTTTCTAAACTAAGAATTGATAGTAGTATACTAGAATTAGTCTAAGGGATTTCTTACTGCGCTTCTCTGTGGGATTGATACTAGGGTTTTAAAGAAATCCCTATATTACTTGAAGTGATACGTGCACTTACATGGAACCCCTAGTGTGTGAACTATTTTATATATTTTATATAACATTTTGATTTTGGACATTAAATACTTAATATAAATTGGGTCAAGATTTTTTTGAAGCTAAATTACTGCGTAAGTTTGGGACAGGTCAAGTTTTTGGCACTCTTACCAGAGATTTAAATTGACATAAAACACACAGAAAAATAGCACACACCAAAGTTGCATCAAGTTTTTTGTGTCGTTGTCGAGGAAGCTATGGTAAGAACTTTAGGAGAATTTTAGTTAAACGTGTAAGACTTAGATTTGGAATTTATAGTATTATTATATAGTGTATTTAATTATCGTGTATTTTTTTTAAAGAAAATTCAAAATATCAAAAATATTTTTGATATATGTTCTATTAGTTAAGTCATTAGATTTGTATGTGTAGTTCAGGAGTTGCAGACCGTGAGTTTTACAAGTCATATTTGGAGAGAACTTTTGGGAGAGATTTGAAAAGACTCCACAAATTTAATGTAGAAATGGTGGATCAATGATATAATGAATATTCAGATTTGGATTAAAATGCTAGTATCTTTGAAAGAGTAAACCCCAAGAAAGTGGCAAATTTTCAAGAAGATATGCTTACTATTTTAAATTCTTAGGTTGCAGATATTGAGAGAAAGTTGGATCAATACATAGAAAAATATCCTCAAGGAACCACCCCAATTATTGAGGAAAATTCATTTGGACAATCGATTGAAACTGACTATGAGATACATAATTCTTATTCTNCCAATTATTGAGGAAAATTCATTTGGACAATCGATTGAAACTGACTATGAGATACATAATTCTTATTCTGATTATTATAATCAGAATAGTGCTAGAAAATTCATTTGGTGGACAGTTGGAAGATCAAAAGAGTGAGCTAGAAAATCAAGAGGTCATAATAAGGAATATAGAAAACCAATTTGAGATGATTATTATGTAATTAATCCCCCCCCCCCGAGATTTTATCTAG
>JXCR01146715.1:35361-45663 GCA_002079205.1 Phalaenopsis hybrid cultivar
AATTGTTTATTCCAGCACCATTCCTTCCATAAATAGCTGACTAAACATGTTCCAAGGCAAAGAAATACTGAATTAATTGAAATTAAAAATAGATTTTAAATATTTCTCATGATTTTTTGTTCGGGCTTTAGCCTTGACTCTTGTATTTGAACCTTTATTTTTTTTTAATCATATGATATGCTATATCAACTCCCATTGGCTAAAGTGAGCTCCATTTTATAAAATTAAACATTAAGTAATCTTCTGTGAATTGTGGAGCCAAAGCCTCCAAAACAATGTGTCAATCATGTCATTTGCAGGTGCCTTCGTCCAAAAAACAAAAAAGTGAAACATAATAGTTGAGTTAGAGGGTGCTCCCTCATTAGTGAAGTAGTCGACATCAAAAAATAAGAGATTCTACTAGTGAAAAATTATATTTTATGCTGAAGAGTCAGAACAGACAAATAGAGATTTTCCAACTTTTTTATATGATAGAATACATTTAATATTAATAACAAATAAACTAAAAAATCAACAGATAAATTAAGCTAATGTATTAGATTCAATTTTGTGAAAATTTTGAATTGGCCACAAGCCCTTATATGCAACTTTTTACATTTTGTGGTTTGGCAATACTCGAGGCAGATGCAAATCAAAAAGTCACTTTTTTAAAATTCTCTTATTGATCAATTACAATTTTCCCTAGAAGCATATTTATCATTAATTGAAATAATTTATTGTCTTATACTATCATGGAGACCTTGAAATTCCTTAGCTAATGAGAACTTGGAATCAAAATGCATCAAATAAGAGGCTGACTATAGTAATTGGTTGTCTAAGATTCAGGACAAACAATAATCAAAGATGAAGTTTTAGTTGTTCTAAGGGTAGTACTATTATATAAAAATTCAAAACTAAATAAATGCAAGTTCAAATTTTTAAAATTTTTCTATAAGGGACATCTAAGTTTTCGTAACATTTAATTCACAACTTTAATTTACCCATCAATTTGAGGATAAAAAACAAATAACAATTTCAGCTTTGTGCCAAGTAACTTCCATAAAATCTTCCAAAAAAATGAAAAAATCTGACATCACAATTTGAAGGCAAACACGTAGAAACAATTTTCTTAAAAAATAATCTATCAATATGAGAAACATCATTGATTTTGAATCAAGGTTGAAAATAGGCCATTTTTTAGAATCGATCAATCCATCAAAAAAATGTCATTGTATCCTTGAACTGTGCAAGACAACCCTGCTATAAAATTTAGCTATAAATCTTCATAAGATTTATAAGGAACGAGCAAGATATTGTATTGGCTAGATTTTTTTAGCAGTTTTAGCTTAATTGCATGTCAAATATTGAGTCGCCAATTTTTAAGCATATCTCTTAAGAGTACCAAAAAATCAATTCTCCATTAAATAGAAAATTTTATCTATCCCAAAATGACTGACAAATCCTCAAGAATACAACAACAACAAGCCTTTATCCTACTAAATGAGTCGACTACATGAATCCTTTTTCTCTATTGTGTCCTTTCGGGTGCATAGTTTTATTTAATTTTAATAAATTAAGATCATTTTTTTATAAAACATGCCCAAATCTTTTTAGATCTATCCCTAACATGCTTAACATAAGTCAAATTTAAAGCATATACTCTCCTAATGGGAGCATCACATGGCCGGCATTTAAAAATTAGAACAAATCCTTCGAAAAGAAATTAAAAAATTAGGAATTCCCTAAGAGACATTACAAGGACGTGAAGTTGCTTTTTTTATAAAGATATTAATTAATGATTGAGAACGCCCCTTTAAATTTTAAAAGCTTTGCCCAAGTGCTTGATATAAATTAAATTAAAGTAATAACACATTGAGTACTCATCTCAAATTCATTCAATGCTTAAATTTTTAACTTTTAAAGAAGTAAGTTAATGTTATCTTTGATAAAGCATTGAAGAGTTTATTTTCAATTTGAGTTTATATTTGAGAATGAACGAGTAATCATGAAGAAATTAAACCAATTAGGCATGTCCATGACTTTAAATTTTCATTAATTATTGAAGAGGTTGAGAGTATGAGGATCTAAACTGGGCATAAACTCTCTATATACAAGATATTACTGCCAATATCTCAAACTTGCCTGACAACATAAAATTGACTGTCATATGTTTAATATCATTGCTTTGCCTTGCTTAATTTTTCACTTAAAAAAGCTATAAAGTGATCTTTCTACTTTAATAATCCTCCAATTCCAACTCCAAAAATATCGCAATTCACCTCAAAGGCTTTAGAGAATCAAAAGGCAAAAGGCTAGGGCAGAAATCATCAATACTTTAATTTTATCTCAGGCATTTTTTGGTCTAACAAAAATTCCAATTTAAGCAAGTCTATGGTTGAATCTACAACAACAACAACCACAACAAGCTTTTATCGCACTAAGTGAGGTTAACTAAATCAATCGTTTTTCTTCGTTATGTCGTATTGAGTGTCATATTTCATTTACTTCTAATAAATTAAGATCATTTTTTTAGACAACAAGCCCAATTTTTTTAAAGCCTGCATCTTCCTTTCTTTTAAGGCCTACATCTACCTTCTTAACAAAAGTGAAAGCTAAAACATCTACTCTCCAAACTGAGTCATCAGATGGTTGATGTTTAATGTGACCAAACCATCTAGGGCGACACTCCCTAATCTCGTGTGCCATTGAAGCTACTCCAACCCTTTCACGGATATATTTGTTTTGCATATTGTCTCTAAGTGTAAAGCCACTCATCCACCTTAGCACTCTCCATAATCTTGTGTGCCACTGGAGCTACTCCAACCCTTTCACAAATATATTTGTTTTGCATATTGTCTCTAAGTGTAAAGCCACTCATCCAACTGAGTATTCTCATCTCAGCAACACTTAACTTTATGCTTCTCTTTTACAGGCCAACATTCTATGCCTTACAGTTCTCACATCCATCTTATAAAATTTTCCTTTAATTTTAAGTGATACATTTCTATCACAATAGACCCAATTCATTCCTCCACTTCAGCCATCCAACTTAAATTCTACTAATAACATCCTCATTTATATCACCATCCCTTTAAACAATTGCCCCGAGATATCTAAAACTTTCACTACTTCTAATGACTTGATCACCCACTGTTACAACCCTGCCACTAGATCTATTACTAAAATTACATTTCATGTATTCAGTTTTAGATCTCAAACGAAAGCCTCTACTCAAAAAATGACCTAAATAATTCAAGCTTTTCTTAAACTCTCTCTATCTTATCCATAAGTAGGATATCATCAACAAAAAACATACACTAAGGAACATCCTCCTATAAATATCTAATAAGAACATTCATAACTAAAAAGAAAAGATTTGGGCTTAAAGCCGATCCTCGATGTAATCCAATTGAAATAGAAAAATACTTAGTCAATTCTCATTGTGATCGAATGTACGTAGCAGCTCTAATATGCATGATTTAAATGACTTGAATATAACCAATGTCAACACCTTTCTTTTTTAAATTCTCCAAAATAATTCTCTTGGAATCATATCATAAGCTTTTTCTAAATAAACAAAAATAATAAGTAGATCTTCTTTACTCTCTATATTTCTTCATCAAGTCTCTTAATAAATTTATATCTTCTATAGTACATTTGCCCGGCATGAATCCAAACTAATTTCATCGTAACCTATGTTCAGTTACTCTCTCCAATAACTTTGATGTATCACACATTACTTAATTCATTTATAATTTGCATGCACTTGCACATTGCTTTTATTCTTAAAAATAGAAACCAATAAACTTTTTCTCTACTTATCAAAAATCCTTCTTGTTTTTAAAATAATATTAAAAAATGTAGTATGCCATGAAATTCCCAAATCTACTAAAAATTTTCACACTTTTATTGAATATAGTTTGGTCCCACTATTTTTCTATACTTCATTTTTTTAAGCCTCAGATTTATTTTACTAATACAATGGAAGAAATAAAAAATATTATTATTATTTATGATATTAAGATAACTAAAGTAGATTATATTTTCATAAACTTCAGTGAAAAGCTTATCAAAATATATCACCCACCTATATTGAATATCTCCATTTAAGAAAAATACTTTTTGATGTTCGACATTAATACACTTTAATTGAATTAAATCTTCACCTTTTTTTGCCCCGTTGTTCGGCAAATTAATATATATAACTTTCACCCTCTTTAATATCTAATTTATTATAAAAAACACTAAAAATTAAATTTTTAACATAAAAAATTATTCTATTAGGTCCTACTTAGAATCACTTTATGTTTTCTTTTTTTTTTTATTATTTTCAGTCCGTTTTATTTTTTTTGTATTTTTTTTTAGAAAATTTGTTTGATACTATTATGATAATATGTTTTTAAAATAAAAAATATAAAACATGTTTAGTTGGGTATTTTCTATTTTTTTTATTAAAAAACTATACTTTTTTAAAAAAAAAGTAATTAAATTATAATAACTATTAACATGTTAGGGCAATTAAAATAATTTAATTAATTACTACTAACATATTAATTACTTTAATTATTTAACTACTAACATGTTATTTAATTTAATTATTTAACATGTTGATTAAAATTTTAATTATTTAACATGTTGATTAATTAATTAATTAAAATTATTTAATTATTTAGTTTTTATTAAGTTAAAGGTTTTGTAAAATTTAAATTATTTAATTGATATGAATTAATCAAAATTTTAATTAATTTAATTATATATTTGATTAATAACAGTTTAATAAAGTTGCTTAATGTTTTATTTAATTATTTATATATTTAATGATATGTTTAAATAATTTAAAGTTTTAATTTTATTATTATTAACTTAATTAAATGATTAATATTTTATTTGAATTATTATGGCTTTAATTGAATAATTATTAAATTAATTAAGTATATTTATTAGTAAATTGAGTAATCATGAGTTCATTAAATTCATTTAAGTTCTATTTAAATAATTAATGATTTACTTAGAAGAGTATTAGTTTAATTAGGCATTTTGTTAATGGGTCAAATTTAAGTAATTTTTATAATTCCATTAATTTATTAATAAGTTAATTAAGCATTTTTAGGAGTTAATTAGTCGATTTCTTAAATAAAATATTAACAATAACAAAATCATAAACTAATGTAGACCCCAATATATATATCTACCTTCTACATTCGTAACACCAAAATATAGTCATCATGAATATTTTTAAAATCTTCTACTACTCTGCTAACATGTCCATTAAATCTCCTCTAAAAAAAAATTCTTAAGAAATTATCGTTTGTGTAAGTTTTTCTAGGTCATTCTCAATTTTTTTTTAACATATATCTAAACTTACTTAGAGAGCTCAATCAACAATAACACTTAGAACTATAATTTTATCACAAATTCTATTAATTTTTATAACATTATTTTTCAAACTCTTATCTATAATTATACCTACAATATTTTTATGACTTCTACATGAATACTAAAGTTTAAAACTCAACTTATCAATCTCCTTAGTATTTTTTTAACTCATTTAATTTCTTGTATGCATAAAATCATTATCTTCCTTAGAACCATAATATCTATTATTTCTATACTTTCCTTGCAAGAGTATCTATATTTCAATTTCATATCCTAATATTAGTTTATAAAATAATATATTTGTATGCATTTATCAATAATATGAGAACATTTACTTATTTAATACTATACACAGTCATCGGTGAAACAACTCTTGCATATTTTTTAATATATTCAAGTCATATAGCGTGTTGCTTCCAAGAGACGTCCTAGAATTGACACCATGATTTAGAAGAATTCATGTCATAGTTTTTTGACAAAAATTTTCATGTTGGCTGTCGCTTACTTAACGCAACCTTTTACTTTCGCATCCAGGACTTGAAACCCGTCAATGACAATGCTTAAAGTTATTAGATAAATCATCTATAAAAAGTAGCGCATGAAGAATTTGGACTTAAATTAAATTCAAAATGTTGACCAGTCTATCATTGTTTTAATTTTAACAGGGTTGGATTTTATTTCAATAATACGATAGCAGCAACAAGCTTTTATGCTACTAAATGGCGGCAACTACACGAATCATTTTTCTCAATTGTGTTTTATTGAATGTCACATGTTCATTTAATTCTAATAGATTAAGATTACTTTTATGCAAAGTCAAGACTTTTTAGGTCTACCTTTACCTTTCTTAATATAAATCAAATCTAAAATATCTACTCTCCTAACAGAGTCATCAAGTGGATGACATTTAACATGATCAAACCATCAAAGGTCACTCTCTCTAATCTTGTCTATTATTAGAGCTACTCCAACCCTTTCATGGATATCTTTGTTTTGCATTTTGTCTCTAAATATAAAGCCACTCATCCACCTAAACATTCTCATCTTAGCAACACTTAATTTTATGCTTCACTTTTACTGCCNGAAAGTCGTCTTAGATGGTCTGGTCACATTAAACGTCGACCATCGGATGATCCGATTAGGAGAGTAGATGTTTTAGATTCGGCTTGTTTTAAGAAAGGCAGACGTAGACCTAGGAAAACTTGGGCTTATTGTATTAAAAATGATCTTAATTTACTAGAACTAAATGAAAATTATGATACTTAAATAGGACACAATGGAGAAAAAGGATTCATGTAGCCGACCCCACACAGTGGGATTAAGGCTTTGTTGTTGTTGACTCAATGGAGAAAAATGATTCATGTAGCCAACCCCATTAGTGGGATTAAGGCTTTGTTGTTGTTGTTTTTGTTCAAAGACGCAATAGAGAAAAAGGATTCATGTGGCCGGCCCCACGTAGAGGGATTAAGGCTTTGTTGTCAAATGGAGAAAAAGGATTCATGTAGCCGACCACATAGTGGGATTAAGGCTCTGTTATTGTTGTATTAATAAGGACTGTTCATAAATGACAGAAAAAGGTTAATATGAAATGGAAAAAAAAATGTACTCCAACACCTGAAGCTTTTGTTATCTATCTATTTGTGTGTGGTGTGACAAATTATACATGATGACACCATCCAATCTGGTCCTGAAACCTATGCCTCGTAAAGTAGGAGGCATGCAACATGATCCAAAGCCAATTAGTTTTATACATGATATCCATTGTTTGAAAAAAAAATAAAAATAAAAACTAAAATACTGAAAACTTTGAATAAACTGTTGATGCATATTATTCTCTTCAAAAAATACTTCTAGCAAAAACATATTCATAAATAAATTGATTTTACCACCTCTCAAGAGATCTACTTTGTCCTTTACCAAAATGATGGGATTCAATATAATAAAGTAATTATTAACAATGACAAAGACGAGAAATTTTGAAGGGTAATACAGCTACCACATTCTCCACAACAAAATCCATATAAATAGATGGGACAATTGGGAAGGTCATCTAGCATTACAGAAACAACGTCAGTCAATCACAAAAAGTTCAATATTTAATTTCAAATGTCAATTTAGAAAAAATTGCAAGGCATACTATATGATATTACCAAAATTCATGATAAAGGAAACGAACTGTATCTCCAATATCATTATATATAAAATTCTTTCAAAATTCAGCTATTTGAAGTCATATAGATGTGAATTATTTATAGGACTATATGGCAAGTACCTCAGGCTGGAACCTCAGCATGTCAGCTCGAGCCATTGCCTCAGCTTGAGCTATCCTCTGCCTGAAGGTTTGTGCCATTTCATCAGCCTGCCACAACAAAATAAATTTAAGCAGCATCCAACAATAGAAACTTAGTAGAGGAACGCAAATTTCTTACAAAAGCAACAATACCTTCTCAAAAACTAGCTTGGGATTCCGGATCATATCACCAGGTGTTGGTTCAAGCTTCTTTGTGGATAGGCTCACTCTACCTCTTTCACGATCATGGCTCAAAATCATCACCTTTCAGAATTAGATAATGCATTCAGATCTCACCATAAGACTAGACGAAAAATTATTGGGAATAAAACAGTGCAAGTAACCTTAAGGGTGTCACCAGGTTGGAGAACAGTGGAAATGTCAGAGACACGGTCATGACTGATCTGGCTAACATGGAGAAGCCCATTAATTCCGCCAATATCAATGAATGCACCGTATGGCTTCAGGCTCTGAACAGTCCCCAGAACCACTGACCCAATTCCAAGCTGAGCTTGATTATCTGCCATTGCCTTCCGATTGCTGAGGACTAATCTAGACTGTTCCTCATCTATCTCCACAAATTTCAGAGGGAGCTCCTTTTCAATAAGTTCTTCTGCTGTTGCTTTCTAATTTTCCATTAACGTAAAGTGAAAAAATAATTAATCAGTTACAAAAGATAAATAATGGATACAACCAATTCATTCTGTGAGTGTGCTCAAACCCATGTTACATATGAAACAGGTAAAAGAAATCATAAACCAAGACCAAGAACTGCTGAACTAGAATATTGCAAGCAGTAAAAGCACAAAAATAAAGATGCGCGCAAATAGTAAAATTCTAATAATGAATTGAATGAAGGAAAGGATAACAATCCTTAGGAAAAAGACTAACCGTGGATATCTGTGAGAAGGGTACAAAACCACGAAGGCCTTCGACAATAGCCACCACACCTCCTTTATTTCCGCCAACAACCTGCATACAAAAGATATTTTCGCTAAAAAAAGTAGGAAGTAGATTAGCCCTTCTTTAAGTGAATTAAAACCCGGTTTATCTTTTGGTGGATTTAGATGGCATATGTGAAAATCCTGTTATTTTATCAGCCTTGTACTGCTTAATCCCTTGTGTTATGAATGTAAACAAATGAATTATAAAGTAAAAAGGAGTACATAAAAGAGAGAATGAGAAACAAAACATTGTGAACAAAGCTGATCAACTGAAGGATCTACTATTCCCAAAAGGTACTCATGATTTAAATGTTGCATATTCATCAAACAAAATATTTTAGATTATATTCTATGACAAATAAATAGAGCTAAATGCCCAATGTGCAAGGCTAAGATATCCTACCTTACCCTTTACAACAACATCTTCAGCTTGAAGTTGCCTACAACGCTCCCAGGCAAGGTCATACTGAATAGATCTCAAGCTCAGGATCAAACTATCATCTGCAGCATTCTCACCAACAACAACAAACTCTTCTGTTAATCCAGGAAATATGCCAGCCTCAGACACATGCTTAATTCTGTGAATACAGGCTTCTTGGAGGGGAAGGTATGCTGAGGATTTAGCTGTAATGTCAACAAGTGCACCATTGGCATCTGTCATAAAAACTGTTCCTTTAACCTGATAGAATAGATTTGCAATATCAATTTTTTTCTGAACATGCGATCAGAAATGAGCAAACATTTTGTAAACCAATGTTTTCTTCTACTAAAATCAAGTACACAAAAAATATAAGGTTGGAAATCAACTGAGGGTGATGACTCTAAAATCAAAGTACAAATTTCAAAAATGCTGACCTTAACTGGCCTAAGAAATAGAAGAAATTTTCATCCGTGACATTTATCCACAAATTTAATCAAATGAGAACAAATGATACATATGACAAACATATAAAATGACAGTGGAAATAAAATTAATATCATCTGTTTAAATCAGAGAAATATTAATAACATGCTAGATTACCTTAAGCACAGTTAAGGATAAATAGTTCAAGTTGCTTCCATTGTGATGTAAAGGTCATGTTTCATGTGTTTAAATCAAGGAAACAACCTCTCTGCAATAAAGTAGACCATAAAGCTTTGTAGATGTGTTTAAATCAACCATTTAAATTGATGAGCTTCATGCATTGGACACACCCTTTAAAATTATCTACTAAATTGAAGCAGCAAAGCCATAATTGAAACACATTTTTAAAAAAGAATTTCACATACTTTTCTTTATTTTTACTCAAGCCCCTATGATCTAACAGGATCTCCAACACTGAACTTGACCTAGAATAGCCCAATCAAGAAAAACCCATCCTGAGTTTAGTCATCAAACAAACCCAACACTAGAGTTAGGCACATCCATGTGTATCTTCTTTTAGAGTTAGGCCCTATTATGTTCCATGGGTCTTAATAAAAATATGTCCAAGCGAAATGGAAGATTAATAATTGAAAGGCTACATAACAGCCTACAAGAAAGTTGCAACCATTAAAGAGGCATTACATAACTATAAAGTGACACATCGCCAATTCTAGGTTTAAAATGTGATTGACCATTCCACCATGGGATAAGTAGCATCCAACCACCCAATCTCCCCTTACATGTTTTTATTAAAATTTTATTTGGAATTGTCATCTCATAACTCAATAAACAAGAGCTGTGTGAAGATG